>CM028343.1:63916590-64493781 GCA_016618105.1 Dendrobium huoshanense
CTTGGGGTGATATTTGTAAACCAATATGTTTTGGAGGATTGGGTGTGCTATCTCCACTAGATAGAGTTGGATCTCTTAGTGTTAGGAAAGTTGATATTTGCATGTTTTACATTTTTTAACTTGTATAGTTTTGATGATTCCAAATATTATTGTTTTATGTGTTGTTATCTCCTAATATTTTTTGGAAGATTTGTTTTTGCTCTAATGTGTACTAATATTTCAGGAAAACTGAACTCCAGACTATGAAAACTACAAATCAAATTCAGCATGAAATACTTTAAAAATTTGAAGCTTGTACTTTTTATTTGAATTAAATTTGAGAGGGAATGATTGTAATTGAGTGAATAAATTCACACACACTAAAGGAGATCTTGAAAAAGTTATGCTGATCGTACAGGACGAACATTGTTCGTTCTGGACGATCAGATCTGTTATCTCCTTGTAAGAGTAATGGAACGGACAGGAACTGAACTGAAAAATTTTTTCTAAGTCCTGATCGTCTAGGATGAAACAATTTCATCATAGGACGAGTTGATCTCTGTAAAAATTTTGTCCAGACGAAGTCCAGTTCATCCCAGGATGATGGGAACAGTTTATGGCAATTTTTGGCAACGTTCTGCAATTTTCAAAACCGACCTTTAATATAACTGTTCGTACCGGACAAAATTTTTCATCCCAGGACGAACCTACTTCGTCCCAGGATGAAATTAGTACGTACTGATGCACAAATGGTTCGTACAGGACAATTTTTTACACAGTTCGTCCGTACTAACTTAGGTTCGTACGGGACGATCCACTGCACAGAAAAACTTGAAATTAGCAGTTTTTTTGGACGGTTTTTCATGTCCTTTCTATATAAGGAGTCCTAGAAACTATTACAAGTGCCTTTGAAGTTGTTTTCTCTTGAGAGGGATCATCGAGTGTGAGTGTTTGGGAGAGATTGTAAGAGTGAAGAGTAAGAGACCAAGTGAGGGGTTTGTGAGGGATTCACAAGATTACTTGAAGAAGAAGATCTCTTTGTTTATGTCCATCTCCTCTGAAGGCTCTCAAGTGAAGTTCAACTACATCGGTCTGGTTCTCTGCCGACACTTGGAGAGTGTAAAAGGACGACAAAGTGTATCTTTTACAGTCATTGTGTCTTCGTTCTTTTTGGAGAAAACTAGAAGAGAGAACTTTAAAGGGAGAGAGAAAAAGGTGGAGTTTGAGAGGGGGAAGATCCTTGAAGGGGATTTCAAAGGAGTGTGGAGGGGATATTCATACGGTTGCTCAGGCGAACTTGCACCTCAATACCATCGGATTCAAGGGTCATCTTGAGGAAAGTTTTGGCTAGAAGAAGATCTCTTTGGTGTCAAAGAACCCTGCTACTCCGCCGTACTGGGGAAGGTTAAAGTGATTTTGTACAGGTTTCTCTGCCTTGCGTTGGGGGCAAAAGGAGAGTCACTTTATGGTATTAGTGCAATACTCAAAAGGTGCCTCCGGGGAGTGGACATAGGTCAAGGTTTGACCGAACCACTATAAATCTAGTGTGTTCTTTCTAATTTTTCTTCTGCATTTAATTTAATTGCAAGTTATTTACTCTGATTAAAAAGGTTATTTTTAAACTTTAAATTTAACTTTAATTAATAATTAAAAAGGTTTTCTAAAAATCCAAGAGTAGAAGTTTAATTTTTAAATTACTAATTCACGCCCCCCCCCCCCCCCCCTCTTGGTTAGCCTTAGGACAATCACTTAGGCTTAACATCCTAATTCATATTGAATGAGTTTCAACAAGTGGTATCAGAGCTTTGTTTCAAAATCATAAGTTTAGACTACTTTTTGAAAAATGTGTTTGGCTAATTTTAGAAACTGTAAAACATTAGATGGATATTCGATTGTTAGACCACCTTTATTTGAAAATATTTCTTTTAATTTTTTTTGAAAATTTGAATGTCTACATTCTTGCAATCAATAGATTATCGAATGTGGCATATGATTTCAAAGTGGTTATTCTGTACCGTCACGTATTATAGATGGAATTAAAACTGAGACCCCTTTTTCTGAATGAAGTAGAGTAGAACAAATTTATGTTGAATTAAATGCTAAATGTATGAATTATTTATTCTGTGCTTTAAATTCGGAAGATTATATGAGAATCTCTACATGTACTACCAGCAAGGAAATTTGAGACAGTTTATGCATTACATATTAAGGTACTAGTGAAGTCAAGCAATCTAAGTTGAATTTTTTGATGCATGACTATGAACTCTTTAGCATGAAACCTTATGAGACGATCTTAGACATGTATACTAGGTTTATTCAAATTGTAACATCATTGCATATTTTAGGTAAAGAATTTTCAAACTTTGAAATAGTCAATAAAATTCTACGTTGTTTACTTAACAAGTTTGATGCCAAAGTTGTTGCTATTTACGAATCAAAAAATTTGAATGAATATTCTATTGATAATTTGATTGGCTCACTCATTTCCTACAAGCAATGTTTGGGTCAAAGACTTTTGGATGCATGTGAAATAATAATGCTAAAAGCGGAAGATATGGAGAAAAGTGGCTTAGTTGGTGAGCAAAGCAATGACTTAACAAGCAAATTAAAAAGTCCACTAAAGCACAAACATAAGCATCAATAAAAGTGGAATAAATGTAAAAATGGTAAGAATGTTCATATTTCTTCAAATATAAGTTGTTTTAGATGTAGGAAATCTGGACATCTGAAAAGTTAGTGCCCTAATTTGAGAACTCTTCCTGCTAAAGAAAAAGGTAAAGCTAAGCAGATTGTATAAAGGAAAAATAATGAAAAGCAAAAAATCTCCTGGGCAGATCTAGCTTCTGAATCATCAGACCAGGAGCAAAATGATGTTTAAACCCTTTGTTTATGTGTTTTTGTGTGCATGTATTTTATTTGTTGTATTTTTATTTTTGTTTGTTTTATGTAATTTTCTATCTTTATTTTTTAGTGTTTTTGTATGATTTTGAAATGTTTTCACATCTAATTCCATGTTTTAAATCAATCGTGCAAAGTTTTCTAAGTATTCTATTTGTACTGGACGAAAATATTTTTGAACTGTATAAATTTTGTTGCAAATTGATAATTGGTTTTGACTGATTACGTATTGTTTAATTTTTCCAATACATATCGTACTGTATTATCTCCTGATCATCTTGGATGATTTGTATTACTTCTTCTGTATGCATATAAATGGCTATACAGGTAAAATGTTGAGAACGAATCTTTTTGTGAGACATTTGGAATGTGATATGAAGATTTTTATAGTTTATGGACTTGTGTTTTATACATATATTGCTTTAGATTTTTTGAATATTTAAGGGGTTTTGTTGTGTGATTGAAATGTTCGTTAGCATATATGAAAATCCCTAAAATTTTTGATCTTACAAGTAATATACTTTAAACTGTAACATAAAATTGAATTCATTAGAAAATCTAATTTTTCTAAATTTAAGTTGTGTTTATAACTTGATATTATTAAGATTATAAATTTCATGTCTATTATTTAGACAACATTAATTTTTTATATTATTATTGCAATTATGATGTTTTTCTTATTTTGTATTTCACTTATCAAATAATATTTATGCACTTAGAAAAATTTGAAATTTAAAATTATTAATTTTGGAAAGAATTCGATTACTCTTGAAAAATGTACAAGTGTACAAAAATAAAAAAAATGCTCAAAAGGTTTGCAATGTGAAAAAGAGGCACAAAATAAGCCCAAATGAAAAGATGCACAAAAATGTTCCATAAATTTGAAAAAGATGCGCAAAGCGCCACATGTGGTAGTTATTTCTTTCCAAACACTTTTAATCTCTTAATTATAATTGATCTTATATACATTTATATTCCATATTGAATTTTGAAATATAAAATTTTTATATCATCATTTTTACAATTATTTTGTCTATCTTAAATGTCTAAATAGACTCATGTTTTGATAAATTCTTTTTAGTTTCTAGGTTATATCTCTTCTTAAATTCTATGAATTTTATGATTTGCCTAATGTTTTAATTTTATTTGCATACATTATGTCAATTACTTTAAAGGTTAAATTTTCAAATAATTTTCAAATAATTTTCATGTCTACTTACATTTCTAGTCCTTTTCTTCTTCACTTTTTGATGTTGTCAAAAAGGGGGAGAAATTATTTGTTGTGTTGTGTCTAGTGTTTTTATTTATTTTTGTGTGTTTATTTTATTTTATTTTGTGTTGTATAAAATTTTTAAAAAACAAAAAATTTTAACGATTCAAAAGCCTCCTTATTTTCACGAGTTTATCAATCATGGGGAGTTTAGGAGATTTCTTAGAATTTTAAATTATACAAACAATAATTATTTTACCATCATCAAAAAGTGGGAGATTGTTAGGAAAGTTGGTATTTGCATATTTTACATTCTTGCAACTTGTATACTTTTGATGATTCCAAATATTATTGTTTTATGTGTTGTTATCTCCTAATATTTTTTGGAAGATTTGTTTTTTCTTTTGTGTGTACTAATATTTCAGAAAAATCGAACTCCATGCTACGAAGACTTCAAATCAAATTCAGCATGAAATACTTTGTAAATTTGAAGCTTGTACTTTTTATTTGAATTAAATTTGAGAGGGAATTATTGTAATTGAGTGAATAAATTCACACACACTAAAGGAGATCTTGAAAAAGTTGTGCTGATCGTACAGGACGAACATTGTTCGTACGGGACGATCAGATCCGTTATCTCCTTGTAAGAGCGATGGAACAGACAGGAACTGAACTGGAAAATTTTTTCTAAGTCCTGATCGTCCAGGACAAAACATTTTCATCCTAGGACGAATTGTTCTCTGTAAAATTTTGTCCAGAAGAAGTCCAGTTCGTCCCAGGACGATGGGAACCCACTATGGCAATTTCTGGAAACGTTCTACAGTTTTCAGAACCGACCTTTGATATAACTATTCGTACCGGATGAAATTTTTTGTCCCAGGACGAACTTATTTCGTCCTAAGACAAAATTAGTTCAAACTGATGCACAAATGGTTCGTACGTGATAGTTTTTTACACAGTTCGTCCGTAATAACTTAGGTTCGTACGGGACAATCCACTACACAGAAAAACTTGAAATTAGCAGTTTTTTGGACAATTTTTCATTTCCTTTCTATATAAGGAGTCCTAAAAACTATTACAAATGCCTTTGGAGTTGTTTTCTTTTGAGATGGATCATTGAGTGTGTGTGTTTGGGAGAGATTATAAGAGTGACAAGTGAGAGATCAAGTGAGGGGTTTGTGAGGGATTCACAAGGTTACTTGAAGAAGAATATCTCTTTGTATCTGCCCATCTCATCTGAAGGCTCTCAAGTGAAGTTCAACAACATTGGTCCGATCCTCTGCCGACACTTGGAGAGTGTAAAAGGACGACAAAGTGTATCTTTGACAGTCATTGTGTCTTCATTCTTTTGGAGAAAACTAGAAGAGAGAACTTGAAAGGGAGAGAGGAAAGGGCGGAGTTTGAGAGGGAGAAGATCCTTGAAGGGGATTTCAAGGGAGTGTGGAGGGAATATTCACACGGTTGCTCCAGCAAACTTGCACCTCAGTACCATCGGATTCAAGGGTCATCTTGAGGGAAGTTTTGGCTAGAAGAAGATCTCTTTGGTGTCAAAGAACCCGGCTACTCCGCCGCATCGGGGAAGGTGAAAGTGATTTTGTACAGGATTCTCCGCCTTGCATTGGGGGAAAAAGGAGAGTCACTTTATGGTATTAGTGCAATACTCGGAGGGTGCCTCCGGGGAGTGGACGTAGGTCAAGGTTTGACTGAACCACTATAAATATGGTGTGTTCTTTCTTATTTTTCTTCCGCATTTAATTTAATTGCAAGTTGTTTACTCTGATTGAAAAGTTTATTTTTAAACTTTAAATTTAACTTGCATTAATAATTAAAAAGGTTTTCTACAAATCCAAGAGTAGAAGTATAATTTTTAAATTACCAATTCACCCCCCCCCCCCTCTTGGTTATCCTTGGGACAATCACTTAGGCTTAACATCCTAATTCATATTGAACGAGTTTCAACACTTAGATCCAAGTTGGCCTGGAATTTTATTCAAAAACTGCAAGTTTTGTTCCACCGTGTAATGGCAGCTAGATATGGAAATGATGTGATGAATGGAGCCCAAAGGAAGATCACTTCAACGGCTTGGAAAATTCTGGTGGATGGTGGTAATTGTTTGAGAATGGCTATTCGTTGGAGAGTGGGCAAGGGTGACAAGATTAATGTTCTAAATGATACATGGCTGCTGGATAGATGCATCAACCGTTGGCCAACCTTTATTGATTGTAATTCACTGGATGGTGTATACGTTCAACAATTTTTACTTAGTAATGGTAAGTGGGATTACACAAAGTTACAGAAGGTCTTCCACCCAGATCTGGTATCCTTGATCAGCCAAATTCATATTGATTTTGAGGAGGAGGATCAGCTGGAATTGATGAAGAAGTGTTCAGGAAAAACTGTTTCAGCAATGGTGTATGAGCAAATGTTGTATAACAAGTATAATCTGGAGGATGTTGACTACTTCAACTGGTTACAGAAATTAAAACTCAAGAAAAAGGTGGAGATCTTTTGGTGGAGGTTGGGGAAGGCAGCAATTCCAACCAATCTGTTTTTGAAGAACCACAGTTTTTCAACTGATGATTGTTATCCTAGAGGATGTCAAGTAAGTGAAACATATGAACTTATAATGGTACATTGCCAATATATGATTGATGTTATTGTAAAGATGGGTGAATGGGGTATTTCTATTCCCATTTTTAGCTCTCTTGATTGTTGTTTACGGGGATTAAAACACATTCCACAGAATAATTATGGAATTGTACAGATTTACTGCAATATAGTGTATCATTCTTGGAAGAATAGGAATGTTGTCAAGCATGGAAAGAGTGCATTGCCAAGCTCTATGGTTGCTTCGAATGCTTTGTTTTCATCCATATCAAATTCTGGTCCATATCTTACTAGCTGGGGTGCTAATCTCCTTAGGGAGTCTCGAAGTACTTGGTGCCCTCCACCGAAAGATTGGATCAAGATCAATGTTGATGCTTCTTTTCTTAGTTCCAATTTGGCTGGAGTTGGTGGTGTCAAGAGACCACAAGGCAAGTTTATAAGTGCATTTGGGAAGAAGGGAACTCATTGGGATATTGCTCAATTAGAGCTTGAAGCAGTTTTTTCGGTGAAAGATTTTTTGAAAAGCTGGGTGTTGGAGTGCAAATTGAGAGTGATCATGTCAATGTTATCAAGTTCATTCAAGACTCTCTAAAGAAGAACAAATGGCATGTTGATAGATGGCCAAATAAGGATTTGTGTTTCCTTAATGATTTTAATAATTTTTTTTTACTCCATGCTCATAGAAGTTGTAATAAAGTAGCAAATTGTTGTGTTACTATAGCATTGGAGAAGAGTTTCTTTTTTTATAGTTTTTCCTTTGATTGCATTCCTTCCTTGTTGTTAAATTTACTCAAGGAGGAATGTGATCCGCTCCTTACTTGTACTTAGCTGTGTTTTGGTTTTAATGCAATTTTGATGCATTTCTTTCAAAAAAAAAAAAAAAGACTATGGCTGCTGTTACACCGACTATCAATATCTATTCTGACAACTGAGAAGTCAACCAGCGTAAGCTATTTTATTCTTGGCATCCTCCTCCACCTGGATGGTTAAAGATCAATGTTGATGCTTCTCTAAGTAGTAACAATAAGGCTGGTATTGGTAGAGTGTGTAGAGATGATAAAGGAAGGTTCTTACTTGCTTTTGGTGTCCAATACTTGCACTGGGACATTGTCCAATTGGAACTTCTAGCGGTCTACACTATAAAGAATGTCATACAGGATTGGATGGTGGAAGAAAAATGTGTGATTATTGAAGGGGATAACTTTAATATCATCAAGATTCTTTAACAAGCTTTGAAGAGATTGAAGAATAAAGAAATAATTGAAAATAATTGGCTTTCATCCAAGAGTTTAATCAAGTTTCTTTCAGCTTTACAACTAGAGAATGTAATAAATTAGCAGATTGTTGTATTAATTTTGCTTTGGGTAAAAGTTTTATTTGGCATGATCTTAGTAAGCTAGAAATTCCTCCTTCATTCTTGTTTATTATGAAGGACGAATTTGAATCTTTAGCTTTGCTTTGAGTAGTTTGTAATAACTTTTTTTTATTATAATACAATGTTGCATTTTTCTATATATATATATATATATATATATATATATATATATATATATATATATATATATATATATATATATATATATATATATATATATATATATATATATATATATATATATATATATATATAGGTACAAAAAGTTATAAAAAAAAAAGTTACGAATCAATCATTGTATGTAAAGTAAAGAGATTCTTGCCTACTCGACAACAAGGACACCACAGGAGAGTTTTCGCTTCGCTGTAAATCACGTTAAATCAACTAAACAATGAGATTTATTAAATCATTGATTTACTCAAAAAATCAATAAATATGTTATTTGAGAATCATTCAGACTTACAATGGAGGAATTATTGTGTGTGGAATCCGATCACAACAATGTGTTCGGTCTGTAACAGTAGCCAATAAAAATAAAACGTGTGGCGTGCTTACGTGGAAAGTTAAGGCCCGACTAGTTTGTAGGCCCGCCGCCCAGTATATACAATGAAAAAGGCGGAAAATTTTAACATTTTCCAAATTCGACATTTCGGCCATTCGCTCCATTACTCCCGAGCTTCCAGCAAAAAATTCTCGCTGAATTCTTCCAGCAATCTCTTCTTCTCATCATAGACGTGGAAATTGATTCACCTGCAAAGAGAAAGGTGCGAAAATTCTTACATTGACATAAAAGGAACTACGGATATCTTTGGTATTCAACGCGTATTTGTTGAAGAAACCAAAAACTAAATTTAAATCATTCCTAGTAACTATAAAAGTTTAAATTTATCTCAACATTCTCATTCTTTCTGCGTATTTTCTTTGTACCCAATGTGTATAATCTGCGTAAACTTCATTTATTTTCTGCGTATATGTTGAAGACAAAACCTAACTTTTTATAATAAGTACTTTTGATCTTTAAATCATAAAACTAAACTTCCAATAAACAAAAATCACTAATGTACCCTAAACCATAGATTTCTGGTGATATTTTTCTCATCCTTTGCGTACATCGCGTATGGTATGCGTACACAACGCGTATGGTATGCGTACACAACACGTATGGTATGCGTACATAACGCGTATGATATGCGTACCCGTTGCGTATGGTATGCGTATTTTTTGTTGCGTTTTATATGCGTACTTATAATATGCTTCTCTAAATTAATTATAGTTTCTTATTCTACGCAGATTTACGTCCGTCCTATATCATATAGATGCTATGTTTCAACTTTCAGAACAATGTGTGATACATTTTCAGATATAATTCCTGTTGAAATTGAAGAAAAATTAAAGGAACTTAATATTTATCAATTTCTTCAATTTCCTGGATTTGAGCAAAACGCCCCACTTATCTACCAGCTGCTGACAATGTGGAACATTGAAAAGCAAAGCTTTATTATAGAGGGCCATGTTGTCCCTTTCACAGCTGATGAAGTGGCCCTCCTCACTGGACTACCAAATAGAGGTGAGGAGATTACTTGGATGACCTTGCCGACTTCAACAATCAGCTCAAAGGATATTAAGACTGAAATGTTTGAGTTGACTAGGGAAAGCTCCCCAGATACCATGTTGAAAACATTTATTATGTATTTGTGTTCTAATTTATTTTTCCAACAAAGCAACTTTAAAGTTCCTAAGATGCTTAAGACAATAGCAAATAATGTTGATGATTTTTTATCAATTAACTGGGCATGGGCAATTTGGAAATGCCTAGTTACAGATTTTAATAATGTAGCTATGAAGATCTCAAAAAACAGGCCAGCGGGTTATGTCAATGGATTTGTGCCACTGCTTATTGTGAGTGCTAAAACAATTCTTATTAAACATTTTAATTGATTGATTGTTTTGCTAAAACTAACTGAGAATATCTAAATTTTATGCAGGTTTGATTTTTGGAGCACACTTCCATTCATCTCCCAAAGTATCCTGACAGAAGGCCCCATTTCCTTCGATGGTCTGATGATATTGTATATAACACTGAGAAGACTGACAAATTATTTGTTAATTTAAAGAGAAGACAGGTATTTATTGTAAGAAGTTTTACATTTTGCTTACATACTGCGTACGGTTTGCGTATACTACGCGTATGTGTTGCGTACGGTATGCGTATATAATACGTATATAGTGCGTATATGATTGCGTTTAGATTGCGTATTTATTTGAGAATAATTTTTCACAGATTTTTGTTGACATTCAAGGAGTAACCCCTGAAGAATGTGATCTCTTGGGTGTAAAGAAATATCCATCAACCCCTCTTTCACCCATTCAAACTAACACACCTGAACATCATCTCCCCCCACAATCTCCTCTACAGCCCAAATTCGCCTTGAAAACCCAACCCCAACCCCAACCCCAACGCCAACCTTAACCCCAACCCTTAGATGAACTTGAAAAGAAAATAATAGGGATTGTGCAGGAGTTCATAAGCAACCTCTTCAAGGAATTTGAAGGTAGAATGAGGAAGAATTTTGAACAAATTGTGAAGAGAGTTGATCTTATTGACGAGAAGCTCGAAAATTGCATTATCCAAGGAATTATTAAGCCTGATCAGCAAGCTGCTCCCTCCTCCTCATCATTCATTCCCCATACTATTCCATCCCCCAACAATATTCGGATATCATCTGAACACACCAAGACCGACGCCCCAGAAAAAATGAATGATGTTGAGATGACCCAGGCTGCTGAAAGGGTTAGCAAAAAGAATAAATTAGAGAGAAAATCAAGCCAAAAATAGAAGAAGAAGCAGAAAAGGGTACACCACATCCCTGAAGAAACTGCCCAAGAAGTAATTAATGTTGAGATGACCCAGGCTGCCGAAGAAGAACATGTTAAAGAAGCTCCCCCCAAGAAGAACAGTCCAAAAAAGCTCCCCCCCAAGAAGAACAGTCCAAAGAAGCTCCCCCCCAAGAAGAACAGTCCAAAGAACCTCCCCCGCAAGAAAAATAGTCCAAAGAAGCCCCCCCCACAACAAGAACATTCGAAAGAAATTGTTCCATTCCAAAAAGTTCTCCATAAAGTTCCTCAAACTACAGAAATAATCAATGTTGATGATGTTGTAATAAAGGGATACCCTGCAAGTCCCACAGTTAATTACAAAGGCGTGGTAATGTTGAGTCCAGCGCAGGAAGTTTTTCTGAGGGAAAACATAAAGAAATATCTTGACAGGTATTTTATCTTAGTATAATGCGCGTATGGTATGCGTATTGCGTGCGTATGGTTTGCGTCCTTTGTGCGTACGTATTACGTATTTTAATGTGTCTTTTATGCGTATAATGTGCGTACCTTATGCGTATTTTTTGTTTAAATATTTCAGTAGCATGTGTGTATTTGAATCTGGGAACATCATGATTTCAAGACGCAAGATCGACGAAATATTATCAGACAGTTACCTGGACAATGACCATATTGATGCTTTTGCCATTTTATTAAATGAGAAGTCTAAAATTTCACTAGATCAGTATGAAAAATATCTATACATCTCACCAATGTATTGGGTTAGTATACTAGTTTATTTTATATATAATTTTTTATTTGAACTATTTAATTCTTATATTTAATTGTTTGCAGCATTACAATGTAAAGGATGTAAAATCAGTGTTGTTCCTCGAGCACATAGACTACAAATCTGTTCAGTCAAGCAGTATTATAATTAATCCAATTATTCACGGAGAGCACTGGACACTTCTAGTTGGTTACATAAAGCAGAAAAGGTGGGAATTTTACGACTCCATACCCAACCCTATGCATAGAAGTGTTGCTGTGAAGATAGTGAGTTTGATTCTAACCTATAATTGTTTACAAATTTCGTGATTATTTTTAAGTGACTTAATTATATTCCATATATTGTTCAGATTGCAAGTTTAAATAAGGATTGCAAAAAAGCCTTCCGTCAAAATATCACTAAATGGAGTTTCAAGACAATGAAGAACGCGCCAACTCAGACCAACAATACAGATTGTCATATGTTCGTTTGCAAATACATGGACAATATTGTTCGACAAAACAACTCAGGCTGGATGCAGAGAACGGATTGGTAAGAAAATATGCCCAAATATAGAGCAGAATTTGCATACGGATTGTTATGTGCTGCAATGAAATGAACTTTTATATTTTAAATTTATGTACATAACTGGTATATTTTCCTTGTAATTAAGAAAGAATCTATGTGTTGAATATAATGTTTCTCAGCATTGATCATTCATTTAAATCGATTAAGAAATTTATACTGAGGAATTTAAAATACGCACTCTATACGCGAACCATATGCATTTCAGACGCAGCTCATACAACGTATATACGCAGACAATGGTTCATGGTTTTTTAATCAATAGTCCAATTAATTCGAATGCAACTCCCTATGAATAAAACCAGCAAGGATCTTCGAATATAGGGTTTTCCACCTTTGATCCTTAATTCAAATCGATTAAGAATGTTTTCATTAAGGTTTTATGAATACCCAGAGTATACGCCTTGCGTATGCGCAACAGACGCAGGTCATACCCATTCCATACGCATAAGGCAGTTCTTGGTTTTTTAATAAAAAAATCAAATTAATTAGGTTTTAAATGATTCGATGCATTATTTCTGTATGAAACATTCAAATACTTATTTTAGCATCGTTTGAAAAAAATGATTTATATGAATTTCCCAATGAGACTTGATGGTTGTGTACACCCTTATGCTACACAAGTGATTGTTCTAGAGTGTGGGTGTTATGCTCTTATGGTGGAGCATTCATTAGAGTATGTGGAGTGGAGTCAAATTAATTCGAATGCAACTCTCTATGAATAAAACCACCAAGGATCGTCAAATATAGGGTTTTCCACCTTTGATCCTTAATTCAAATCGATTAAGAATATTTTCATTAAGGTTTTATGAATACGCAGTGTATACGCCTTGAGTACGCGCTCCAGACGCAGGTCATACGCATTCCATACGCATAAGGCAGTTCTTGGTTTTTTATAGAAAAATCAAATTAATTAGGATTTAAATGATTCGATGCATTATTTCGGTATGAAACATTCAAATACTTATTTTAGCATCGTTTGAAAAAATGATTTGTATGAATTTCCCAATGAAACTTGATGGTTGTGTACACCCTTGTGCTACACAAGTGATGGTTCTAGAGTGTGGGTGTTATGCTCCTATGGTGGAGCATTCATTAGAGTATGTGGAGTGGAGTCAAATTAATTCGAATGCAACTCCCTATGAATAAAACCAGCAAGGATCGTCGAATATAGGGTTTTCCACCGTTGATCCTTAATTCAAATCGATTAAGAATGTTTTCATTAAGGTTTTATGAATACGCAGAGTATACGCCTTGCGTACGCGCTCCAGACGCAGGTCATACGCATTCCATAAGCATAAGGCAGTTCTTGGTTTTTTGATAAAAAAATCAAATTAATTAGGATTTAAATGATTTGATGCATTATTTCGGTATGAAACATTCAAATACTTATTTTAGCATCGTTTGAAAAATTGATTTGTATGAATTTCCCAATGAGACTTGATGGTTGTGTACACCTTTGTGCTACACAAGTGATGGTTTTAGAGTGTGAGTGTTATGCTCCTATCGTGGAGCATTCATTAGAGTATGTGTAGTGGAGTCAAATTAATTCGAATGCAACTCCTTATGAATAAAACCAGCAAGGATCGTCGAATATAGGGTTTTCCACCGTTGATCCTTAATTCAAATCGATTAAGAATGCTTTCATTAAGGTTTTATGAATACGCAGAGTATACGCCTGGCGTACGCGCTCCAGACGCAGGTCATACGCATTCCATACGCATAAGGCAGTTCTTGGTTTTCTGATAAAAAAATCAAATTAATTAGGATTTAAATGATTCGATGCATTCTTTCGATATGAAACATTCAAATACTCATTTTAGCATCATTTGAAAATGATTTGTATGAATTTCTCAATGAGACTTGATGGTTGTGTACACCCTTGTGCTACACAAGTGATGGTTCTATAGTGTGGGTGTTATGCTCCTATGGTGGAGCATTCATTAGAGTATGTGGAGTGGAGTCAAATTAATTTGAGTGCAACTCCCTATGAATAAAACCAGCAAGTATCGTCGAATATAGGGTTTTCCACCTTTGATCCTTAATTCAAATCGATTAAGAATGTTTTCATTAAGGTTTTATGAATACGCAGAGTATACGCCTTGCGTACGCGCTCCAGACGCAGGTCATACGCATTCCATACGCATAAGGCAGTTCTTGGTTTTTTGATAAAAAAATCAAATTAATTAGGATTTAAATGATTCGATGCATTATTTCGGTATGAAACATTCAAATACTTATTTTAGCATCGTTTGAAAAAATGATTTGTATGAATTTCCCAATTAGACTTGATGGTTGTGTACACCATTGTGCTACACAAGTGATGGTTCTAGAGTATGGGTGTTATGCTCCTATAGTGGAGCATTCATTAGAGTATGTGGAGTGGAGTCAAATTAATTTGAATGCAACTCCCTATGAATAAAACCAGCAAGGATCGTCGAATATAGGGTTTTCCACCTTTGATCCTTAATTCAAATCGATTAAGAATGTTTTCATTAAGGTTTTATGAATACGCAGAGTATACGCCTTGCGTACGCGCTCCAGACGCAGGTCATATGCATTCTATACGCATAAGGCAGTTCTTGGTTTTCTGATAAAAAAATCAAATTAATTAGGATTTAAATGATTCGATGCATTCTTTCGGTATGAAACATTCAAATACTCTTTCGGGACATACGCGCTGTATACGCGGGACATACGCAAATTAAAATTGACAGCTAAAACAAATCTTCTTACAAATAAATATCCATCAACAAATATTCTTACAAATAAATATCCATCATACAAATATTCTTATAACATAGATTTCTCTATTTTAATGATATCCATCATCAACTTCAGGTATTTTGCTGATGGCTTTCTGGAACGTACAACTGTTATGTGTTCCTCAGTGAAGCATTTGGGTATGCTTGTGAAATTAGAATGCTTTGCTCGCTTTACTGATGGTTGACTGGACGGTTCCCCGGCTATGAAATCGTCTGTCATGCACTCAGGCATGCTGGTGAACTGCTGTACTGATGCCTAACTAGACGGGCATGCTTGTGATATGAAATCCTCCATGAAGCATTCGGGCATTCTTGAGAAATTGTACAGCTTAGCTGGAGATGCCTGACTAGACGGGCATGCTTGTGATATGAAGTCCTCAGTGAAGCATTCGGGTATGCTTGTGAAATTACACTGCTGATCTGATGGTTGCTTGGAGTGTACAGAATTTATTAAATCCTCAGTTAAGCATTCGGGCATGCATGAAGGAGTCTCAAATTTTGTTGTGTATGTCTTCATTGGTGCTTTTCCTGTTAAAAAAATTAATAACAATATGTCAAAATAGGCAATAAATAAAATTATTCAGAAAATAAAATATCATACTCTTTGTCTTTTTTTCCGAGTGGCTTTTCAGCCTAGCATTGGATATGCCTTTAGGCCTACGCTTTAGAGGGTCTTTCAGTTATACACTGCCACCCTGTGTAGTCTTGTATGTCTTTCTCTTCCCAAAAACAACCAAATCGAGTTTTACAGATGTATCCTTCATCGCAGCCATTAGGAATTCTTCACCACCCTCATTCAGCTGCGCTCGTATGCTCATTTCATATGCAAACCTGCTTATATAATTTCTGAATATGAATCCACTACTAGCTTTAGAGCTATTCTGAGAATTTTCTTTCAAATTTAGACCAGCATATATATCTTGTCGAGCTCATGCTGACCATCGCAATAGTAGGTACTTCTCAGGGATTTTCCTAATAGCCATTTGCCTCAAAACTATTATGCAGTGAGAACACAATAAACCCATCATTTCAAACTTTCTGCAGGAGCATTGAATGTTACCATTTTGTGCATCAAAATCAACAACCCATGGTTTAGAGTGATCCTTGGTCTCTGTGTAATAGACAAAAAATTTAGAAGAATCACTAGACTCAAGCTCTACACTCATTACACCTACACCTTGTAAAAATTCTTGTTCAAAAAATGAATACAGTTTCTTTGAATAAAATTGAGCAGCTTGCTTTAATATTGAGCAGTTTTTTATTACAGGTTCTATTTCGGAGTGGCTGCATCTATAATCCTCATCCTGTTCATTCTGGCGCTAATTCCTCATCAACTTCTCTAAACCCAAAAAGCAATCAGTTAAAGAACTTGTGGGCTTAGAAATGCCATGACACACATTATTAGTAGACTCGCTACGTTGTGTGGATAGAATGTCCATGCTAAAATAATCCTTATTGAAGGCAGTTGACCACTTATTTCTTATCCTATAAAGATCCTGCAACCAAACATGATCTTGGAGGTTCCCTTGTATGATCAATTCAGCCCATGCATTCTCAAACTCCTCCTCAGAGTCGCATCTGCTCAAACACTTATTGAAGAGGCCTTTGACTTTGTTGTTGGTATTGTAGCATGATACTTTTGATGGAGCCTTTTTTCGGATATGCCATTGGCACAGTCTATGACGACTGTGAGGTAGTGCAACTTCTATGGCCCTAGCCATTGCCTGGTCTTGATCTGTATATATTGTTATTGGCTGTTTATCACCCATCATTCGAACAAAAGTTGTAAACACCCACGTAAATGATTCAATTGTCTCTTCGGACAAGAAGGCCACCCCAAGCAAAATGTTTTGCCAATGATTGTTAACCCCAACAAATGGTGCACATACCAAATTATACTTATTAAGCCTATAACTTGTATAAAAAATTACCACATCACCAAAGCAGTCATAATCTATCTTACCAATCGTATCAACCCAAAAAAAATTTAACAATCTATCAAATTCATCCTTCTGGACATCCCAAGAGAACATGTTATCATTAAGTTGTCGTTCTTTAAATAACTCAATCAAAGTATTAGTGTCCCCAAGTTCAATCTTAGCTCTTTTTATTTTTTGAATAAAGTTGTACGCATCCCTCCTTGTGAATCCAATATTTTCAACACCTCCAACTTCATCAGCAAGGAAGGAAAATGCATCAATTGTTCTTATCCCAGCATCTTTCATTGCTTTAAGAACAGAAGCTTTTTCATCACACATATTCCTGCATGATCTAAGAAGATGCCGGTCTTTTGGCCTCGACAAATCATGATTGTGATTTTCAATAAATTTTTTCACCTTCCAATATTCAGCTTCATCCACTGTAAACCTAACCATAGCTGGACAACCAGTTCGAGTATCTGATCTTCGATATTTCCTTTGGATATTAAGATCAGGCAACTTTTGTTGACCTCATTATTTGAGGTCAATTTCCCCAGAATCAATATCTAGCTCCTAGGTTTCCGTAACCTAGCGTAGACGTCGCCCATAGGATTTCCCTTAGGTGAACGCCCATTGACGTAGCATCGACTCGAGCCTATCACTCAATTCGAATCAAAATCAATTCAATCCAATGTCAATTCAACTCCAAACAAGCTCAAATCAAACCCGATTTAAGATTCTTCAATTTCGATCGACTCAATTTAATACAATCTAATTCGTTTTCGATCAAACTGATACATTATTGGGCTCAAATCAATTCACCAATCGAATCAAAATCAAATCAAACTAACTCAAATTGAATTCGATTTCAATGGCTTCGATTAACCCGTTTTGACTCGTCACAAGTATATATATAATAATAATTGATACGTCGTCAAAAATTATCTTAATCGGCACGAATCTCGATGCAAAATCAAGTTTGGAAACTTCAAAAATTAATTCGGAGACCATCCAAACTTCGATTTCAGCAAACTTACAGTCGAACTGAGCGTCTCAGGAATACAAACCCAACAACACCAAGATCAACCCAATCCGAGCCCAAATGAGTCCAAATCAAGGGCTCAAATTGCTGTTGGAAGGTTCAAACCGCAATTTGAGTGACCAAACGGTCTCCGATTTTGACGAGCTTATACTCGAATCGAACGGCTCGACGAGACAAATCCAATGAGCTTAAGATCACCGAATTCCGAAATCATTAAGGCCTTCAAATGTCAACCGAACGGTCCACGGTCCAAACCATCCCCCACACTTTCTCTCACTCTCAGCATTTTGGAAACCACGCAAACCCCCAAGCACAACTGCTCCCCCACGTCTCTCTCTCCCTCATTCTAATTCGCGAAACCAGTCCGCCCCTTTTCCCTCAGTAGAGAAATTCCCAAGGAAGAACCGAACTCCCCCTATTCTCACGTCTCTCTGTAATTCCAAAAATCCTGAACTCCCCCTACTCTCTACCCGCACGAAGCCCCTTCGCCTCTTCCTAGTTCGTGAATCCCCATTTGCCTCCCTGTTCGTGAGAAGCCCGCACGCCTCCAAGTTTGCTCGCCCTAGGCTCATGTCGCCTCCCTGTTTGTAAGAAGCCGTCCGGCCAACCCTAGGACATTGCCGGCCAGCCCTACGTTGTGGTAAGCTCTAGCAGAAAATGGCCTTGAGTAAATCTTTTCCTTCTTGATCTCTTTCTTCTCCTTTCTCCTCTCTGATCTCCAGCCCTTTTAATTTAGATATATTTTCATTGCATCTTCTTTTTTCCTCTTTCTTTAATTACTTATATTTCTTTTGTTTAGATCTAGATGATTGAAGTTAATTAATAATTTGAAATTTCCTGATCTTTTGAAATCTGAAATGAATTTTTCTTCTAAGTTAAAACGACCTTAACTTCTTCCTCTTGGCATTTTTGATCTTATTTTTAGAATGAATGGTTATGTCATGGAGGCGTTATTTAGATTTGGGTTGGCTTTCGTTTTCTTGTGTCATTCTCCATCTTATTCTACTAAAAGAATAGACATAGTTCTCTGGATTTCCATATGATGCGACGTGTATTTAGTTTGAGAATTGAATTTTTGAGATTTTAGAAAACAAAAGGTGTTTGTTTTGAAAGTAGGAAGTGAAACGAATTTTATGTTTTTGAAAGATCAAGATGTGGAGTGTATGTAAAGGTGAAAATTATGTTTGTTTTGGAAAAGTGGAACTTATGTTTTGTTTTGAAAAATATGAATGCTTTGAAAAGCTAAAGTGTGTATGTGAATAAATGAAGATAAATTCGTAGAAGTGAGTATATTTTGAAGAAGTGTAGTAAAATGTATCTTAAAAAGGTAATTTATATATATGTGAACAAAGTGAAATAAAAAGTGTATGTTGAAAGGTGAATTATATGATTTGAAAAGTTTTTTAAATATAAAAAAAAGTCCATGATTTAATAAAATGGTAGATATGCATTTTTGAAGAAATAGATTAAGTAATTTTGAAGAGTAGTCTGTTGTTGACTTGAAATGTGAAATGTATAAGGGTGAGATGTGTAGATTTTGAAACTAAAGTATGTGTATTTTTGAAAAGTGTATGGTCTAAAAAGTACAAGAGTCTTTTTTGAAAAATGAAATGTGTTAGAATTTACGTGAGTTTGGAAGAGTAGAAATTATATATTTTGAAAAAGAAAGGTAAAGTCTATATCTTGAAAATAGAAATGTGTGAGTTTTTTTTTTTTTAAAAAAAAAAGGGATTTGTATGATTTTGAAAGGTAAACATTTTATATTTTTGAAAGGTGAAAATTATGTGTATTTTAGAAAATATGGAATCGTATATGTAAGAAGTGAAGTTTTTTTTTGTGTGAGCATGTTTTGAAAAGTGTAACTTGTGGGTGATTTGAAAAGTGGAAAAGTGTATGCTTTGAAAAGTATAAAAGTGTTTTTTGAAAAGTGAGATATAAGAATTTTGAAAAAAAAAATGAAATGTGTTGGGAACTAATATTTTTGTAGTGGAGAGTGTCGAGTGTGAATTTTGGAAATGTATGTGTTTTGAAAGGTTAAAGGTGTATGTGAAAAGTAAAGTATAAGTGTGTGATTTTGAAAAGTAAACTTGTGTGCATTAAAAGGTGGAATTTGTGCGAGTTTTGGAAGAGTGAAATTATATGTTTGGAAAATTAGAAGTTTTAAAGAAAGCTATCTTTTTTTCTACCTCTTTCTCTCTTTTCTTCTTTTTCCCTTTTCTTGTTGCCTCGAGATAAATGTTGGAAAAGTATAATATGCTATCAAAAAGGAAAGGTTCCAAAAAGACATTCAACGAACTGGTGTTCAAGCCCGAAAAAAAAGGTACGTATTTATTTTCAGTAAATTTCAATTATTCTATTATTAATTATCAAATGTGCTTTCTAATCCCTTGTTTTACCTGTTTTCTTCTCTTTCTTTGCATAAACTGCGAGGAATGGTACTGATCGAGTGGACAAAAGTACAAGGAGCTAAAGGCGTCAGTCGCCTCTATCCAACCGGGTAGAGGTGCTACGGGCGGAACCACCGGGTCATAGCCCCCGGTGACTGTGAGTATTTCTAAACTTAGAAAACCTTTAGGGGCCCCTTGATGTGGTGTGCGTTAACCCTTCCCTTTTAGGTCCCTGTAGTAACTTCAATTTTATTAGGTTTACTTTTATTTGCTCTTAGATCCCTAAACCCCTTTTACACACGCTCAAAGTCCTAAGAGTTAGTAATAACAAATTTTTATCCCATACAACAGTAGTGACACTTAAGGACAAAAATTAAGGACCGGGTCTTAGAAAATCTAGACTTAGGAAGCATGCACACTTTAGGATAGAAACTTATAACATAGAAAATTTAGTGACATCTCACTTTAGAATTAGTAAACATCTTTAAATTAGAATTCAATCAATAAAAAAAACTTTAGCAAATAATTGACTTAGGACATTTCAAAACCACATAACCTATTGCACACACTTAGATTTGTTTGCTAGGACAACCGACTCTAGTTTTAGGTTAGGCCGGTGTTTATTTCCTTACTGCACTGTGACGGGCTTTTCCTCGAGTTTTATTGCATGCTGGTTGTAAAATATTGGTGTGTTTGTTTATTTATTTTTACTGCACTTTGTGTTGGTTTGATTGACGATTAGATTACCCATAGGCTAGGAGCGATCTGGATTGTTAATATGATTTTCTGCAGGTGGCCACACTCATGCAGGGCAGAAAAAGGGGGCTAATTAATTAATAATAAATAAATGCTACAGGTGCTTCAGCTGCCTAGCCCCCAAATGAAGAAGAGTGTGGCCAAGTGTGGCTTAATAATTTAAATTCAATTACATATATATATAACTGCGTGGAATGATTTGTTTTATAAATTGCTTAGGATAACCTTGCAGGTGGACTAGATTTTTCTTCCCTTTCTGTGAAATGAAATGTAATGTAAATATAATATATCAAGAGTCAATAAATGTGAAAGTGATTTTTTTTGAAAGTGGGATATTACATCCAATTTGGAATCCAAAGAAAGGAGAATATACCTTAAAGGATTATTCTCTTTTATTTGGAAAGCCAAATTAGGATGATTCAATATCCAAATAGAAAAGAAAATACCCCTCTTAGGGATGAGTTTCTTTTCATTTGGATATCCAGAACCCGACGGACCCGAGAAGTTCGTAGAAGAAGAAAAGACAGAACAAGAAGATTGAAGAAAGAAGATGAAGAAATGAAGATTTAAGGAACAGTATATCCCATTTCAAAAATCACTTGCGTCATTCTTAGGATTAGAATCCGGGTTTGTTGTCAGTGGTGCCCGGCCACTTTACTTTTCTGCAAATTCTGGGTGTAATATGGACATTGGTCATTATATTTGGATTATTAAAATTGATTGTTTACATTATTTGTGCAGTAGATTTTTTTTAGGACCTTGCATGTCGTGTTTTGTTTTAGCCTGGATTCGAATCGGAGAGATTTTTTCGTAAGGGTACGCTTAAAATTCTTCTACTTGTAATTTTAAATAAATTTTTTAGGCTCACATAGTAACTCTAACGATCTAAGAAGTAAGCTCGGGACCGCCGAGAGTCAGCATAAGCATATTAATACTTTCTCTTCCTTGTTAGGCACATCCCCGCCTGCGGGTTTTGGCAGACCACTTGACCTATGAGGGTGCAGTTCTGTTAAGGGAAAGTTGTGCAATCTCTATGGAAAAATCTATTTTCTAAGCCTAAATTTTTAAACTGCTTCATTATCATTTTATGCATTCGAGTCAATTAGCATGCATTGCATTAGATACAAACTAAAAAGAGTCTAAAATTTTAATTGCATTTCTAGACATTTATCACCCTACATAAGTCAAGGGGTCAATTAGGAACTGTCTTAGATGTCGGCCCCAATTTCATTAAAATTTAAATAAACATCCCTACCCATCTTTCATAAGAGACAGGATACATGGTTTTAAAGAGCCTAGGTGGTTAGCTGGCTCCCCAATCCAGGCCGGGGTAAGTCCAGATTTGCACTTCATTAGTTAGGTTATGATCACTATTTTATAGTACCCAAATTAGATTTAGGTTCTGAGACAGATTCTTTTTAGATCTTAAGTCCTCACCCTCCGGGAATATAATCCCAAATTTCTAATAAAATGTCAACTTAAATATAAAATTCTCTCTTAAAATGTAAAGCCCAATATAGGATAGGCTGAGGTCGCCTCTGGACTTCTCAGAATCCGGCACCTCCTACTTTTCTTCCTTCGACTCGCTAATAAATGTTCAACATTGAGCTTTCTCCTTGAAAAATTCCTACTTCTATTTCCTTGTCTTTTACTTTGTACTCAAAAGGGTATGAAATCACTGCTTTAATCGAGAGTTTTCTTAGGAGCTTCTCTCCTAAGATGTAATTAACTATATGAGCTTGCTCCTATAGGGATTTGAGAACCCCAGACTAAAATAAACCTTATTTTATTCGTATAAAACAAGTGAAGAATCTTTGGGAACGTAGATATTTTTAAAACCTTATTTCTAATTTTGAATAGACTTGTAGAATGTTATTATTATCTTTTCAGATAATATAATATTATATTTGTTATATTTAACTTTAGAAATAATGAATTTTATAAAACTCATTCTCACTTTTGGATATCTTGAAGAATGTTATGTTCATCTTTTAAGATGATATAATATTTTTCTTGCCATATCTAAACAAAAGAATGAATAAACTTTTTCAAAAACATATTTCTATCTTTAAACATATTCTATAGGATTTCATGTTCATCTTTTGAGATGATATGTTATTATTTGAATTATGTTTGATTATAGAAATATCAATTTTCAAAACCCTATTTTGATATTGAATCCATTGTAGAATATTGTGTCAGTCTCTCGAGACTGTACTTTATTCTCAATGCAGTATTCAATTACAAAATAGGAGAAATCAAAATCTGCATGGTGACACAATTTTTTTCCCACCAACTTCTTGAAACCAGCTTTTGAACAAACAAAGTCCTTGGATTTTAAATTTCTGGAATTCGGCCAGTAACTGTGATGATCCTTACGAACACTAAAACCAAGATTATATCCATAAGAACGATAAGCCTCGTATGCTTCTTTCTCATTAACATAAACATCCTGAGAAATACACAATAAGTGAATGGTAAAATACGCAACCAATACGCAACATATACGCAAATGATAAGCAGCAATTAAGCAACACATACGCAATGTATACGCAATATATACGCAATGTATATGCAATACATACGCAAATAATACGCAACAACCCTTTGAAATAAGAAAGTTGAACTACAAAATCCTTATTGTAGCCTAGATCAATAATGCTTTAGAAGAAGAGAACATCGAGTATTCTTTTTAAATCAATTACAATTTTACATTATGCACATTGTTGATAAAAAACTGCATCTTTGCTAAACACAATAAATGCACAAAGAAAACTTGGAAGGAGGCGAACTTTACCGAGATGCTGAACTTTTCGTCCAAAACCACTGGTTCTACGTGTTCTGCTTCATGTGCGCTTGTTTCCGGGACGTCGGCATTCTCAAGGTTATCGGCTTCCTCCGAGACCTGCGAAAATATTGTCTGCTCATAAAAACCAGCATCCTCCTCCAGATCAATCTCCATCTTCATCAGCATTTTCTCTGCGAAAATTTTGGCTCTAAGCTTTATATATTGCGGTGATTCGGGCGCGCCTTAAATTCTGAAAAAAGAAGCGCCAACCTAAATCTCCCGGGTCAGACTGGAAGACGGGTCGGGTTTACGAGGCTTACGCAAGTCAATTGACTGTTTAACCCTTTCCACGTAAGCAACCAAACACATTGTTGTGATCGGATTCCACACGCAATAATTTCTCCTTACAATGCCCTCTCAAACAGTTGGCATGATTTACGATATAATCTAGATAAATCCTGGCCCCTAAGAGATTCTTCATCAGCACCACCATCACTATCAATAGAATTAACAAAGCATTACAGCTATTTTATTTTTTTATTATTAAGATAATTAAATTTTAAATTTAAACTTAGAGAATTTTAATTATTTTTAGTTTTATATATTGTAATAATATGTTAATTATTTTTAATTATTTTTATAATATTTATATTATAATATTAAGTTAATTATAATAAAGTATTAAATTAAAATGAAATTTAGTTATCTTTAAATAAAGTGCTTTGAATTAAATTTAAGAGTATTTCTTTTTCTGAAATTAAATTATTGAAATTTTTTACTGTTTCTTAAAATAGTTTTTGAGTATAAAAATTAAAATTTTTATTTAAAAAAGTTACATTAAAAAAATTAAAAACATTATCCCAAATAAAAAATTAAACTAAAATATCTCATCATTGCTCACAATTACATTCTGACTTATGGTGTTGAAAAGATATAGAGAAAAAAATTCTTCACTTTCTTTCAAGAAAAAGTTCTGAAGTAGAAAAAAAAAAGCCAATTTTCAGGGTAGTGGAAGAGTGGCTTATCCCCGAAGGGTGGGCAGCTAGCTATGTTGGCAGTAACGTCAGTACAGACTTACTTGTTTAACATATTATTATGTCTAATTAAAAAATACATATATTTATTTAAATAATATAAATTATAAATAAATCAGTTTAAAAGTTTTATCCTCCCCTTTTTCCTATTTTGATTATCGAGGGACTGAGAATGGAAGGAAAAATCCTTAAAAAAACATGCCCTTTGAGAGAACGGTCCTGATATAACTCCAGTTTCTCCGAAGGGCTTTGATTGATTAAAAAATTAGCATGGAAAAAGTTTTTTGGGGAAATTTTGAGATAAACCATTTGATCAAAACCATTTTTCCTTCCAAAGAGATAATTTTTTCCCCCAAATATTCAATTTATTCGTGGCAACTTCCATAAGATTATTAAAATCTGATTTCACCAACCTCCTAGGAGTAAGCTTTATGCCAAGGTAGTTCATTTCTTTAACAGATTTGAACTTCAAAACATCTTCAATATGTAATTTCCTTCTTTTGTTTACGGTTTTCCCGAACATCACCATGGGTTTATTGTGATTAACAGTTTGTGCAGTCCATTTGCAGTAGTTGTTCAAAATATTCTTCACCTTCTTAATCTTTTTCAAGTTAGCTTCAGGAAAGACTAAAATATCGTCGGCATAAAGTAAGTGAGAAACTTTAGGAGCTTTAGAAACAATTTGGATGCCAATCTTCCTTCCTCTTTTGATAAAAAGCATCAGATAGTATTTGGGAGCACAAAATAAATAGAAAAGGAGATAGGGGGAAACCTTGTCTAAACCCACTCCTAGCATCAATCCAATTCGATTTTTCCCCATTAATCAAAATACTAAATTTAGTATTTGAAATGCAATTCATAATTAAATCAAAATTTTTGCTAGGGAAATTAACATGGATAAGATCTTGCCTCAAAGCTTGCCAACCCATACTGTCATATGCTTACTCCATGTCTACTTTGATAGCTAAAAAACCTTTACTTGGTTTTGAATGACGGATCTTATTGATAACCTCTTGAGCCAAAAGAACATAATCTGACATAGATCTCTCTTTTAGAAAAGCCACTTGATCATTGGAAATCACTTTGTGAATCACCATGTCTAACATGTTAAGTAACATTTTTGCTACTAATTTATAAGTAGACATACAGAGGCTAATTGGGCAGAAGTTAGCTGGGAAGAGAGGATTTTGCAATTTAGAAATTAATACTATCAACGTCTCCTTCCAACTGTGATTCATAGATCCATATTTGAAAAAAGTATCAATGGCTTTCCATATATCCTTTTTTTTTTTTTTTTGAGAAAATGTAAAGTTGCATTAAAAAGAAAGAAATAACAACCTAATACAAACTAGGAAGTAAAAACTAATAGATCCTTGATCAAGAGAAAAGGATCCTTATTGGAAGCAATTTTGTTAACATTAAACCTATTATTTTTGAAATGAAACCCACTGTTTTATATTTTGAAACCGTTGAGATGCAGGGGATACAAAAGTTTGAAACAACCCGAAGGTTGATTAGTATCCCAGAGTTCCCATCCAGTTAAAGAATAGGATCTAGTAATGATCCCATAAACAATTATAATAAGATTTTAGACTGCTTAAATTGTACTAAAGTTGAACTGCTTAAATATTCCAGATATCCTGTTGAATAGTCTTCTAAAAGCATTTGATAAAAGAGAAGGATATCCCATCAAGGCCCGGAGATACATTCTTTCCCAGGTTGTTCACCACCACCTGAAGTTCTTCCTGTGTAAATTCAACATTCAATATATGTTGATCAGCCTCCTCCAAGAAAGCAAAAGGTTTTGGCTAGCCTTCCAATAAACAATCTCTATGTCTCCATTTTGATTTGAAATATTCTGAGAAGATAGATTCCACTTCAGTTTGCTGATCCGTTAATGCTCCATTTGTATTTGTAATATGTTTAATCCAGTTTGAACTTCTTCTAGCATTTGCAAATGAGTGAAAGAAAAGCAGAATTAGTATCACCCTCCTCCAACCACCTCACTTTAGCTCTTTGCTTCCACCAAACATTTAGCTATGCCAAAGTAGAATTCAATTCCTTGACTTTAGATCTGAGAACCAGCATTTGTGTTTCATTAAGCAATCCTTCAGCTTCTTCTAATTGAAGATAAAAGATTTCTTTTTTCAATGAGTCTCTTAATACATTTAGACTTATGAATTTAGCCTTGCTCCAATAAAAAAGAGCTCTAATAGTTCTTTTAAACTTCACATTCAAAGAGATTGTTGGATCATTTCCACTAGCCTTCTTCCAAAATTTTTCAAAAATTGCAGCAGCTCCATGGAAAGTTGCCCATACAACTTCAAAACAAATATCTTTGCAATGTGATTTCACTGGTTTGAACACTTCCAAAATGATTGGGCAATGATCAGATGAAATGCATGACAAATGCTTCAGAAAGGCTAACTGAATTGAATTCATAGTAATAGAGTTTATAAGACATCTATCAAGCCTTTCCAAGATGTGACCTCCTCCAGATTTGTTGTTGCTCCATGTAAATTTGGGTCCTATAAATCCCACTTCATGAAAGTCATTATTGCTCATAAACATCTTCATATCTTTAGCACATTGAGAAAATACAAATTTCTTACCTCCTCTCTTCTCCTCCTTAGACAATATACAATTGAAGTCTCCCCCTATGATAGCCGGTTTAAATCTAGCATCCAACTTCTCCAAATTCTCCCATAAAGACTTCCTTTCCAGCATATTTATGCTCCCATAAATCGTGGAGACAAGCCAACATCCTCTGATAATAACTTCCATATTTCCAGTAATTACTTGAGAAGAAACTTCCAACACATAAAATGATGCCAAATCCTTCCTCCAAAGAACTAAGATGCCACCTAAAAAACCTTCAAATGGAACCAAATAAGATTCCCTTTTATTACCTAGATAACCCAAATTCTGAAGATTATCCAGTGAACTAACTTTAGTTTAAACTAACCCCATAAATAAAATATCATTATCTCTAACAAATTCTTTGAGATAAGGAGCGACCTCTCTCTTCTTGGCCCCTCTATAATTCCAAAAAGCTAATGAAGTCATTGTTTAATCAATGGGGAAGGGCCCCCACCTTTTTTTACTTCTACCAACCTCCATTTTTCTATTGTAATTAACAATGTTACCTGATCCCAATGATTTCATCTCTTTAAGTAATTTGCCTTTCTTGCATGAGGAAGAGAATTCCACTTCTTTCATCTCTTGAGAAGTACCCTTGCAAGAATCTTCAGAAACAGTCTTCATCTACTACTCTTTTGTTTGACTTCTTACAATAATAGCTTGTTCCAGATCAGTAATTTCACCTTCTTCAACTTCTTTGCTATGTATCTCTTCCTCATTACTCAGTGTCTTCAGCTTCTTTGTATTCTCCATTGCATTTTGCTCATGCAATCTAACAGTCATTCCATCTTCAGATAAGAAATTATTTGATTGCAATTTTGAAACTTTGATGTTTTCTTTTTTCTTCCATACATTCATTTGAGCTGCAACAGAATTTCGAACAGGAATTGGAGCAACCTCTACACATTCACCCAGCTTAATAAAATTAAAGCAATTTTGTCTACAAGATAGGTTTCTAAAGTTTTTCCACATTATTTGAAATTTCCACTAGCTCCCCTGTTACATTTCCTTCCTTTGGACTGGAACCTTCAATAGAGCTAGGAATTAATCTATCCATCTTCATGCAATCAGGAATTCCATTAACTAGAATAATTTTATTAATCAGTGGTCTCGAGAAAGGATATGCCTCCAGCCCTTCCTTTGGTGTCAATGCCACTCCAGATTTGAACAACTTCTTAAATATTTCTTCCACTATTACATTCTTTCCTTTACCAGTTACTTCCAGATCTTTCTTTTGCAAAAAACCACCTTCATTGATAACTAGAGATATACCAGCTTTTCCCTTAGGTTTAATGATTTGAATAAACCAAGACTTCTCGTCTCTGAATGTTGAAGGAGATGAAGGATACGAATGAGATGAAGCAACCAGAGCCGTAGAAGAAGAGCATCGATCATCCTAAGGTCCGCCGGCCATAGGTTGCCAGCGAACAGCCGCCGCCGTGAGTTCTTTGCAACTCCCGCAAAGATGCAAATTTGAAAATTCTGTAAAATCCAAATGGTTTACTCAGACGTTCTCTCTCTCTAAAATCTCTCTCTAACAAATGTCAATTAAGCTTTTATTTGGGATGATATTAGTTTGGATAATATTCCTCCTTCCTTTTTTTTTTTGTTAAAGGAGGAATATGATTCTACTAGTAGTTTTTAATTGCTTTTTTTAAAATAATATTGCTCTTGCATCTTCTAAAAAAAAAAAAAGCCAAACCAAAATAACTATGGTAGTTATACTTGTAATAAAAGGATAAGCACCTGACTAATCTCCTCTCATAGCTCCTCGGTCGCTACTGGGATACACAACTTTACATCCAAACCATAACCACTTTAAATTGTTAATTAATGTAGTGTTCCAAAGTTCACTTTAATGTTTTTTAACCTTATCATTATAGATGCTTCAGTGTACTTTATGCTTAAATGTTTGTTCATAAAGTTTATAAGATTTGGCCACCATTCTTTCTTTACGATACCATTTAAAAAAAGTTCTCCTTAATGAATGCCATGGATACTTAAGAAATCTTATGCAACTATGCATGAACTATTTTAAATATCTTAGCAAATTAGAAAACTTATTTTTTTCAAATTATTCCATGCATACTCTCACAAAAGCAATTGATGTTTACTCATAAACTTTGCATGGAAAAAAGTAAATATATGAACAATGGAACTTCTTTTCAAAACTCATATATTAAACCACTTAAATATTGATCAACATCACTGAAAAATTACATATTCAGTAGTTGATATTGTTGTGTTCAACATAGTACCTACAAAGGAACAAGCAAGAAAATGCAAAAAATAAAATGCAACAGAAATAAATGGAAAAAACCTATGCGATGCGCGTTGCCAGATGAACGAAGTTATGAAGCTAAGAAAGGAAGAAGAGGAATCAAATAAGATGATCATATAGGTACAAAAAGTTTTTACTATTTTGGTGTGGATTGTACAAGGATGCTATTCCAAATATTTCCTTCTTATTATATAGAAGATTGATTAATTACTGTGGATGACCAAGAGGTTGTGATGAGGAGGAAGACAACAACCACATTACTGGAAAGTGTGGAAAATTGCTGAAAGTAATTGCCTTGTTAAACAAATGGGGATTTCAATTACCTCGGTTTGAAAATTTTGCTGAATGCTTAAGTGGCTTAGAGAGAATGTCAGGTAATAATTCTCTCATTGTAAACATTTTTTGTACAACAGTTTTTCTGGTTTGGAAGAGTAGAAATTTGCTGGTTCATGAAGGAAAGGAAGAATCTAATGTATATATTGCAGCTAACACGGTGACTATGGCTGTTGTTACACCTACTATCAATATCTATTCTGACAACTGAGAAGTCAACCAGCGTAAGCTATTTTATTCTTGGCATCCTCCTCCACCTGGATGGATAAAGATCAATGTTGATGCTTCTCTAAGTAGTAAAAATAAGGCTGGTATTGGTGGAGTGTGTAGAGATGATAAAGGAAGGTTCTTACTTACTTTTTGTGTCCAATACTTGAACTGGGACATTGCCCAATTGGAGCTTCTAGCGGTTTACACTATAAAGAATGTCATACAGGATTGGATGGTGGAAGCAAAAGGTGTGATTATTGAAGGGGATAACTTTAATATCATCAAGATTCTTTAACAAGCTTTGAAGAGATTGAAGAATAAAGAAATAATTGAAGAAGAATTGGCTTTCATCCAAGATTTTAATTAAGTTTCTTTTAGCTTTACTAATAGAGAATGTAATAAATTAGCATATTGTTGTGTTAATTTTGCTTTGGGTAAAAGTTTTATTTGGCATGATCTTAGTAAGGTATAAATTGCTCCTTCATTCTTGTTTATTATGAAGGACAAATTTGAATCTTTATCTTTGCTTTGAGTAGTTTGTAATAACTTTTTTTGATTCTAATGCAATGTTGCATTTTTCTATATATATATATATATATATATATATATATATATATATATATATATATATATATATATATATATATATATATATATATATATATATATGTACAAAAAGTTAAAAAAAAAGTAACGAATCAATCATTGTATGTAAAGAAAAGAGATTCTTTCCTACTCGTCAACAAGTAGGCAAGAATCTCTTTACTTTACATACAGTGATTGATTCGTAACTTCTTCTTTTTTTTTTTAAAGTTACGAATCAATCATTGTATGTAAAGTAAAGAGATTCTTGCCTACTCGACAACAAGGACACCACGAGAGAGTTTTCGCTTCGCTGTAAATAACGTTAAATCAACTAAGCAATGAGATTTATTAAATCATTGATTTACTCAAAAAATCAATAAATATGCTTGATACGTCATCATAAAATTAACTTGATCGGGCACGAATCTCGAGGCAAAATCAGTTCGGAAACTACAAAAATTAATTTTGGGAGCATATGAACTCTGATTTCAGCGAGCTTACAATCAAACTAAGCGTCTCGGAAATACGAACCCAACGACACCAAGATCAACCAAATCCAAGCCCAAATGAGTCTGAATCAAGGGCTCAAAGCGCTGTTAGAAGGTTCAAACCACAATTTGAGTTACCAAACGGTCTCCGATTTTAACGAGCTTATACTCGAATCGAACGGCTCGACGATACAAATCCAACGAGCTCAAGATCGCCAAATTCCAACATCATGAAGGCCTTCAAATACCCAACGAACGGTGCATGATCAAAGGATTCTATATCGGCCGTCCATTCAAACCACTCCTAATTCGCCCATGATCTCACGCCTATTTACGGGCTATGCCACTCCAGAAAAACTATAAATAGAGCCCTCATTCTACACAAAGGGGGGGGGGGGGAGTGAAGAGAGAGAAGAATAAGAGGATAAAGGGGAAAAGGAGATTCCTCACCTCCTCTACCACCGCCGGAGCTCTTCCTGCCGCTTGAGGACGTCGGAACTCTGCCGGATATTCGGGAGAACGACAGAATTCTGCCCAACTTCCATGGGATGCTGAAATTCTTCCCAATTTACAAGAGAGTTCCCTCCTGACGCTGAAACTCCGCCCAAGTGAAGCCGGAGTTCTCCTCTGCCGCCAAAGACGTCGGACTTCTATCCGATGTCGGACCTTCACTCTTCGCCAAGTTTCTACCCGAAGCCGAACTTCTACTGGTTATCGGACTTCGCTGGACGTCTATGCGAAGATGTATTTCTTTTCATTGCTGGACTTCTACCTGACGCTGTTCTTCTGATCTTCGTCGTCAGACTACAGTCCTTCTGACCTCCGTCGTCAGCTGACTACGGTCCTCCTAACCTACGTCGCCCGCCGACTGCAGTCCTTCTAACAAAGCGAATACGTCGATAGTAGCTCTTTGTATTTACATCATGTAATGTACTCCATTAGATGTACATCAAGCTAAGGCCTTCTCCCAAGGAAGGGCCTCATTTGTAATCAACTACAAATACTAGTGGATTCGTTCAAACTTGGCTAGGCCCCATGGTTTTTCCCCCTTTTACAGGGGTTTTCCACGTAAAAATCTTGGTGTCTCATAAATGATAGACCCTCTCTCCTTATTTGATTGCGTGCCAGATTTTCGTACAACACTAAGACGATAAACTTTATATTTCTCTACCGCCGCGAATACTCCTGGACGCAACAGTTTGGCGCCGTCTGTGCGAACGTGGTTCCTGATTGGGGGGCAACTTTTGCTCCAATCTCAAAAGATCACACATAGCATCAATATCATAAGAAGCAGATGCGGACTAGGGGGAAACTTTGACTCAAACCATGGTCAAATAGATCCTCCAATACCTTCAACATCAAGTTGATATTTCAGGAATATCCGAGCAAATGTGAGGATACTTCAAATTAATTGCAAGCTTTATACAGACCCTTGTTAGACTTCTACTCATTGGGCAAGGTATTAACCTCGACCTCAAAAAGGCAGTAACGGTCTAAAGATAGACTTTCTTCACTTTTGATTCGGGATATACGTGGCGTTCGCCCCCTCCCAATCAAAGCAAACTCAATCCCAGGGGGATTCGATTCGACCTCTTCCACACAGGTTAATGTCGTCGAGCAAAGGCTGCGACTTTCAACCTCGAAAAGGTCTCACATCATTGGTGGATTCTCCCGACCTCTTCCACACAAGTTAACGTCATCGAGCAAAGGCTCCGACATACAACCTCGGAAAGGTCTCACATCCTTGGTGGATTCTCCCGACCTCTTCCATACAGGTTAACGTCGTCGAGCAAAGGCTCCGACAAATAACCTCGGAAAGGTCTCACATCCTTGGTGGATTCTCTTGACCTCTTCCACAAAGGTTAACATCGTCGAGCAAAGGCTCCGACATACAACCTCAGAAAGGTCTTACATCTTTGGTGGATTCTTCCGACCTCTTCCACACAGGTTAACGTCGTTGAGCAAAGGCTCCAACTTACAACCTTGGAAAGGTCTCACATCCTTGGTGGATTCTTTCGACCTCTTCCACACAGGTTAACGTCATCGAGCAAGGCTCTGACATACAACCTCGGATAGATCTAACGTCCTTGGTGGATTCTCCCGACCTCTTCCACACAGGTTAATGTCATCGAGTAGGGATCTAACATACAACCTCGGAAAGGTCTCATATTCTTAGTGGATTCTCCCGACCTCTTCAACACAGGTTAACGTCATCGAGTAGGGCTCTGACATACAACCTCAGAAAGGTCTCATATTATTGGTGGATTCTCTCGACCTCTTCCATACAGGTTAACGTCGTCGAGAAAAAGCTCCGACATACAACCTTGGATAGGTCTCACATCATTGGTGGATCCAATATCGGTTAACATTATCAAGCAAAGGCTCTAACAAACAACCTTGGATAGATTATACATCCTTGGTTAACGTCACCAAAATGCAGTCAATAGACTTCCATCAGACTTTTGCACAAAGTTAAATTTCTACATTATGTTGAATTTCTTCCTGTCGCTGAACTTTTGCCTTGCAGGACTTTCAAAAAACTTTTACCCGACGTCGGACCTCTCATTATCATCGGACTTCTGCTCGTCAGCGGACTCCTACTCGTCATAACACTTCTGCTCGTCGACGAACTTTCATCGGTCTTCTGCCCAAGGCCGTACTTCTACCCGACGTCGGACTTCTCCTTCTCGTCAAACTTCTGCTCGTCAGCAGACTTCTACTCGTCGTCGGACTTCTGCCCGTCAATGAACTTTCATCGGTCTTCTACCCAAGGCCGTACTTCTACCTGACGTTGGACTTCTCCTTGTCATCGGACTTCTGCTCGTCAGCAGACTTCTACTCGTCGTCGGACTTCTGCCCGTCGACGAACTTTCATCGGTCTTCTGCCCAAGGCCATACTTCTACCCAACATCAGACTTCTCCTTGTCGTCGGACTTCTGCTCGTCGTCAGACTTCTGCTCGTCGACGAACTTTCGTTGGTTTTCTGCCCAAGGTAGTACTTCTACCTGACGTAGGACTTCTCCCTGTCGTCGAACTTCTGCTCGTCAGTGGACTTCTACTCTTCGTCGGACTTCTGCCCGTCGACAAACTTTCATCGGTCTTCTGCCCAAGGCTGTACTTCTACCTGAAATTGGACTTCTCCTTATTGTCGGACTTCTGCTCATCAGCAGACTTCTACTCGTCGTCGGACTTCTGCCCGTCGATGAACTTTCATCGGTCTTCTACCCAAGGCCATACTTCTACCCGACGTCGCACTTTTCCCGACTTCGGACTTCTCCCTATCGTCGGACTTCTGCTCGTCAGTAGACTCCTACTCGTCGTCGGACTTATGCTCGTCGACAAACTTTCATCGGTTTTTTGCCCAAGGCTGTACTTCTACCCGATGTAGGACTTCTCCCTGTCGTCGAACTTCTGCTCGTCAGCGGACTTCTACTCATCGTCGGACTTCTGCCCGTCGACAAACTTTCATCGGTCTTCTGCCCAAGGCCGTACTTCTACTTGACATTGGACTTCTCCCTGTCGTCGGACTTCTGCTCGTTAGCAGACTCCTACTCGTCGTCGGACTTCTGCTCGTCGACGAACTTTCGTCGGTTTTCTGCCCAAGGTCGTACTTCTACCCGACGTAGGACTTCTCCTTGTCGTCAAACTTCTGCTCGTCAGCGGACTTCTACCCGTCGTCGGACTTCTGGCCGTCGACGAACTTTCATCGGTCTTCTGCCCAAGGTCGTACTTCTGCTCGATGTTGGACTTCTTATTGTCGTCGGACTTCTACTAGTCATCAGCTTCTCGCTCGACTGCTACTTGTAACGCACACTCGAACTCTTTCCTTTGGCTCCACACTCGATCGTTGACTGTTTGAGAAGGGTCCCATTTATTCCAAATCCTACCAGGATTAGAGGAATCAAAATTTTGAAAATGTTGCTTATTCTCAAAAATACAATGAGAATTAAGAAACCAATCATCTCTGGCAGCCTTGGATTGAGTTTTTACTTCTAATAGGCATAATAATTTGATGTTGTGAGCTCTCATAAGGTCTTTGCAAGAACCCAACTTTTCAGGTCTATTAAACCCCCTTATATTCTAACAGGAAAGGGATGGAAAGGGCATTAGGACTTGGAGGATTTAGCCTTCTTGGCCAACTTCCCTCTAGTATGCTTAGGGGGGGGGGGGGGGGGGGAGATTGAGATTTTGAGGAATTCTATTTTGTGGAGGAGGAAGGGACATTAACATAGGGGTTAATATCAATAGAAAGAAGTAGCTGATCAACAACACTTGGGGAGATGCTAGGAGGGTTGTCGGTCGGATTATCCAGTTCAAGAGCAGTGAACTGATTTGAGTTCTCGATATTAGAAGGAGGGGGCTTGGTGGATTTGGGAGAAGTAATTTTCTTGGGGGGAGAAAAAGAAGAAGAAGAAGGTAAGTCTAAAGAAGAGGATTCCTCATCTGGGGAGTTTAAATTGGGGAGAAGAGGAGCCTTTTAAGGAAGTGGAAGTGAAGAGGCTAGAGAGGTAGTAGAGTCCTTAATGATCTTTCAGGAAGAGGAAGGGAAGGGGTGGGAGAGGTAGTAGAGTCTGTAATGAGGCTTAGAGGTGTAGTATTTGGGGAAGGAATATGTTCTGGAGCCTTAGTTGGGAACTTAAAATTATCTGTCCAATGAAGTGGTCGGGGATGCTTACTGGAGCTACGACCCTGAGGGTGAGGATGGAGGGAAATAATGGTTTTGGGATTAGGATTAGAGGGACAAAGGGAAAATGGGTAAATAAGAGAATGAAAACCTTCACAGCGTATGGGCTTCCAATCATAGATGACTTTAAGAGATAAATCTTCTCCATCAATTTCCAAATGGATCTCATCAGGAAGAATAGAATCTTTTGAAATTTGCACTCATACACAAGCAAACGTAAGGCTTCCCAAGTAAAATGAATGGCTTCCCAAGTAGAAACCAGAGCACTCTGGTTTAAATCAGGTCATAATCTTCTTGAGTAGAGAACTTTTTAAGAAAAAAAGCATCCACAAGAGAAATGAGAGTGTTCTCACCTTTCAAAGCCCAAACCTTTTTCATGGAAGCAAGAAGGCGTTCATAGTATGATCTTTGGCCTATGGAATAGTTGACCAGTGAAAGCGTCTAGAGAGAGACGCCCTTAGAGAGATCCCTAGTAGTGAAAGAGACTTTAAGGAGAGGAGGGATGAAAGCCATAGGGAAAGAATCAAGTTGAGAGGTTGGGGCTGCATTAGTGTCGGCATAAGAGATGCCTGTGTTGGGGGAGGAGCAGGTCCTAGGATGGAAGAGCCAGGAAGAAGGGGAAAATCCCCCAAATTGAGAGCCATTCGATGGAGAGGAGAGGGATAAACCTCTCCTAAAGATGGAAGCTATCACTGCATCAAGGGTGAAACAAAAGCCTAGCATAGCTCAAAACCACCACTCAAAAGCTGACAAATTTCGCAAGAGATTTCTAATAATGCAATAACCATGGAAAACGTAGTTGAGGCTATTTCTTGTTGTCCTTACATGCAATGCAAGACATTCGATTCTTATATTTATTTTTTTTTGGTGATGTAAATAAAGCCAAAATCAAGTATAGTGTGGTTGGATTAAGCAACGCATGAATTGATTCAATTTATTTGAGTTCAAGTTTTGCTTATTTTAACTTGATTGAGTCAATTTAACTTAATCTGATACAAATTGTCTTAATTGAAGTCAATTTAATTTTATTGGGTGGGAGTAGACTCACTTGAACTCAATTTTACTTAATTTGATATAATAAAAATTAATTTGACATGAATTGAGTTGATTTAACTTGATTTGTTGATGGTCAGGTGCTGACAAAGGCAACGAAGAAAGAGTGTCATCAATAATTTTAATATAGAAGTTAGCATCATGACTTCCTTATTGAAAGTTTGTGAAAGTTGTTAAACCCCAAAGAACTAGTCCCGAGGCTAACAAAGAGGAGATGTAAATTGGATATTTAAGAAAATATTCTTTCAACAAAAAGAAAAATTCCCTTGTTGAAGCTTTTTCGACATCTAAAAATAAATAAGCAATATAATATAATATCAATCATAAATTTTTAACCAACTAGTTATATCTAAAATAAATGTGAATATAAAGTGCGGAAAAAATAAAATAAAAAAGAACACACCAGATATATAGTGGTTCAGTCCGACCTGACCTACGTCCACTCTTTGGAGGCACCCTTTGATTATTATACTAAAACTTTAGTGACTCTCCTTTAGCCCCACAGCTAGGTGGAGAAGCCCTTACAAAATCACTTCCAACTTCCCCAGTGGAGTGGAGTACCCGGGTCCTTTGACACCAAAGAGATCTTTTTCTTACCAAAACTCTCGTCAAGACGAACCTTTAATCTGATGGTACGAAGGTGCAAGCTTTCTAGAGAAACCATGTGAAATCCCTTCCACACTCTCTTGAAACCCCCTCCAACGATCCTCTTCTTCTCAAACTCCACCCTTTTCTCTCTCTCTTTCAAGTTCTCTATTTAAATTTTCTCTAGAAGAATGAAGACATAATGACTACCAAAGAAAGTTACCAAATGCCTTTAAAAAGCTTAAATAGAGGGATTCAAAAACTGTATAAACTTAATTTAGGTGGAAAAAATTATCGAGTATGATTGTAGGATCATCTGATATGATGTGCTTTAATAGAAGGCTTTAGAAAATAATAAAAACTTAATTATGGCACCAAATATCATAATGGATAATCTTAGAATCATCCAGTATGATGTGCAAAATTTGACCTGATAGTTCTGGATGATTCAGGATAGTCCAGTATGATCAATTCAAATTTATATAAATTATCTAGTATGATTTTGGGGATCGTCCTGGATGACAAGAACAAAAATTATGGTATTTTGTATGATACAATTGAGGGTCATCTCATGAAATAGCAAAGATTATCTAGTATCATCTTAAGATCATCCTGTACAAACTAATTGAGTAATTTAACCATATTAGTCCCCAAATCACATGATCAATTTAGGCATGATTATCAAAGATCGTCTAATACAATGTAGATTATCTTGGATGATTAGAACAATAAATAAAATTCAAGATATTACCTAAATATTAATTAGCAGCTATTTTCCATGATCATAATTGATCATCCTGGATGATCTAAGTCATTATGTATGATTAGTTAAATGATATAGTTGTATAGTATGATATGAATCATATAGTATAATTAGTTCAAAAATTGAACTTCTCATTTTGACTCAATCTCACCCCCCCCCCCCCTGAGTGTGTGTGTGTATGGTTACTGTTGACCTCATTTTTGTATGATGTCTTCAATAAGATCCTGAACCCAATCCAGACTCAAGTCAATATAATCCCAGTCAATTCTAGACCCAGACCTTGGGTCCTAAGGCACTGTCCTAAAGACCTTTTCCAATGAATTTTCAAACATTTCAAAACTTTATCAAATGGACTCTGATTAAGGCTCTGTCAGTTTCATACTGATGGGGTATGTCTTTAGTATCAACCCTCTAAATCTGAGCTCATTCTGAGACCTCTAACCCCATTAACTAAATCAAAATCCAAAGGCTGTAAAACCTTCAAATATTTACAGCCTATGCCACTGGACCTGCCCTTCACTAAACCCTGACCTTGAAGACCTCCCCAGAGTCTCTAATCACTTTCAGACCTTCAATCCAGACTCACTGAACATTAAACTACCTCTTGGTGGGTTCACTTTGACCCCTATTTGACCAGGGGTCAAAATGACCAAAATACCCCTATGGGGGCTCAAATGGCAATTCCAAATCAAATTACTTCCAAATCAAATGCAACCACCTCAAGTAAGTTTCAAATGCCAAACCAAACTTGTTCAACCCATTCCCAGCCCCTGGGTCAACCTGGTTGACCAAGTCAACAGAGTTGACCCAAGAAGGCCCTTAAGGGTTCAAATGGTGATTTTGACCAAATTGATCTCCTGAGACCCTGGGACCACATTCAATAGACTCAGAACGACATTTTAAAACTATTGAATCTATTCCTAAACCCTGGACCCACCTGGTTGACTAAGTCAACCAGGTTTGACTTAATGGCCCTTTAAAGGTCCAAATGGGCCATCTGATCCAAATGACTTTTTAACCCTTTCCAGTTCACTCAATCAGCATGTTATGGACTCCTCATGACCCATCTCATCAACCATTGACCGGGTTGACTGGTCAAACACAGTCAACTCAATGTTTAAAGACCATTTATATGGTCAAACTTCTCTATCTAGTTTACTCTCTCTCAACTCCTATTCTATCAAATGGTCTAAACCTGTCCTAGGCATAGTTTAGGCTCCACCTTATGCCTTTGACTATCTTTGTCTAGTCAAACAGTCAACCAAGAACTCAAATGAGCTCCCTTGGTCAAACCAACCCACCAAGCTTCGGCCAGCTCGAATCGAGTCCTATTAGCCCCTGGACTCAACTCCAGAACCTTCCCTGGACTCAACTCGACCCAGCCCAAGCCCTAGTTTGAGCCTTAACAGCTTGTGGTCCCCTCCCATGTGAGGACAAGACAAGGGAGTGGCCAGCTCACCTCAACCCGTACAGTCCTTCCCCCTGTCTCCTAACCACCTAGGACAGATGTCAAGCATCCCAGGAGCCTCCCTGATCAATCCTAGCTGCCCCTTTTGGCTCCAAATGACTGAATAGGGTATAGGGGACGAATTGACTCATTCGGCTTCATCTCCCACTCTACTCACTGGACAGAGCTTTATACATTTCATTTTGCTTCCTGGAGTCCTCCTAAAACTTTCCCTAACTTTTTACCGGCGTTTGGAGCTCACTGGACGTGAGATCGACATAGAGCAAAGCCATACTGCGTCCCATTTGATCAAGATCTTCATCCAGTTGATTTCTGAGTTCAGCATCTTCTATAAAGCTGTAGATAAATTCACCCGAAAGAGAACAAGCCGTCTTTCATCCTCAAATACCATTTATAACCAGGTAAAATCTAAACCCTAGATAATATATAGTTTCTCAAATAGGCTTCTAAATAATCTATTTCAAGCTCTAAAAATCATTTCCCACTCTTTATCTTGATGACTGTCATCCAAATCTCGCTTATCATGCCATTTTATGGGTTAGAAGAGAAGTTTGAAATAAAACCTAATACTAGGGTTTTCGGTTTGCTGTGGTTAGAGACAAAATCACAACCGTTGATTTTCCCTATTTGATTTTAACGGTTCTGATTTCGTCTGTCATTTGTTTGATCCGATCGGGTCAAGTTTCTAGGCGGACGGACTTTCATCTAACTGGATCTACTCCATCCATTACAAACCGCGGGATTGAATGGTGGCCGTCCGATCCTTTAGTTGAAATCAGACCATGGCATTTAATCTCTGTCGTTGGATGGAAGCCACGGGATCGAACGGCTACTAAACCGCGCTGACTCATTTAAGTGAGCGGGGTCCGCTTGACCGCTGCCTTCCACCTGGTCCAATAGCCTGCTGCCACGTGTAAATACCAGATTTATGTTTTATTTTTATTAGTTTTAATAACAGAACTTCAAAAAATCATAAAAAATAAGATACTGAACAAATATTTCCCCACAACCACTTGTTTTTCTCGGAATAAAATCCTCTATTTTATAAAAATAAAATCAGAACCTGGTTTTCATTATTTTAAAAGTTACATTTTAAACCTTTAATTTTCCTAATTTCTTTTAATTATATTTTATTTTTGAATACCTAATTAAATAAGGTTTTGAATGGCATGATTCCTGAGATTGAGCATATATTATCTCTGAGTTTTGGGGAAAATTTCAGAGCTTGGCTCCAATCCCAAATGAGTGTTGAAATTTTTAATCTATTACTTGGATTGAATATTTGAGAACTCATTTGTAAACCTTTCAATCATCTAATCATTGCATTTAGAACTCTATGAAATTAATGAGAAGCTATTTTGCACTAAGATCCAAGTTCAAATGATATTCATATATTTGTTTGAGAGATCATACTTTGCTACACAAGGGGTTATTCTCATTTGCTCTCAAACTATATAGGATTATAACTTCAATTTGGATGTGGATCATGTAGGGATATCTTATATGTTTTAGAATAATCTTCTTTCATTTACATGTATATCTCTTTTATATTTGAATCCCTAAAAGTTATAAGTTACTTCCTATAACTTATGACTTTGATAATCCATCCTCATTATTCCATAGGACATTAGGATGCACTTTTATTGTTCATGGTTTGTTGTTCTTGTAGCTAGTGTCCAAGGGTTAGTGAACAAGATTTGTCATCCTATAATTTAGTGACACTAAGGACAACAATTAAGGACCCAGTCTTAGTCAACTTATATCAATCTAGGAAGGACTACACATATATCTCTTTTGGGATTGAACAGAAACTTAGAAAATTAGTGTCATTACCCCTCTAATCAAATACACTTCGATTTGACATTAATTAATCCTATAACAACTAGTAGATTTAGGATGATCCTTCACTAAGGATCTTTTTCTTTTATTTTAATAAACTCCTAATAAATCAAAATAAAATCCCTAAACATACTAATCAATCCTAATCAACTCTAATCAACCCTAAAACAAACTCACAACCTTTCAAAATTAAAACCAAAGCTTAAATCCCACTAAATTCAATTAATCCTTAATTAAACATTGAACCTTCCAAAAAATGTAATAAATCCATTTTAACTAAACATAAATACAAATAATATCTCTAATTGATCAGAATTGAGTCCTTAACCAATGAAAATTAAAACCAAAGTGATTTGATATTAAATTAAAGCCTAATTTAGTTTTAAGTAAAATCCAATATTTAATTCTTTTAATTAATTAATAATAATTAAAAATTCCAATAAATTCCCAAACACTTGGAAATCCCTCTTTAGGTCATCCCTGGTCTTTGGAGCTGATTTCAAGAGGTTTGGAATCCATTTGGAGCAAAACCATAAAAAGGCCCTTAATTAAATAATTTCCAAAATTCATTAAGTAGCCTAAACTTTGAAAATCCATAACTAATTCAAGAAAAATCCAAATTGATCAAACTCAGTTGCATTCAATTCATAATAACGACTAATATTTATTAAAAATATAAAAAATTTAGAAAATTATCAAATCTAAAAAGTCAACAAATTGGTCAACTTTCATCCAACATGAGTTCAAAACTTCAAACCTTCATAACTAAATCCACAAAAATCAAATTTCAGCAAACTTACCTTCTAATTGATCGTCGTAAGGTCTAATATTTTAATAAAATGTTAACTTTACAGAAAACACCTTTTATTAAAAAGCCAACTTTTGACCCCTTATTTAATTGACTAAAATAATCCAATAGTTTATAAAAATTCAAGAATTGTTCTAAAACTATAAAAATAACTAACCAACTTCTAAAATCCGTAATCCAACACATTTCTATTAAAAATTCATTAACTCTTAATTCTTAACTAACTTAAGCTACTTAACTATACCGGGTACCACTAGGTAACCCAGGCATACGAGGCTATTAGCTTAGCCCCAAGGAAGGTGAAATAAACTTTACGGCCTCGGTGTGAAACAAAGGTGGGATCCAACCAATATTAAAAATCGAATCTCTTTAAATCAAACCTCAAGTCATTAATAAATCAATAAACCCCCAATTCTTAAGTTTTCTGAGTATTATTATTTAAAATTCAGTAATTATTTAATTAAATTCTAAACTCCTTTAATCTAAATTAGTTTGATAATTTGATTGGTTAAGATTTATCTTAATCAATCAGATTTGATAATCAATTTAGATAAACGGATTCAGGTCTTCTATGCCTAAAGTTGGATTCCTCTTGGAGGACTTTGGGTATTTTGACTTTTAAAGACCCTTAAAACATTTAAATAACAAAAAGATCTCCTATGTGTTGTGCGTGATTCCTTTTAGGAGGGCACTAACACATTTGGATATGGAGATCTTCAAACAACTATAATAATACTACCGACCTTATACAACGTGCTAGATTCCTTCGGGAGGGCATGTTGTATTACATTTGTAAGGTCCCTTTCTCTCTCCTTAATAAATTTTGGGGACTCTCGAAATGAATACATACCTTCTATCTAAGGAGGGTATTTATTTTGGAAGTCCTAGGATTTATAAATTGATGATTTCCTGCACTTAGCGAATTATCAATCTATAAATTCTTTATAACTAAATTAAATAACTCCAACATTTAAAATTGGAATAATTCTCAATAAATCCAAATATACTTTATTTAAACTTTAATCAAATTCCTTGGGCCTGTAATAAATCAATCCTAATAATATATGTAATTCAAATAAATAAACCCATTAGGATCTATCCAAGCCACACAACTTTCTTCACACACTTAGATGCTTGCTAGGGCAACCAACTCTAGCCTAAGTTAGGCCGATGGTTTGTTTTGTTTTGCTTGCGGGTGTCTTGCCTAGAGGGCACCTATGTGTGACTGCTTACCTTTCTGTACTGCATATCATAGCATATTTCTTTCCTGTCTGTACACCAGAGAGCGGAGTGAATAAAGTGAGGACAGTGTACTTAATTTTCTGTCTTTACTTTCCTGCATTTATAACTGTACACAACGCACTCATAACATGCATCATTATATAACTGCTTTATTTCCTGTCTTTTATATTACTTCAACAGTAGAATGTTTTTAGGATCTGATATACTGCTTTTCATTTCCTAGAATTATTGTATATAGATTGAGTCTGTATAGCGTCTGGAGTCTGTAAAAAAATTAAAGATATCTGCTTATAAATATACAAATGGGGCTCCAAAAAGTAATGTCCTCCTTCAGAAGGACGTTCCTTTTTAGAATTCCATAGAAGACCTGGAGCCCGAAGACCATAAGCAGCTATACTTAATTCTATTTTTCTCGTAGGCTTAGAACCCAGGTTTGTTGTCGGTGGGTCCTGGCCACCATTACTTTACTGCAAATTCTGGGGTGTAACCGATGAAAATTATATTAATAAAATCAGCTCTTTCATATATAACTGTTTCATACATCATTCGCATACGAGTAGATTTTTGGTTTTTGTAAGCATATTACTCTGCATTTATTTTAAATTCTTGAACCACTCCTTGATTCCTAGGATAGAACCATCTTAACTCCTGCATCATCGGCAAATTGTTGTGATTAGGATTGTTAGCTGGCAGCCCACTCTAGGCAGGTGGTAAGTCCAGATCGTATACACTTCTCTCTGCACATTCCTCCTTCTAATCAATTCTAACTCTTCTAAATTCAACTCTATAATCTAAAGCCTGATTGTGGAAATTTAAATTAGCCCAAATATTTAATTAAATATATATATAATTTTGGAATCAATTAGTCTTCATATTAATCGAGAGTATTCTCTTAGGAGATGTAATTAACTACAGGGGCTTCCCCCTATAGGAAGTCTAGATCCCAGAATAATCTAAACCCTACCTAAGTTCTTTTCTGAGGTAGGGGAAAGATCTGTGGAAGAAGATTAAGCTTTGTTCACATATAGGAGTTATTTCTATAATTAAGGAATAGATAGATAGTTGATTTGTTTTCACTAACAAATCAAATATCTTCTATATTTAATTATAGAAATGAACTTACAATTCGTTAATCTAATCAGGTCGATTAGAGAATATACTCGTCATCCCTTCTGAATGATCTGAATATTCTCTATACTACACCTGATTAGGATAATGGATTGTACTACTTCTCCCTTTAAAATCAATAGGAGGATATTAGTCTGTCCTTCGGGGCAGTATAGTATCCGACTATGTAGGTTTAATTAGGAGAAATATATCCTAAATATAAATAAAGTGAATCATGTGAGAAGATAAAATTCTTATTTTTAAATAGAAAACCCTGCTTTATCTATACTTTTATTTAGATCCATTTCTTACAATCAAGAAATATATAGGTATCTGATTTACTTTCACAAGTAAATTAAATATTGTCTGTATACTTGATTTTAGGGATGAATCGACAATTCACTAATCTAATTAGGTAAATAGGAAAGATACGGATCATCCTTTTGGGTGATTTGTATATTCCCTATGTAATACCTGATTAGGAAAGCGAATTGTCTGTTCTCTTTCTTTAGAATCAATAGAAGGATATCAGCCTGTCCTTCGAGGCGGTCTGATATCCGACTATACAGATTCAATTGAAAGAAAATGTTCAAAAATATAAATAAAGCAAATTATTTTCCATAAATAAAATAGGATATATTTTATTTCAAAAATTATTATAAAAAATCTATCTCTCTCTCCTTTTCATTCTCTATTTAAATAATATAGATTTATTATATAATATAGATTCTATTATATTCTATTAAATTAAATATTTACATGAAAGAATTATAAATAAATAATAAAAAATAAAGTTAGTTAGAGATTTTATTTTCTCACAGTTACCAAGAAACCATAGACCCTTACAAGAATTGACTCGAGAAATTAAAAATACATCAATAAATATTATAAACATCATTATAGTATAATTTATTCTACCCAATCTTTAGCCTCGAATCTTCATTTGATAGTACATAGTGTTCCTAAAATGTTAGAACACACACAAACAAAAATATATTACAAATATAAGTAGACAATAGGATGTGAGTCATAATGTTTGTTAACATCAAAAATATAAACTCATGAGCTTGAGTTTTAACACCTATTTCTCTATCGTAGAAGATAGAAAGAAGTTAAGGTAGGTGTATAAAGGGAGAGATGTGAGCATGAGGATTTTTGGTAAGCAAGTGGAGAGAGGGTGAGAGGGTATGAAGAAGGTTGAATGCACTGGATAAGAGCACAAATGTGAAAGGTAAGTTTTTTGTACGTGAATGTCATGTGAAAGAGATTGAGAGATTGGAGAAATAGGGTTTTACTTAGTTTTTTTATTGATTTCACTTTTTATATATCATGAATTAGATAGAATAAAATTGTAATTTATGATATGCTACAACAAGATTTATAGATAAGGGGATACAAAAAGAAATTAATATTTGAGTTTTTTCAATAATATTTAAAAATAAATAAAATTGATTTGCATTCTCACACATTTTTTTCACTCCTTAGGCATCTAAAACTTTGTGTCGTCACCTCAAGGAGGAGTAGATTTCACTTATTTTGGTGTTTTTCTTTCTTGAGGTGGATAGGTGTCCTTAGATAATTTTGGAGTTTTTATTGCATTGGTGTGACACATTTCCTAAAATGAGCACCCATTGAGCACCTTTATTATGGATGATGTGCTTCAAATTAGATCTAATGACATGAAACTATGTCTATTAACAATTACTTTTATCAGGTTCAATCAAATGGATTTTGAAGGTCCTTTCTTGGTAATCTTGAAGATGTAGATGCAAATACATAATTCATTTTACAAAAGAAGTAATATTTGAGTGATTTTGAATATATGTGATGCATTTCAAGCAATACTTTCATAATACCTCATCCATCCTTCATTGATGTCATCATGATTAGCCATATTGAGTTTTGGAATAATTATCAAGGCTAATAAATAGTAATTTTAACTAATTTAAAGAAGGATTTGACTTATCATTAATTTAATTTCCATGCACATTTGTTGCTCTTCTCTTAGTATGTCCACTACACTCCCCAGCAAAAATCTGTGATGTCATATTTCTTCTTCACAACCATACTTAGGGGGGACTAATAAGTGTTACAGGCTAGAATATTCACAGCAATAGAGTTGTAATTTTGTGTCTTAGCATTGAATGGATATTTAGCTAACACCTAGAGAACACAAGATTTTTTAAGCAAAAAACCATGTAAGGGGAAAAACCACGAGGCCTCACCCAGTTGAAAAGATTTTACTAGAATTTGAGTTGAGTGTAGTGGGCTACTCATCCTTAAGGGAGATCAGAGTACAAATGTCAACCATATGGTTGAAGTTTAGTGTTAAATCTGGTGTGACTTGGAAGTTAGGGCATCAATTATTAGTCTAGCAGTGACTTGGTAGAACTCTGGAGTCAGTTGATAATATGGTAGAGTTTAGGGCCTCATGTGGTGGTCTAGAGGAGTTCAGGTCATTACATGGTGGTCTGTTGCAAATCTATTTTCTTGACTTATGTTTTGATGATTGACAAACATTATTGATTCTCTTGGACTGCCTGTTACTTCTAACTTTTCAGGAATCGAAGATCAGACGAACAAACGAAGCCAGTTCAAGATTGCGTAGGTCTAGGGTTGAGTCAGTTTGTACTTTATTTTTTCTCTTCTTGAGTCTATTTGTAATGGTCAAAGAGACTGATGCTAAGTAACCCTACACACACACACTTGAGAGAATTAGAATTTCTATTTTTACATATATCAGCCAGGACGATCAAAAGGGTTTCTTCAAGGATCGCTCTGCTTCTTCTTCGTCTAGAGTTTCTCATCCGTGGAAGGGTCGGTAGAGTTAAGGAGTCAGCATCTGGTTGTTGGTTCTCTGCCAGCTTCAGGAGGAAGCAAAAAGAGATAGGTTCTCTGCCTTGCCGGGGGGGGCAAAAAGAGATTCTTTGTGAGGGCTTCTCCGCCTAGCCGTCGGGGCTAAAGGAGAGTCACATTTGTAGTGCAATACTTGGAGGGTGCCTCCAAGGAGTGGACATAGGTCAAGTTGATCGAACCACTATAAATTTCTGTGTTCTTGTTTCTTACTTCCGCACTTTAATTTCCTCATTTATTTTTCACGTGGTGTGATTTTGGTTTATGTGTTTTTGTTCTTTGTGAAAAGAATTTTTTTAAAAATACCAATTCACCCCCCTCTTGGTTAGCTTGGGACTAAGTTCATAGGGCTTAACATTCCTAATGAACTTTCATGGTCCAGTAAAGGTAAGGGCCTCAAGTGCTAGTCCAGTGAAGGTGAGGGCCTCAAGTGCTAGTCCAGTGAAGGTGTGGGCCTCGAGTAATGGTCTGACGAGAGTGAGGGACTCAAAGTGGTGGTCCAGCGAGGGTGAGGGCCTCCATTGGTGGTTCGGTGAGGGTGAGGGCTTTAAGTGGTGGTTCGGTGATTGTGAGGGCCTTAAGTGGTGGTCTGGTAAAGGTGAGGGCCTCGAGTTGTGGTCCAGGGAGGGTGAGGGCCTCAAGTGGTGGTCCGACAAAGGTGAGGGCCTCGAGTGGTGGTCTGGCGAGGGGTAGGGTATCAAGTGGTGGTCTGGTTAAGGTTAAGCATAAAGTAATTAACTGATGAGGGAAAGGGCCTTAGGTGGTGGTCTAGTGGAGCAATGATGTCAGGTGGTGGTCCGATAGAACTCAGGTAGTGGTCGAGGAGAAGCTTCTTCCTTCTCCTTTTCCTTTTCTTCTCTTCTTCCCTTCTTTCTTAGGTCCCTTTTCAAAAGGAATGAGGAGTCTATTTATAACTTTTTGGAGGGGCATGACCCATAAATAGGTGAGATATCAAGGGTAAATAGGGAGTAGTTAGATGGACGGCCGATGTTGAATCCCTTGATTATGGAGCATTTGATTGACATTTGAATGTCTTAGTGATGTCATAATTTGATGATCTTGGGCTCATATGATTCATCTCGTCGAGTAGCTCAATTCTATTATAAGCATGTTATGTTTAAAAACTATTTATTAATCCAAATTGTGGTTCAAACCTTGCAACAATGCTGATTTGGACCCGTTTGGGCTCAGATTGAGTCGACTTTGGTGTCATTGGGTTTATATTTTTGAGAAGTTTAGTTTGATTATAAGTTTGATGAAATTTGAGATCAGATGGTCTCAATTTTAATTTTAGAAGTTTCCAACTTAATTTTTCCTCGAGATTCATGCCTAATCAATATAATGTTTTGTTGATATATTAGTTACCCCCCCTATTTTTGGATGACATTAAATTTTGAAGAGTCTAAAAATGTATATCATAATGTTTCAAATATTGTATATCCATACTTATATCATATATATGGATATCTCTTTCTATTTTTATTTAAAATAAACATATATTAATAAATAAATATAAGTATATTAAAATATATCACCATTTATATATATATATATATATATATATATATATATATATATATATATATATATATATATATATATATATATATATATATATATATATATATATATATATATATATATATATATATATATATATATATATATATATATATATATATATATATATATATATATATATCAGTTGATATAAAGTCTTCAAAAACTAACTATATCAATGTATATAGAATCAAATTCTTTTATCATAAAGAACTATTACCATAACCATATGAATGGCGTAAGAATTAAAACGTATATTTATATGTGTTTTTTTTTTCATGCCTCCCATAGAATGGCATGCCCCAAAGTTCAGAGCAGGTGTTTTTTTTTTAATAGAGCCACATAATGCAGCTCTTAACCACCTGTTAGGGGCAATTTAAGAAACGACCCAAAAAATAATTATTTTTTAATATATTTCATAACTCCTCCAACTTCCTCCTCTTGCTATAAATATTCCCCAATGGGTATGAAATTTTTCCCCTCTTCCTTTTCATCTCCCTTCTTTCACTTTAGGCCTTCCCCTGGACCCTGCACAGGCAGCATCCCCTATCCTGGCTCAGGGCCCCTCTCTCTGCAAGAAGGAGATTCCTCCCCCTTCTTCTTCTCTCCCTTACATTGAGACATTCCCCAAGTCTTTTTCAGGTGGTATCCCATATCCAGGTCTAGGGCCCCTTACTGAGTAAGAGTGTCCCCCTCATTCGAGAGATTCTGTGGTGGTCCAATGAGAGTCTGATGATGGGCAGTATTTCAGTGTTATGTAGAAAGTCGAGGAGAGTCTCCTGATGATAATGAATAAACATTTGGAGTCAAGTAGAAGTACAGTGTCCGGTAAGAATTTAGCACATGTAGAAGCCCAACAAAAATTCATTGACGGACAGGAGTCTGGTGTCCGGTAGAAGTCCATTGAAAGTCTGCCAAAAGGTAGTAGTCCAATGAAGGGTAAAAATTTGATGTTAGGTAGAAGCCCAATGAAAGTCTGGCAATGGGCAGGAGTCTGATGTCTTGTAGAGGTCTATTAAAAGTTCATCCATAAGCAGTAGAGCATAGAATTCATCAAAGATATATGACGCATCCAAGGTTGTATGTTATAATATTGCTCGATGACGTTAACATGTATGAAAGAGGTTGAGAGAATCTATTAACGATATATGACCTATCTAAGTTTGTATGTCAAAGCCCTGCTCGATGATGTTAATATATCTAGAAGAGGTCAAGAGAATCCACCAATGACGTATGACATATCCGAGGTTGTATGTCAGAGCCCTGTTAGATGATGTTAAACTTTATGAAAGATGTTGAGAGAATCCACCAAAGATGTATGGCCTATCTAAGGTTGTATGTCAGAACCTTACTTGATTACATTAACCTGTGTGGAAGAGGTCAAGAGAATCCACCAAGGATGTATGACCTATCTGAGGTTGTATATAAGAACCCTACTCGTTAATGTTAGCCTGTGTGGAAGAGGTCAAGAGAATTCACCAAGGATGTATGACCTATCCGAGATTTTATGTCATAGCCTTACTCGATGATTTTAACATGTATGGAAGAGGTTGAGAGAATGCACCAAGGGTGTATAACCTATCTAAGGTTGTATGTCACAGCCCTACTCAATTACATTAACCTTTGTGGAAGAGGTCAAAAGCATCCACTAAGGATTGATCATCTAGTGATTGAGACATAATAAAGATTGTGTATTTATTGAATCAAGGATAATGAGATTATATCCTTCTGTAGTTTTTATTATCATTTTTTTATATATTTTTTTAAAGAATGGGATAATAATAAAATGAACTAAATAACAAAATACTATATTATGTAAAATAATTCAACACATCCCTCTTCTATGACTTAAGGATATACAAATTATAATGTACTCAACACATAAGATATATGTATAGGGACAACACAATGTTTAACCTTGAAGAAGACATTAGGGATATCAAGGTGACACCCTATTTAACATAAAAGAGACATGATGCAATTAGACAAGTAGTATTATTAACACAAAAGCATGAATTGTGTGGTCATTTAATTTCACCAACCATTTGAATATTATTCAATGGTTGCCTTTTGTTGTTGTTGGTTTTTTCTGCTAGTGGGACCAGCTTTATCTCGAGCATGTGAGTTTTCGATGAATTATTAAAGTTATCCTTGTTGGATCAGCCTCTCAATCTCATCCTTGAGTTATTTATAAGCTTCAGTAGTGTGCCCACGACTACAGTGAAAGTGACGGTATCAATCCTAATTTCCTATATTCAGCTTCAAATGATTAGGACACTTAATATTTTCTCGATCTTGAATGGCCATCAGTACATTAGTTTCAGATGCATTAAGAGGTGTATACTCTTCTTGTTAAGAGAGTTGCTATTTACATGTTTTACATTCTTGTAACTTGTAAAGTTTTGTTGATTCCAAATATTATTGTTTTAAAATTTTGTTTTCTCCTAATACTTTTTAAAATAATTATTTTTTCTCTTGTGTGGACTAACATTTCAGGATAATCAAACTCCAGACTAATGAAGACTTCAATTCAAAATTCAGCATGAGATAATTTGTAAATTGAAGCTTATACCTCATTATATTGAGTTTGAGAGGGAGTGATTGTAATTAAGTAACTTAGCACATACACACTTAAGGACGTCTTTAAAATTCATACTGATTGTACGGGACTAACCATGTTTATATGTGATGATCAAGTCAATTATCCCCTCGAAGAGCAATGGAACAAACAGGAAGTGAGAAATTTTTTATAAGTCCTGATTGCCAGACAAATTTTTCTATTCATCCCAGGAAAAAATGCTCTCTGGAAAATTTTGGTTTAGATGAAAACCTATTCGTACAAGGACAAAATGCTCTCTATAAAACTTTTTTTCCATATGAACTCCAATTCATCCGAGGATGAAATGCTCTCTAGAAAATTTTCATTCAGATGAAATCCTATATTCGGCCAAGGATGAAATGCTCTATGTAAAAATTTCGTCCAGATGAAATCCAATTTGTCCCAGGAAGAAATGCTCTCTGAAACATTTTCATTCATACGAGGTCCTATTTGGCCCAGGATGAAAAGCTCTCTATAAAATTTCTTCAAGACAAACTCTTATTCATCCCAAAACGAAAATGCTCTATCCTTTCTAATTTTGATAACTTCGTACAGTTTGTCGAAACTGACCCATGGTATAACTGTTCGTACCGGATGAACTTAGTTCGTACGGCATGATAATCGGGTACAAAGTCAGTTCGTACCAATATACATTAGGTTCGTATGTAACTGATTTAAGTAAGTTCTTCCAGAATGATCCACGATTGTACGGGACGATCCACTATGTACAAACTTGAAAATCAGCAATTTTTGGATGATTTTTTGTTTCTTTCCTATATAAAGTCCAATTAGAATTGCCTCTTAATCTTTTTTCCTACTGATCTTCATGCCAACTGAAGGGAGACTCAAGAAGTGAGTGTGAGAGAGTGTTTGAAGGAGGATTCTTACTACTGGAGTGTGAAAGATTCAGTTGGTACTCAAAAGTAAGAATCTCTACTTGTGGTTTTTGATTACTTCACTCTTTTCTCACTTCCTTCTAGATTTCTTATGAGAAGATCTGTCAAAGAGATCCGGTTCTCTGTCGATACTTGGAGAGTGTGAAAGGATGAAGGGTTCTCTGCCCACACTTGAAAAGTGTGAAAGGATGAAGGGTTCTCTTCCCATGCTTGGAGAGTGTGAAAGGACGAAGGGTTCTCTACCCACACTTGGAGAGTGTGAAAGGACGAAGGGTTCTCTGCCCACACTTGGAGTTTGTGAAAGGATGAAGGGTTCTCTACCTACACCGGGAGAGTGTGAAAGGACGGACGGTTCTCTACTAGCACTAGGAAGAGTGTAAAAGGATGATGATTCTCTGCCGCATTGAGTAGTGGTGGAAGAGAGTTTTGTAAAGGCTTCTCCTCCTTGTTGTGGGTCCAAAATGAGAGTCACTAGTGGTATTAGTGCAATACTCAGAGGGTGCCTCTGAGGTGTGGATGTAGGTCATGTTTGATCAAACCACTATAAATCTTATGTCTTTTTATTTTTCGCTTCCTTTTATTTTTTATATTTTACTTATGGTTGGAAAATCTTTTTCTACAAAATTCATTAAAGTAAATTTTTCATATATAAAATTTTAAAAGAGGGTAAAATTTTTTAATTACCAATTCACCCCCCCTCTTGGTTAGCCACTGGGACATAAGCTTTGGTTTAACAACCTAATTCATATTTAATAAGTTTCAACAAGTGGTATCAGAGCTTGATTTCAAAATCATAAGTTTAGACTACTTTTTTATTAACATAGATGGATACATTTGGAAATGAAATACACCTGAGGGTTACTCTATAACTAGACCTCCATTATTTGATAATATTCTTTTTTATTTTTAGAAAACACGTATGTCTACATATTTACAGTCACTTGATTACCGTATGTTGATCTTAGTTCAGGAAGGGTATACAAAACCAACTAGACTAGTTGACGGGGTTAGAGTTGAAACATCTTTTGTGGATTGGATAGTAGAATAACGTGACTTAGCACTACTAAGCGCCAAATACTTGAATAGTTTCTTTTGTACACTTAAATAAGAGGATTACATGCGAATTTTTACTTGTAAGATTGGAAAGGACATACGGGATAGACTTTGTATAACTTATGATGGATCTAATGAGGTTAAGCAATCTAGACTTAATATCTTGTTGCATGTGTTGCAAATCTATTTTTCATGACTTATGTTTTGATGATTGACAAACACTGTTTCTCTTGTACTGCTTGTTGCTTCTAACTTTTCAGGAATCAAAGATCGGACGATCAAGAAGGAGCCAAGTTCAGGATTGCGTAGGTTTAGGGTTGAGTCAGTCTGTACATTTAATTTTCACCTTTTGAGTCTACTTGTAATAGTCAAAGAGACTGATGCTATGTAACCCTTCACACACACACTTGAGAGACTTAGAATTTCTATTTTTACTCATATCGGCCAGGACGATTTTTTGATCGGCCTGGATCATCTTAAAACAGAAAGTCTAATTAAGGATTCTTAATTAAGGCAGCCGACATTACCAGATCGTCCTGGACGATACGTGTATCGGCCAGGACGATAAGCTCAAAACAGAAAGAAGTAGCCACCATAGTCAATTATGGTATACTGTATTTTTAAATTATCGGCCAGGACGATCCTATGATCGGCCTGGATGATATTCACAAATTATGCCATAATTGTTCAGGAAATCAAGGGAGTAATTAAGGATGATTGATACGATCATATCGTCCTGGACGATCGCAGGATCGGCCAGGACGATCTAGTTAAAAACCTTAAGTTACTTCAGGACGATCGATATCGGCCAGCTCGTATTCAGGGCTATTGTCAGGACGATTTTCCTCTGATTTGAACTGATCGGCCCGGACGATCGTAAGATCGGCCTGGACGATCAAGCCAATTCTCAATCGTTCAGCTTTGCATCCAGGGCGATGCTCTGGCTGATCTTCATTGATTTGTACTGATCGGCCAGGCCGATGTCCTGGACGATATTGTCGGCAACTAGCAATTAATGAGCTCTTTTGAAGCTCTTTTATTTAAGAGCTCTTGTTCAACATTTTTAAAGACCTTTGGCTGCTGCCTTGACCTGAGAAGACCTTGAGGAGAGAAAGAGAGAGAAGAGAGAGAGAGAGGATCTTGTGAGGGGGAGCTTGTGAGGGGATTCGCAAGGGTTGCTTCAAGGATCGCTCTGCGTCGTCTTCGTCTAGAGTTTCTCGTCCGTGGAAGGGTCGGTAGAGGTAAGGAGTTTTGCTTTTGGTTTTGGTTCTCTGCCAGCTTCAGGAGGAAGCAAAAGGAGATAGGTTCTCTGCCTTGTCAGGGTGGCAAAAAGGAGGTTCTTGTGAGGGTTTCTCCGCCTAGCCGTGGGGCTAAAGGAGAGTCACATTTTGTAGTGCAATACTTGGAGGGTGCCTCCAAGGAGTGGACGTAGGTCGAGTCGACCGAACCACTATAAATTTCTATGTTCCTTTTCTTGCTTCCGCACTTTTAAATTCCGCATTTATTTTTGTGGTGTGATTTGATTTTATGCAATTTTCTTTCTCTGTAAAAAGAAGTTTTTAAAATACCAATTAACCCCCCCTCTTGGTTAGCTTGGGACTAAGTTCATAGGGCATAACATCCCCATCGAACTTTCAAGTGGTATCAGAGCCTGATTCAAAAAATAAAGTTTGAAAACTTTTTGAATTTGATCCATGTCTAACTTTGGGAATCGCAACACTACGGAAGGGTATTCTATTACCCGACCTCCTCTGTTCGATAACCTACCTTTTGATTTTTGGAAAACTCGCATGTCAACTTTTTTACAATCTACTGATTATCGCATGTGGATGCTTATTCAAGAAGGTTATTCTCCACCTTCTCGTGAAATTAATGATTTTAAAACTGAAGTTGCTTTTACCGAATGGACTTTTGACGAACGAGATTAATCTCAATTAAATGCGAAATGTTTGAATTGTTTTTTCTGTGCTTTGAAATCTGAGGATTACATGCGTGTTTCAACTTGCAAAACTGGTAAAGAAATTTGGGATAAATTGTGCATCACTTATGAAGGCACTAATGAAGTTAAACAATCCCGTTTAAACATTCTCTTGCATGACTATGAACTTTTTCGTATGAAACCTCATGAATCGATTTCTGACATGTACACTAGGTTTACTCAGATTGCTACTTCATTGCATGCACTAGAAAAAGAACTTTCGAACTATGAAAAAGTTAACAAGATTTTAAGATGCTTGCCTTCGTCTTATGATGCAAAAATTACTGCCATCACTGAATCTAAAGATTTGAACACCTATTCTATTGATAACTTGCTTGGCTCACTCATTGCTTACGAGCAAGGGGTGAATCAAAGAAATCTTGATACAGGTGAGAAGAAAAAGGATAAAACAATTGCATTGAAGGCGCACAAATCAGATTCTGAATCTTCCGGGTCTGAAAGCGATGAAATTGCCTTCATCACGAGGCAATTTAAAAGCTTTCTAAGGAAGAAACAAAAGCATCATCAAAGTTGGAGAAATGGTAAATATCATAAACATATTAAAGGATCTTCTGATGTTGTTTGTTTTGAATGCAGGAAACCTGGACATGTGAGAGCCGATTGTCCTACACTTCAAGATCATTCAAGCAAAGAAAAGGAAAAAGGTGAGGAGAAAGCTAAGTTAAGGAAGGAGAAGAAGAATATCCAAAGAGGTTTCTGGGCAGAATCTGGTACTGATTCCTCTGAGACTGAACCAGAGGAAGAGACTACAAACTTGTGTTTCATGGGAGAAAATCAAAGTGATGAGGAAGAGGTATGTAAACCAACCTATGATGAATTGTTTGAAATTTGTGAAAAAATCCATACATCATACAAAAAACTTAAGAAAACTCATGCTAGCCTAAAATTAGAACATTCAAATCTACAAAAAGAGCATGAAGTTTTTCTCAAAGATCATGCAACGATTGATTCAAATCATATGGCTCTCCTTGATGAATTTGATGAATTAAACAAGAAGCATTTGGAATTAGTTGATGAAGGTAATGCATTAAAAGCTTCACACACCTCACTTAAGGATGATCTTAAGAAATCTAAAGAGATTGAGAAAAATTTGAGGATTGAGAATGATGCATTAAAAAGAACTAACTTGAGAATTCAAAATAATTTGGAAACATGTAAGAAAGCTAGGATGACACCAACTACTAATCAAAAGCCAGAACCTAGGAAGATGCATTTTTACCCAAACCATTTAAGAAAATCTTTTCCTGGAATTCAATGTTTTTCTTGCGGCATGCTAGGACATATCTCACACACTTGCACGTTCACCGTAGTACACATTGGGTGTGGAGACCTAAGATTCATGATTCAAAGCATACCACATATGCATTGCACTCTACGTTTCCTAAGAAGGAGCCCAAACCTATTTGGGTTCCTAAATCTGACTATTGTTGAGTTTTGCAGGTGTGCTCTCACCAAAGACCTCGTGGGAGCATAAGATAACTGGACATAAGGAGGCTCGCAGCTCAAATTGCTTAAATCCGCTGCTTTATCACTTGCTTGAAATCTTTAGCTTTTGTGTGTCTTTTATTTTATTTTATTTATTTGTGCTAGTTTTTTTGTGCTCACCTTGTGTTGTTTTTTAGTTTGCTTTATTATTTTATTTTATGTGTTGTTGTTTTTTTTTTTATTGTTCTTTATTTTTGGCCTTCCATATGATGAAACTTTTCAAGCTTTTAAATATTGGAGTTTTGGAGATAGGGTTTAACTTTTCTAAATTGGTTAAAGGGAGTAAACTGTTGATGTTTTCCCTTCTTCTGACTTTGTTTAGTGGCATGATTTTCTTCTCTAAAACAAAAGTCTAAACTCAGTTTAACCAATGGCTTTTCATCTAAGTTCTCTTTCTTATCTTGCTACATTAAATTATCTTATGCATAATAACCAAAATTCTTAGATATCATTCAAGCTTTTGAAATCTTGCCATTGCATTTATCACGTGATTTTAATTTTGTGTTGTGGATTGTTCTTCCCTATGTTAGAGAGAGAGCTCCTATTCTCTAATATTTGGAGGATATACTCACAACTAAGTCTTTTTCTTTAAGGGTATATTAAAAGAGTTTTTAGCTTGCAAGAGTTAAAAAGGAAATAGGCCAATGAAGCCAAATTGAAAAGAAAGCTCTGTACACAAAAGTGTATCAAAAATCAAAAGATGCTCAAAGAGCCAATCAAAGTGATAAGAGGCATAAAATGAGCCCACTAAATGCAAGCTATCCTCTCCTTTATAAAAACTCTTAAAACTTAGAAAACTCATTAATTATGTGATACTTACAAAGACTTGATTTCAATTTCCATGATTGAGAAAAATTACTTTGGTTTATTATTTATGAGCTATTTTAGTTGTAAATAAGTCTTGAATGGATCTTCTTATCATATTTTTTTGTTATTCTGAGTTAGGCCTCTGTTTTCCAAAAGAATTTTGTACCCTAAAGGATGTCCGATCTAGGATTAACAAGATCAGTTTTTCTACCTTCTTTTGATTGAGATTTGTTAAACTTCTTGATCTCTTGAAACTCTAAAAGTTTAATTTCTGAAAAGAATTATCATGTGATGCCTCCATAAAATAAAAAAAAATAGAAAAATTAAAATCCAAAAAGTTCGATGTTTCGTTTTCATTATGTTGTTTTTATTTTTTCTGTATCTTTGACTATTTTTTTTCTTTTGTTTTATTTTTGAGGGTCTTGATCATCACCATTCTTTTCTTGATTTCAAATTCAAGTCCCATCGGCCTATCCGATATTTCTATCGTCCTGGCCGATATGACAAATTCTGTTCAAAATCCATCTAGTGACCTTTTTCTGTGCTTTCTGCAATTCATCGTCCTGGACGATACTTTATCGTCCCGGATAATTTGATCAATCTCTTGGTGATAGGCCTGGCCGATAGTATATTTGTCTGGCCGATAAATTTTATGTGCATCGTCCTGGCTGATACACTGGATCGTCCTGGACGATCCACGTGTCAGCACGTTTTGATCTTTAAATTTGGCCCCGGACGATCCATTATTGGACCATCGGCCGGGCCGATCCACTGTTCGTCCTGGACGATACACGTGGCAAGCATTTAAAACGTTTTAACTTTGGCCGGTACGATCAATTATTGTGCATCGTCCTGGACGATACACCTAATCGGCCCGGACGATCTGCTTTTTCAACGGTCGTCCGGATTGACTCTTCGGACCGATCACCTGTGTCTAATCGGCCTGGCCGATATCTGATCGGCCCGGACGATTAGACCGCCTTTTTGACCAATCGGCCTGTACGTAATTATTGAACCATATCAGCCTGGAATATTCTGCGATCGGCCAGGACGATATGACTGTTTCTTTAAATTGAGGCCGTTCCAGCCATGGTTTTTCACTTCCAACCCTTTATCCTCTTGTGTTCTTTGCTTAGTGCTCTCAATGGCTGATGGGAAACGTGCCGGACAGACTTCTGGAAGTTCCTCGAGGGCAAGGATTGACCCTCATTTCCGGGAAGCAGAAGATGAAGCTGCCTATCATCGTTACAAAGAGTGTGGAATCACTGTCTCCAGAATCATCAATCCTGTCCACATCTCACCGGTTGATCAGTTGATTGAGAGATTTGATCGTTGGGAGACCCGGTTTGACGCCTATGTTGCTGCCCAGGAGCAACAACACTCTGAGGACATTGCCCGTTACGAGCATCACCGTGCTGAGGATTTAGCCCGATTTGACAGTTTTCTTACACACCAGCAGCAGTAGCATGACCAGGACATCGCCTGGTTCAATGCTCAGTTTACCACGCTTAACAGTTACTTTTAGCAGCCACCTCCACCACCTCCATCTGATGATCAGGATCCCTCGTTCTTTTAGTTTGTGCTTTGTGTTGTTGTTTATTGTCTTTTTGTGGTTTGCTTGTTAGTCTTTTGTGATTTTTTTTCTATTGTTTCTGGACCCTCTTTTTGTGATGACAAAAGGGGGAGTAGGATAGAGTGTGGTAGGAAAAAGTTTTTGTAACTTTGATTTTCTAATGAACCTATTTTTGTTTAATTTTTCCTACTTGTGTTTGTCATCATCAAAAAGGGGGAGATTGTTGCAAATCTATTTTTCATGACTTATGTTTTGATGATTGACAAACACTGTTTCTCTTGTACTGCTTGTTGCTTCTAACTTTTCAGGAATCAAAGATCGGACGATCAAGAAGGAGCCAAGTTCAGTATTACGTAGGTTTAGGGTTGAGTCAGTCTGTACGTTTAATTTTCACCTTTTGAGTCTACTTGTAATTGTCAAAGAGACTGATGCTATGTAACCCTTCACACAAACACTTGAGAGACTTAGAATTTATGTTTTTACTCATATCGGCCAGGACAATTTTTTGATCAGCCTGGATGATCAGCTTAAAACAGAAAGTCTAATTACGGATTCTTAATTAAGGCAGCTGACATTACCAGATCGTCCTGGATGATACGTGTATCGGCCAGGACGATAAGCTCAAAACAGAAAGAAGTAGCCTCCATAGTCAATTATGATATACTGTATTTTTAAATTATCGGCCAGGACGATCCTATGATCGGCCTGGACGATATTCACAAATTATGTCATAATTGTTCAGGAAATAAAGTGAGTAATTAAGGATGATTGATACGATCATATCGTCCTGGACGATCGCAGGATCGGCCGGGACGATCTAGTCAAAAACCTTAAGTTACTTCAGGACGATCGATAGCGGCCAGCTCGTATTTAGGGCTATTGTCAGGACGATTTTCCTCTGATTTGAACTGATCGGCCCGGACGATCGTAAGATCAGCCTGGACGATCAAGCCAATTCTCAATCGTTCAGCTTTGCATCCAGGGTGATGCTCTGGCCGATCTTTATTGATTTGTACTTATCGGACAGGCCGATGTCCTGGACGATATTGTCGGCAACTTGCAATTAATGAGCTCTTTTGAAGCTCTTCTATTTAAGAGCTCTTGTTCAACGTTTTTAAAGACCTTTGGCTGCTGCCTTGACCTGAGAAGACCTTGAGGAGAGAAAGAGAGAGAAGAGAGAGAGAGAGGATCTTGTGAGGGGGAGCTTGTGAGGGCATTCACAAGGGTTGCTTCAAGGATCGCTCTGCGTCGTCTTCGTCTAGAGTTTTTCGTCCGTGGAAGGGTCGGTAGAGGTAAGGAGTTTTTCTTTTGGTTTTGGTTCTCTGCCAGCTTCAGGAGGAAGCAAAAGGAGATAGGTTCTCTGCCTTGCCAGGGTGGCAAAAAGGAGGTTCTTGTGAGGGTTTCTCCGCCTAGCCGTGGGGGCTAAAGGAGAGTCACGTTTTGTAATGCAATACTTGGAGGGTGCCTCCAAGGAGTGGACGTAGGTCGAGTCGACCTAACCATTATAAATTTCTGTGTTCCTTCTCTTGCTTCCGCACTTTTAAATTCCGCATTTATTTTTGTGGTGTGATTTGGTTTTATGCAATTTTCTGAAGTTTTTAAAATACCAATTCACCCCCCCTCTTGGTTAGCTTGGGACTAAGTTCATAGGGCTTAACATCCCCATCAAACTGTCAGCATGATTATGAACTGTTTCACATGAAACCAAATGAATCCATTTTTGATATGTACACAAGATTCACATAAATAGTCACCTCTTTACATGCATTGGGGGGAACTAATGATTGTTAAAATTGTTAATAAGATTCTTTATTGTTTACCTACTGCTTATGATGCTAAAATTACTACAATTATTGAGTATAAAGATCTAAACATTTACTCTATTGATAATCTTCTTGGTTCGCTAATTGCTTACGACCAAGGAGTTAGCTAAAGAAAGATTAATACAGGTGAACCACGAAGGGAAAAGAACATAGCACTAAAAGTGGAGGAATCTGAGAGTGAACACTCACAACCTGAGGATGAAGATGAATTTGCATTAATGACTAGACAATTCAGAAGCTTTTTGAAGAGGAAGGAGAAGACACACCATCAATGGAATTGAGGTAAATTTAATAGGAATGCCAAGGTTTCAAATGATGTTATATGCTATGAGTGCAAGAAACCTGGATATATTAAGACAGACTGCCCAAAATTCAAAGCCACTCCTAGCAAGGAGAAGGTAGAGGAGAAACCAATTGTGAAGAAGGGAAAGAAGAAATTCTAAATATCTTTCTGGGCAGACTCAGCTTCGGACTCGTTAGAGATGGAAAAGGAAGAGGAAGTCACTAATCTATACTTAATGGACGATAATCTTGATCAGTCAGATCAAGAAGAGGTATGTGACTTAACTTACGATGAACTTTTTGAAGTTTTTGAACACATGCATGATGCATATAGGAAGATGAAGAAAATGCATACTAATCTGAGCTTAGAATTTGAGAAACTATAAAAAGAACATGAATTCCTTAGGAAAGATCATGCTTTAGTTGATGACAACCACATGAAATTACTTGATGAGTTTGCTGACTTGAATAAAAATCATGAAAGTTTGAAATCATCCTATGCAGAACTTAAAAAAAAATTTAAAACTTTTAAGGATGAATCTGAGAGCAAAATTTATAGTTTCAATTATACAAATCAAATTTTGGAAGATATGAATTTATTTTACAAATTAACGATAAAGCTCTCGAGGATAATATGATACCCCCTAAATTTGAAGATTTCACTAATTCTATTTTGTATCCTAAATTTATGCAATCCCTAAATAGACAAATGAATAGTAGAAGAATTAGGAATCCTTTTCCAAAAGTCAAATTTAATAATTGTGGATTGATTGGACACATAGCTCACACCTGTACTTTGAAGAAGAAAACTTATTTGGTGTGGAAACCTAAGATGCATAAACCTAGACATATCATGCATGCATCTCTTTTTAAATTGCCAAAAGGAGAACCCAAACTTATTTAGGTTCCTAGGTCTAACGTTTGATAATCTTGCAGGGTCGTTCTCACATAAAGCCTCGTGAGAGCATATGGTACCTGGACAGTGGGTGTTCAAAGCATATGACTGGAGATATTACACAATTCATATCGCTAGAAGCCAAGAGTGGAGGCAAGGTTACACTTGAATATAACACCACAAGGAAGGTGGTTGGGTCAGGTATGATTGAAAATCTTAACAATTTTTACATTGAAAATGTGTTATTGGTAGAAAGCTTAAAGCATAATTTATTAAGTATAATCCAGTTATGTGACAAAGGGTATTGTGTAAAAATTTTTCCTACTAGCTGCATATTAAGCCTAAATGGAAATGATGTTTTGAATGGTATAAGGGTAAATAATGTGTATATGCTAGATTTGAATTGCATTCAAACTCCTACTGCTTTTTGTTTAAAAACTATTTCTGATGAGTCATTGCTTTGGCATAAGAGACTTTGTCACTCTAGCATGAAAAATCTTAGGAGGATTACCCAAAAGAACCTAGTGAGAGGTATACCAAAACTAGATTTTACTAAGGATCACTTTTGTGATACATGTTAATTAGAAAAATAAGTGAAGTCCTCTTTTCAGTCTAATAAGGATCTTAGAACTAGTAAACCATTGGAGATTTTGCATATGGATCTTTTTGGACCAGTTGGAACTATAAGTCTACGAGGGAAGGTATACAGATTTATGATTGTGGATGATTACTCTAGATTCACATGGGTTAGATTTCTATTTCATAAGAGTGAATTATTTGAGGAATTTAGAAACTTTTCGACTTGGATTCAACGAAAGCTAGGATGTGAAATTATGACTATACAAAGTGATCATGGAGGAGAATTTGAGAATGAAAGATTTTTGAGGATTTTTGTAAGGAGAAAAAAATTGATCACAAATTTTCTGCACCTAGAACCCCTCAGCATAATTGGATAGTAGAAAGAAAAAATATAATATTAATAGAAGCCGCCCGAGCAATGTTGGTAGAATAGTCACATCCTAAATATTTTTGGACTGAGGTGGTTAGCACTACATGTTATGTTCTGAATAAGGTGAATGTGATATCTAAATTAAATAAAACACCTTATGAGTTGCTAAAAGGAAAAACACCTAATTTGTCACATTTGCATGTTTTTTGTTGCAAGGTGTTTATTCATAACAATGGAAAATCTTCCTTAGGAAAATTTGATCCAAAATCAGATGAAAGTATTTTTGTAGGATACTCATATGTTGTAAAATCTTATGGAGTATTCAACAAAAGAATTTTGGTAATTGAAGAGACCACACATGTTATATTTGATGAATTAGGAATTCTGGAAGAGCCAAATATTGTAGAAGATGAGATTGAGATTAACTCCCAAAGATTGATAAAATAAATTTGGAAGAAAAATTGGAAGAAAAATTGGAAGAAAACTTGGAGATATAAAATCCTTTGCCTAAAAATTTGAGATTTTCTAAAAACCACCCAAAGGAATTGATAATTGGTGAACCTAGCGATGGTGTAAGGACTAGGCGTGGATTAAATAAAGAATTTAATCTTTCAGCCTTTATTTCAACCATAGAACCCATAAATATTGATCAAGCACTTTTGGATGAATTTTGGATTTTGGCTATGCAAGAAGAGTTAAATTAATTTGTAAGAAATAAAATTTGAGAATTAACTACAAGGCTAAAGGATCAAAGTATAGTTGGAACTAAGTAGGTATTCAAAAATAAAATGAATAACTCAGGAGTAGCATTAGAAATATGGCTAGATTAGTTGCTAAGGGGTATAATCAGATTGAAGGGATTGATTTTGAGGAGACTTTTGCCCCTATAGCTAGACTTGAAGCAATTAGGGTTTTGTTAGCCTTTGCCCATTTTAGAGGATTTAAATTGTACCAAATGGATGTAAAAAGTGCCTTTTTAAATGGTGTAATTCAAGAGGATATTTTTGTAGAACAACCTCCAGGTTTTGAAAATTCTAAATACCCAAATCATGTTTTCAAATTGAAAAAGGCATTATATGGATTGAAATAGGCACCAAGGGCTTGGTATGAGAGATTAAGCACCTTCCTACTTAAAAGATCATTTGAAAAAGGAAGTGTATATAACTCTCTTTTTGAAGAGATTTGAAAAGGAAATACTCATTATACAAATTTATATGGATGACATCATCTTTGGATCTTCAAATAAAAATCTTTGTGATGATTTTTCTAAAACAATGAGTTGTGAATTTGAGATGAGTCTAATAGGAGATTTAAGCTACTTTCTAGGCTTTAGCATTAAGAAAATTGAAGAGGGTACATTTCTTAGTCAGTTAAAGTATGTTTAGGATATCCTCAAAAAGTATGAAATAGACAATGCTAAACCTATTAGTACACCTATAATTTCCTCAGTTCGGTTGGATAAGGACCCTAAGGAAAAATCTATTGATTAAAAGAAATTTAGAGGGATAATTGGATCTTTGCTTTACTTGATAGATAGCCGGCCCGATATCATGTTTAGTGTTTGTTTGTGTGCTAGATTTCAATCAGATCCAAAAGAATAACATTTGACAGTTGTAAAAAGGATTTTAAGATATTTATTCGGAACTCAAAACTTAGGAATTTGGTATCCTAAGTTTAGCTCTTCTTTTAAAATAATTGGTTATTCAGATTCTGACATTGCAGGTTGTAAGTTGGATAGAAAGAGCACTTATGGAACATGTCAGTTTATTGGAAATTCTTTAGTCTCTTGGTCTAGTAGAAAATAAAATTTAGTAGCCCTACCTACTACTAAAGCTGAATATATTACATTAAGAAGTTGTGTGGCACAAATACTTTGGTTGAAACAACAGTTGATTGAATTAGGATTAACTATAGGCACTATACTAATTTATTGTGATAACACTAGTGCTATTTGCATTTCTAAAAATCCTATTTAACTTTCAAGAGCCAAACATATAGACATAAAGGCAACATTTCATAAGGGATCATGTATCCAAAGGAGAAATTGAACTCATTCATGTTTCTACTGAAAATCAACTTGCAGACATTTATACAAAATCTTTAGCCTGTGATACTTTCAGTGAATTAAGAACAAGCCTTGGTGTAATCGATTTGAATGCTTAATTAAAATGTTTCTTCAACATTTATGTGTGCTTTTAGTTAATGTTTTATGTGTATTTATGATTTTGTGATTTTTTTGTATTTTGAGTTTATGTTTTTTATTTTTCTATTATGTTTTTAATGTGTTGTGTTTTGAATTTGATTGAGTGCATGTTTTTGAAAAATTAATTGACATTCATCCAGGACAAAAATATTTTTGTACAGGATGAATTATGTAGTGTGTCAACTGTCGGATTTGAACGGTTTGTGTGTAGTTTTTCAGTTATTTGAATCACTTCGTCTGTACGATCATCACGATCTTCTGGATGAAATGTTCAAATGATGGGAAGATTGATTGTTAGTTAAATGGATAAGGTTGTTTTTAATATTATATTCATACATACGAACATTTGGTTTGTCTGGACGAACGCTTGGCGAATTGATGTGGAGGACAGTTTCAACTGCCATTAAAACAATCATAAATTTTTGATCGTCCAAGATGAACACCTGTTCGTCTGTACGATCATTTGGTCAAAAGTCTGTATGAACGGACGCTTCGTAAGTTATGTGATTACGAAAAGCCATTTCAATTTGGAGTCATTCATTTGTCCATACAAAATTTTTTCGTTTGGGATGAACTGAATTTTGTACGGGGCGAAAGAAATTTCGTCTGTACGAATAGTCTTATTTCATTAAATTAACTCGCTATAAACTCAACAGTCACACTCACACATCCCTTTCAGAACCCTTTCTTCCTTTAGATCTTATCCTTGGCAAGTTCAAGCAAACGACAAAAGATTTTAGCTAAGGGTTCACATAGAAATTCAAGCAATATATTTCTATCCAAAGCTAGCGAAGAATCTTTTCCTAGATTTCTCTCCGCTAAGATCACCCCGTTTAGAGTTCTTATTTAGGAACAACTGACCTTTCAGGTAATGAACTTGTTAACTTCAAATCAATTTGGTCTCATTCTCACACTAGTCCACCTCTATAACAAAGAGACCTTTCATTATATCCTAGCAAACATGTCCTTCAACTCCGACCATTCTGTAATCAAGTCTTATGTTTTTAAGAAGAAAGTTAAAATCACCAAGGATGACCTAGGAATCTTTTTAAACTTAAGGACTGAGGGAATTAGAGCTCATACCATGACTACTACTTCTGATTTTGACTAGACTTAAATTAATGAAGTGATTAGAGGATTTATTTTTAAGGAGCATATGCCAAAGTGTCCTCTCTTGTTCGTAATACTCGTATCATCCAGCATGTTTTTTCAAACTTCAATAATTCCTCAAGCTGGTGATAGAGTCAACATTACTCATCTTCTCTCTACAGTAACCTACTTTATTATGATTAAGCAACGAATAGATGAAGCCCAACTAATCCTTTACTATCTTTATGGACTTTCTGAAATTAGTCATGTCGACCATAAAAGAAAGAAGAACATAGCTTTAGGACATCTTGTTGCCTTCATTTTGTAGAAGAAGTATGATTTGGTTCATCCAGTTCAAGATTTTGAAGAACCTCTCTACTACAACGACGAATTTTTTAGAGCAATCTTCAATAAAGATGAACCACATAAAGCTCATGTTATTAGTGACTCAGAGGAGGAACATGAACCTGCACTTGCTCCTGCTAGTGAACCAAATTATCAGGATTTGGTTCAGAGATTTGATCGCTTAGAGACTCATTTTGATCAAAGATTTGATCAAATTGAAACTCACTTACAGCAGCAGGATGTTCAGTACAATCAATACATTGGGTATATGAGAGAGCATATGAATGATATTAGTTCCAACATGCTTATGATAAGCAGTTTCTTTAATTTCTTCAGTATTGTACCTCCTCCTCCTCCTCCATATTAGGGACCATCAGAGTGATTCATGTACTTGATTATGTTTTTCTTTAGATGATGTGATTGTGTTTTAGTAGTTTGTGATGTATTTTTCTTTTTGTGATGTACTTTTCATTTGATGTCTTAGTATTTGAGTTTTTATGTCATATTGATATCATTCCTTAGTTTGTAATATCCATTATAATGATATCAATACAAGTTATCTTATTTTGTTTTAATCTGTTTTTGAAATGTGTGTTAGCCTATATAAAAATCCCTAATATTTTTTATCTTATAAGTGCTATAACTTAAACTGCAACTCAAAATTGAATTCATTAGAAAATCTAATTTATCTAAATTTAAATTTTGCTTATAACTTGATAAAATTAAGAATGTCAATTTCATGTCTATTATTAGACTACATTAATATTTAATATTATTATTGAAATTGTGATGTTTTCTTATTTTGTATTTCACTTATCAATAAATCTTGATGCACTTAGAAAAATTTGAAATATTTGATTATTGAATTTCGAAGCATCAAGATTACTCTTGAGAAATGTACAAATGTACAAAAAAAAGGAATGCTCAATGGTTCGCAATTTGAAAATGAGACACAAAATAAGCCCATAAGTAAAAAGATGCATAAGGTAGAGAGAGAAACTGTAGAGAGAGAAACTCTGGGAATTCAAAAGTTTGTTTTCTGAATTCTATTTTCGCAGCTTCGTCAACGGAGGGATAACGACCGAAGGTCTTCGACCATCTACGGCCGGCAGCTGTCAATCAGTAGATAGTCAATCCTCAGGAAAGCTTATCATTGGAAATACTCGTGATGTTTCATCGTCTCCACCGGAGTTCGGAGATGGAAAGTCTAATTTTTTCCCTGGATTAAAATATACTTCTTTGATGAACAAACCTTTGATCATTAACGAAAGAGGACTACTGATGAAGAAACATGCTTTGGAAGTGCTTGGTAAGGGAAAAAGTAAAATATCAGAGGAAATTCATGAAAATTCTGGTTGGCTGTTCCATAAATAGAAAGAGAAGGAAATTGAGGTGATTCCTAGTTCAACTTTTGAATCTATATCCACTGAGGTTGGGAAGGAGGTGGGAATTAAGTTGAATTCCATCAACTGTTCGAAAAAGAATATTGTTGTGAATGTTACGAATTACTCTGTAGCAAAGAAGAATGCTGTAGAAGAAAGTAATGTAAGGTCGGAACTGGAGGAAGTACGTGCTTGTGCTTCTGGTGAACTTGGGAGATGCGATGATGTGCTTGAGGAATTGCCTAAAATACCTAATTCTGGAAGTATTCAGAATGCTTGGTCTAGAAATAAAAACATAAATGTTGCTGATCTAGATTTCAGAAAATGCATAGCTGAAGATGGTTGTACTGTTAAACTACATATGGAAAAAGTTTGTGAAAATGCCAACAAACTTAACAAATCTTTGGTGGTAAAATTTTTTGGAGAAGATACTCTATTCTCTTCAATCAGCTATGAATTGAGGAGACAATGAGAAGTTTTTGGCAAATTTCATCTCACCATCCTGGGAAAAGGTTGGGTTTTATGTTCATTTTTTGAAACAGAACATTTGGAAGCAGTACTCAATAATGGCCCATGGTTTGTTAATGGAAACATTGTTGGTATAGAGAGATGGAATCAAAGGTTTGATCCAAATTCTCTTGAAGGACTTTCTGCTCCTATTTGGATTAGATTGCCAAATTTACTTCTATTTTGCTGGGATGAAATAAACATATGTCGCATAGCTTTGGTGGTTGGTAAGCCATACTTAATTGATGGAAATATGTTTCAATGGTCAAGGAGAGAGTTTGGCCGGGTTTTTGTCCGTATCAAGCTGGATAAAAAACTTCCTATGGGTGTGTGGGTGGAAGGAGAAGAAGGAAAGTTTTTCCAAAAAATAGAGTATGAAATTTTGCCGAACCTCTGCTTTGAATGTGGAAAGATCGTTCATAACAAGAATGAGTGTGCCAAAAGCATATTGCTGAACAAGGAAATTTCTGATAAGTTGAAGATGGATTTGTCAAAGAACTTGATTGAGAAGGAAGTAGTAGAAGTTAATCAAATCGCAGGTGCAAAGGAGGCTAATTCTGAAGGTTATGGCCCGCAGATGATGGTTAACTATGTGAAGAAGAATTTCATTAAAAATTGGAATAGAAGACCAACTGTCCAAGTAAATATAAGAAGCAATATTTCTCAGCCTAAGAAGTATGTTGCGATTAAGAAGATAACAAATGATTGTTCGGGCTTAGTAGAGCAGAATTCTGTAAAACAGAATGATGCAGTTTCAACTGAGAATGTTTCTAATGAAGGCACATTAGAGGCTGGCTCCTTATTACCTGTTAATAATAGTTTTAATGCTCTGGTGGAATTAGAGGAAGGGGAACTAATGGAATCATTAGTGGATAATAATCTGGGCGAAAAAATTGCTGATAAAGAAATCAAGGATTCATCAGTAATTGAAGATATTAAGAAAAATATGGAAGAAGCAGAGTCAGGAGGCATTGTTACAGCCGGTGCTGAGACTATTGGGATTGAGGGCTCTACTCAATCCTCCAAAAAAAAGAGAACAAAACAGCTGAAAGACCTGGGTCCGATCAATGCATCTTTAAGGAGCCGTAGAATGGAATTGGAAGGCAAAGGTAATTTGAGGAATAATCCCCATATTCCATTTAAATGAATTCCTTATGTTTTTGGAATTGTAGGGGAGCAAGGAAGAGAAGTGCTTCCCTCTATCTAAAGGAGGTTGTAAAAAATAACGATGTTTGTTTTGTGGGTTTGGTTGAAACAAAAATTATTGATTTTGATAGGAATGAAGTTGATGCCTTAATTGGTAGTAATTGGGACTTCCACTGTGTCCCATCGTCTGGGCTTTCGGGTGGTTTACTGCTAATGTGGAATACGAATTCAGTGAGATTCTCAATGGAGGAGAGTTCTACTTAAATGGTGATTGGTGAAATCAATATGTTCAATAATGTAAGCTGGAAAGTGATCACAGTTTATGGAAGCAATGATGTGAGCAACAGAAGAGAACTTTGGAATATGCTTGACAGATGTTCCAAATATGATTGTCCTATGGTGGTTGGTGGGGATTTTAATTGTCTTATGTGCAAAGAAGACAAATTTGGTGGAAGGAAATTTGTTTATAATCTAGGATCAAGGGAGATGGAAGAATGTTTGCTGAAAAATGATCTTCATGAAGTTAGCTTTATTGGTCCTAGATATACTTGGTGTAACAACAAAGTTGGAGGAGCAAGAATTCTTGAAAGATTGGATAGGTGCTTTGTAAATTCAGTGGCACTAAGTTCCCCTTTTCAATTGATTGAGAGAAATTTGGCTAGAGTAGCCTCGGATCATTGCCCAATCCTTCTCCAATTCCAATCTTTCATCAAAAACTGCATCAAAACTATCAAATTCGAAAATTGTTGGGCTTCTTAACAAGCCTCCTATGGAGTGGTAAGAAAGGAATGGTGCAGGAATTATCAAGGTAGTTATTCTCAAATCCTCAACAAAAAATTCAAAAGATCCTTGAAGTCATTATTCTATTGGGGCAAGTTTAAGCTTAAAGAATTGAACAAGTTGAAAGATGATCTCTTGAAGGAGATCATGGAACTTCAAAGTAAAGAGTCCTCCTTTAGGTACATCTCGGATCAAGACTTTTGGATCCTTAAAGAGAAGCTTTTGGAACTTAATACTACCTTGGCAAGATTGAATACATGGTGGAAGCAAAGGGCTAAAGTTAAATGGCTCAATGAAGGTGATGGTAATTCCAAGTTTTTCCATAATTATGCTAGTGCTAGAAGAAATACCAATAGAATAATAAAGGTCAAAGATGAAAATGGAAGTATGGATGAAGAGAAAGTTCATATGGAAGAAGTTTTTATGCGGTTCTTCCAAAACAAATGGGAGTACAGATGTTGTAAATTGGATGGTTGGCTGGCCCCTACTACTTGCTTGAATAATCAAAATAGAAGTATGTTGGAGAAGGAGCTATCTATGGCTGAAATTGTGGATGTCTTAAAACAATTGGAAGACAATACTGCTCCAGGTAATGACAGCATTTCTCATTCTTTTATTAAAGTTTATTGGAATATTATCAAGGATGACTTTTGGTTAGCTTTAAGTCATTTTCTTAAACTTGGTGAACTGAGCAAAGATTGGAAAGAAACTCTTATAATTCTTATTCCCAAAATCTCAAATCCCATTCTTCCTTCAAATTATAGACCCATTAGTCTATGTAATAGTGTACAAAGTGGCTGCAAGGATAATTCTGAATAGACTTAATATGGTTGTTCCTAAACTAATCTCTATGGAGTAAGCGACTTTCATCAAGGGAAGATCTTTATTAGATCATATATTGCTTGCACAAGAAATTTTCCACAAACTTAGAATTTCTAAAGCTACTTCGGGCCTTATTTCTTTTAAAGTGGATATGGAGCAAGCCTATGATTCTATGGCTTGGGCTTCTCTTAAAGGAGTATTGTAATATTTTAAATTCCCTCCTAAATTTTCTGAGCAAATCATGGAGTGCGTTGTAGATCCTATGTTTTCTATCATCATCAATGGGAATTGTTCTAAATGGATCTATGCTAGGAGCGATTTTCGGCAAGGCGGCCCCTTATCTCCCATTCTTTTCATTCTATGCTCACAACTTCTCTCTAATGCATTTTTTCATAGCTCTTGTGGTATCAAGATTAGTCCTGAGGGACCTCGTATCTCCCATTTATTGTATGAGGATGATGTCATTATGTTCTCCAAAGCTATTAGGAAGGAGGTGTTGGGAGTGAAAAGAATTCTTCATAATTTCTGTGAATGGACAGGGAAAAAAATCAATTTTTTTTTTGAAAGAAATGCATCAATGCATTAATAACAAATAAAAAAAGAAGTTATTACAACTAACGATCTAACAAATTAAATTCATCCTTCAATATATGAACAAATGAAGGAGGAATTTCATTGTTAGTTAGATCATTCAAAATAAAACTTTTTCTTAAAGCTAAATTAGCGCAACAATCCGCTAATTTATTTCAATTTCTAGTAGTAAAACTAAAATAAACTTGAATAAAATATAAAATGAAAGAAAACTTATCTTCAATTATTCCTTTTGATTTAAAATTCCTCAAAGCTTGTTGAAGAATCTTAATGATGTTAAAGTTATCTCCTTCAATAATCACTCCTTGAGCTTCCATCATCCAATCTTGTACTACATCTTTAATCATGAGTACCGCTTGTAGTTCCAATTCTCCAATGTCCCAATGCATTAATTGATTCCCAAAAGCAAGTAAAAGCCTTCCTTTTTCTTCTCTACATACTCCGGCAATTTCAGCTAAATAATTGATGTTTAATGATGCATCCACATTAATTTTTATCCATCTGGGTAGAGGAGGACGCCAAGAAGAAAACAGCATATGCTGATTGACATCCCAGTTTTCTGTTTGGACATTAATCACCGGTGTTACTGTAGCCATGGATATAGCATTAACTGCAATATAACGATCATTTTCTTTCCTTCCTTCATGGATTAATAGATTCCTGCTTTTCCATACAAGAAAGACCGCATTACAATAGATGTTAACCATGAATGGATTCTTACAAGACATTTTCTCCAATTCTTACAAAAATAAATTAGAACAAATCTCTTATTATGTTTGGTAAACATGTGGAAAGAAGTAAGAAGAGAAGATTGTCTAAAATCATGGGATTTAAATATGTTAAAGAATTCCATTACCTTGGGCTAAAGATGGCTTTGAGGAGGCTCAAGAGAGATGACTTTCAATTTATCATTGATAAAGCTTTGAATAAGCTTAATCAATGGGGAAGCAAATGTTTATCACTTCCTGGCAAGATCATTCTAGTTAAATCTGTATTGCTTGCTCTTCCTACATACCATTCAACTCATTCATTAGTACCGAAAAAATTGTTGGCTGAACTGGATAAAATCTGTAGAGACTTCATATGGAATAAGAAAAATGGCTCCAAAGGAATGCACTATGTGAAGTGGACTGATATGTGTAAACCATTTGAGTATGCTGGTCATGGCTTGCATTCTAATATAAGGAAAGCACCTGCTTTGCGTGCTAGATTAGCTTGGAGATTCCTTCAAGAATATCATTCCCTTCTACACTCTGTTATGGAAGCAAAATATGGAAACAATTTGCTGAAAGAAAGCTATAGTGGAAATTATTCAACTGCTTTAAAAATTTTGAATGAACGATTTAAAACGTTAAATCCTATTGTTAAATGGGAAATTGTTAATGATAGATCCGTGGATGCTTTCAAAGATAATTGGATACTATATAAATGTATCAATAAGTGGCCTACATTTGTTATTCCTGTAGATGACAACCCGATCCTTGTTGAGGAGTTTATTTCTGAAGGCAAATGGGATGTATAGAAACTGAGCAATTTCTTTGGTAAGGAACTTATTCACAACATCTTGAAGACCCAAATTTCACAAGAAAAGGTATCTAATTTCTTGGTTCTAATCAACCAAAATTCTGGCATGACTATTCCTGGATTAATCAGGAAATCAAAGAATATTGCTTTTGAAATTGACCTGTTATGGAAGTGGATTAAGAAGGCAAAGTTGAATTCTCGAGTGGAGAATTTTTGGTGGAGTTTGAAGAGAAATGTGATCCCGTCTATGCATTTCTTATGTAATAGAAGGATTGTTCAAAATGCTAACTATCCAAGAGGATGTGACAACATTAAAGATATGGAGCATATTGTGTGTGGATGCTTTAAGATCAAAGAAATTATTCAACACCTGAACCATTGGGGTTTCGGTTTACCCTTGTTCAATTCTAGTGAACATTGTTTTAGTTGGACGGAAAATAATGTATCTAGGAAGGGTATGATGGTTAAACTTTATTGTATTTTGGTGTTCTTTCTTGGAAAAGTAGAAACAAAAGGATACATGGTGGAGTTGAAGACAATTCCAGCTTTATAGCCGCTGAAGGAATTTTTCAAGCTTCGATTTCTAATAAATTTAGCCATATTAATTTGGGCATTCGGGATGTTAATCAGTCGTTAACACTATCTAATGCTTGGCATCCTCCTCCACCCAATTGGCTTAAAGTTAATGTTGATGCTTCTCTTATTTCATCATACAAGGCGGGTATAGCGGCTGTTTTCAGAGATAGTAAAGGGAGATTCTTTTATGCTTATGGTAAATCATTTATACATTGGGACATTGCTCAATTGGAGTTACTTGCCATCAATTCAATTAAAGAAGAGATCAAGGATTGGATGTTCAAATTCGATGGCATACTTCAAAAAGGCTTGGAATAAGAAGGAGCTCAAGGATGATGGTATGGAATTTCTTGCTAAATTCAATCTTGTTATTTTTAATTGCATTAATAGAGAAGGAAATAAGTTTGCAAACTTATGTGCTAACTATGCTTTAGTAAGTAACTTTACTTGGGATGATTGCTTAGTGAATAAGGTTTCTCCTTCTTTTTTTAACATTTTGAAGGAGGAATCTAAGTTGTAGTTGCTCTTATTTTTTAATAATATCTAGCTCCGGCTATTCTAAAAAAAAAAGTAAAAAGATGTACAAAAATGTGCCACAACTATTGAAAAAGATGCGCAAAGTACCACATGTGGCAGTTATTTCTTTCCACAATCTTGTAATCTCTTAATTCAAATTGATCTTCTGTACATTTATATTTCGTATTGACATTTGAAATATACAAATTTTATATTCATCCTTTTTGCAATGATTTTCTTTATCTTAGTGTCTAAATTGATTCATGTTTTTGATATATACTTTTTAATATCAATGTTATATCTCTTCTTAAATTCTATGAATCATTTTTATTTACCTAATGATTTAATTTTATTTGCAATATTTATTTCAATCACTTTCAAGGATTAATTATTAAAGGATTATCATATGACTACTTACATCTCTGTTCTTTTTCTTCTTCTCTTTTTGTTGTTATCAAAAAGGGGGAGAAAATATTATTTGTATTATATCTGTGTGCTTATTTTGTATCATAAGTATTATTATTTTTGAATCTTCGTATTGAATCTGTTTGTATTAAAAAAAGATAAAAGATAAAATTGTTGAGCAATGCCTCCTTACTTTCATATGTTCATCAATTCAGTGTGAGTTTAGGAGATTCTTAGAATTTGAAATTTATACAAATAAGAATTATTTTGCCATCTTCAAAAAAGGGGAGATTGTTAAGAGAGTTGATATTTGCATGTTTTACATTCTTTTTGACATCATAAAAAGGGGGAGATTTTTAAGAGAGTTGCTATTTGCATGTTTTACATTCTTGCAACTTGAAAAGTTTTGATGATTCCAAATATTATTGTTTTAAAGTTTTGTTTTCTCCTAACACTTTTTAGAAGAATTGTTTTTGCTCTTGTGTGGACTAACATTTCAGGAAAATTAAACTCCAGACTAATGAAGACTTAAAATCAAAATTTAGCACGAGATAATTTTTAAATTAAAGCTTGTACATTTCATTGTATTGAGTTTGATAGGGAGTGATTGTAATTGAGTAACTTAGCACACACACACTTGGGGAGATCTTTAAAATTCATACTGATCGTACAGGACGAACCATGTTCGTATGGGACGATAAAGTCAGTTATCCCCTCGGAAGAGCAATGGAACGAACAGGAAGTGAGAAAATTTTTATAAGTCCTATTCGTCCAGACAAATTTTTTTATTCGTCCCAGGATGAAATGCTCTCTGGAAAATTTTTGTTCAGACGAAATGCTCTCTGTAAAAATTTGATCCAGACCAACTCCAATTCATCCCAGGACAAAATGCTCTCTGAAAAATTTTTGTTCAAACAAAATCCTATATTCGGCCTAGGATGAAATGCTCTATGTAAAAATTTTGTTCAGACAAACTCCAATTCGGCCTAGGACCAAATCCGCTCTAAATAAATTTCGTCCAGATGAACTCTTATTCGTCCTAGGTCGAAAATGCTCTATCCTTTCTAATTTTAATAACTTCTTGCAGTTCATCAAAAACTGGCCCATGGTATAACTGTTCGTACCGGACAAACTTAGTTCATACGGGATGATAATCAGGTACAAAGTTAGTTCATACCAATATACATTGGGTTCATATGCAACTGCTTTAAGTAAGTTCATCCAGGATGATCCATGATCGTACGGGACGATCCAATATGTACAGACTTGAAAATCAGTAATTTTTGGACGATTTTTTGTGTCTTTCCTATATAAAGTCCAGTTAGAATTGCCACTTAATCATTTTGCCTACTAATCTTCATGCCAACTGAAGGGAGACTCACAGAGTGAGTGTGAGAGAGTGTTTGAAGGAGGATTCTTACTACTGGAGTGTGAAAGATTGACTTGGTACTCAAAAGTAAGAATCTCTACTTGTGATTTTTTATTACTTCACTCTTTTCTCTCTTCCTTCTAGATTTCTTGTGAGAAGATCTGTCAAAGAGATGCGGTTCTCTGCCGACACTTGGAGAGTGTGAAAAGATGAAGGGTTCTCTGCCCACACTTGGAGAGTGTGAAAGGATGAAGGGTTCTCTGCCCACACTTGGAGAGTGTGAAAGGATGAAGGGTTCTCTGCCACACTTGGAGAGTGTGAAAGGACAAAGGGTTCTCTGCCTACACTGGGAGAGTGTGAAAGGACGAATTGTTCTCTGCCAACACTAGGAAGAGTGTAAAATGACAACGGTTCTCTACCGCATCGGGTAGTGGGGGAAGAGAGTTTTTTCAAGGCTTCTCTACCTTGCTGTGGGTGTAAAACGAGAGTCACTAGTGGTACTAATGCAATATTCGGAGGGTATCTCCTGGGAGTGGATATAGGTCGTGTTTGACTGAACCACTATAAATCTTATGTCTTTTTATTTCCACAGCATTTTGTTTTTACTTCTTTACTTGTGGTTGAAAAATCTTTTTCTACAAAATTCTTTAGAGTAAATTTTTGGTATAAAATTTTAAAAGAGGATAAAAATTTTTAATTACCAATTCACCCCCCTCTTGATTAGATGCTGGGACATGAGCTTAGGTTTAACAGTTTAATTCATATTAAACAAGTTTTAACACTTCTTATTGTCAAAACTCCTATTGTGGGCACAGAGGTCTAGGAGGCAGGCTATTCTTTCCTTATTTTTTTTACTGTGAGAATGTGTTCTCCATTATAGGGGTATTCTTATGCTTTCCGGAAGGTTGCTCTAATTACTTCCTTTGAGCATTAATGCCTTTATCTGCTAATATTTGTGTCTCCACATGATGGATCAGGTTGATATATAATGAACTGTGTCTCACATAACTGATGAATAAAAAGGCCCAGGGCATAGGCCTCCAAGAAATACTTCTCTCATCAGTTCAGGATCTATCATTATAATTTATCGAGCCTTAGTTGAAAATCATTAGAAATACTCCCAAAGCAATTATCCTTCATTCTCGTGAATCCCAGAGATGTGAGAAGAATCCTTAATAATTCTTTGATTGAAGACAAATTGTTCAATGAATACCTTAGTTAATTTGATAAAGGTGGGGATCATTCCAGCTGTAAGTGAATAGAACCACATTCGTGCTTGTCCCTTGAGTGTGGGAGGAAAAACTTAGCATAAAAGCACATTTGAGGCTTGTTGGATATGCATGATGGTCCTATAATGATCGATATGCTTATATGGTTCAGATGTCTCATCATAAGAATAGATACTCAATAGTTTGAATCCTTTCAGAATGGGGTGTTGAAGGATGGCTTTGATCAGGAGTGATGACTCCTATAAGTCCCATTAACGATGAGATTGCCTTATATCCCTTATAGGAAACTATTCTCAAACAAATCTTCATAATTCATAATGTATGATGTTACAAGGGAGTTTAATAATATGCTGTCGGGCTGAGCCCTCATGGATGTTCAGAGGAATGCGAGGTTGGCGACTTGCATGTAAAGGATGGGTAAAGCTTACTGTGTGACCAAGCTCATTTTTTGGATGTGTTGGAGGGCACATCCTTGGCGACAGAAGGGGAATCTCAACATGAAGATGTTTGGGTTGAACATCTATGATCCTTGGTGGATCTCGAGGGAGGAGAATCTCTTCTTGGAGTGGTAATGCTGCTCCCCGAGCTTCTCGTAAGAGTTAAAGGATCTCATTCCAAGAGTCTTCCATCTTTTTGATATGATCTTCTTGGGAGGGTTCGGATGTTCCTTCCCAGTAGTGTTTCACCCCACAGGTTAAAAAGAAGCAGATGCCTAGTGTCCCTACTTTATAAAAGGATTCCTGGATTGGTGTGAGTTAGAGCAGGGGCTCCCAATATGTGATTGTTATCTCTGTTGGCCATTTAGGAAAGTGTTTAAGATAGTGAGATTGAAATTTCCCACAGATGGAACCAAAATGTTACGGGCTAGATTATACATTACGATAGTGTTGAAATTTGTATTTTAGCGTTACATGGATATCTAGCTTACACACAAAGAACATAAGATTTTTTATATGAAAAACCTTGGAAAGAGGAAAAACCATGGGACTAGCACAGTTGAAAAGATTTCACTAGAATTTGAGTTGAGTAGAGTGGGCTGACCCATCCTTGAGAGCGATCAGATTATAAATGTCAACCGTATGGTTGAAGTTAATTGTTAAATCTACCTAACTTGGAAGTTAGGGCGTCAGTTAGTATTATGGTAGTGACTTGGTAGAACTCTGGCATCGGTTGATGGTCTAACAGAGTTTAAGGCCCAAGTAGTGGTCTGGCATAGTTTAAGCCCTTAGGTCATGGACCAGCAAAGGTGAGGGTCTCAAGTGATGGTCCGGCATGGGTGAGGGCCTCAGGTGGTAGTCTGATAAAGGTGAGAGCCTTGAGTAGTGGTCTAGCAAGAGTGAGGGCTTAAAGTTGTGCTCTGATGAGGGTAAGGGCCTCGAGTGGTGGTTTTGTGAAGGTGAGGGCCTCAAGTGGTGGTCTGGTGAAGGTGAGGGCCTCGAGTGGTGGTTTGGTGAGGGTAAGGGCCTAAAGTTATTTTCTGGCAAAGGTAAGGGCCTCGAGTGGTGGTCCGACATGGGTGAGGGACTCAAGTGGTGGTCCGACGAGGGTGAGGACCTAAGGTGATGGTCGGGTAGAGCAATGACGTTAGGTGGTGGTCTAATGGAACTAAGGTTGTGGTTGAGGAGGAGCTTCTTCCTTCTCTTCCTTCTCTTTCTTCTCTTCTTCCTTCTCTTTTCTTCTTCTCTTCTTGTTTGGGTCCCTTTTGAAGAGAAATGAGGGGTCTATTTATAGATTTTTGGTGTGGTATGGCCTGTAAATAGGTGAGAGATCAAGGGTAAATGTTGAGTGGTTGGATGGACGGCCGATGTTGAATCCCTTGATCATGGATAGTTTGATGGTCATTTGAATATCTCAGTGATGCTGAAACTTGGTGATCTTTGGCTCATTAAATTTGTCTCATTGTGCCGCTCAATTTGACTATAAGCACATTATGTTTGAAAACTATTTGGTAAATCAAATTGTGGTTTGAACCTTCCAACAACACTTCTAACTCTTGATTTTGACCCGTTTGGGCTCAGATTGAGTGGATTTTGGTATTCTTGGGTTATTATTTTTGAGATGTTCAGTTTGATTATAAGTTTGATGAAATCGAAGTTCAGATGGCCCCAATTTTAATTTTAAAAGTTTCCAACTTAATTTTTCCTCGAGAATCATGCCCGATCAAGATAATGTTTTGATGATATATCAATAAGGACTATGTGTAGTAGACTTATAAAAATCTTTTGCATTAGGTATTTGCATTTGTGTATTGTTAGTATTCACCTAAAAATAATTCATCGTAATATTTACATATAGATACAACTACTAATTAACATTACATAATATTTAAAATATAATGATGTGCATATAACATAGATGTTTATTATTTCAAATTGAAAAATAAAAATCATTACTTAAAAGCACTTTATCGCTCTTCCAACTCACCATCATGGGGGTTTCTCTCCAAGAAATTTAGCACAATTTTTTGGAATTTCTTCATAAACTAAGTGCTATAATGATGTGACAAGCTCCTAATAGTGTATTAGGTCAAGGTTTTCTTTCTAATATTCCATTCATCCTTTATGACATTTCCCTCAATGTGGACAATGTCCATGTCCTCTCCTAAGACATACTTCTTCAAGGGTATATGAGTTTTTTTTTTTCTTCAACCATCACTAGAACCTCTGTGAAAATAATACTATTCCTCTCATGGTGATCAATAAGCCATTATTAAGTGAAATATATTCAGTGTTTTAATTCTATTAATTCTAATAAAGATTTGTATTTTAGTTCATGTTGTGCAAGAAATATCTCAAGAAACATAATGTAAAAAATAAACATTGCAGCACTAGGCCTCAAGAAAAATTATAAATAATTCAATGTCAAAGAGTCAATATTGAAAGTGCCATAGAACCCATCTTTATTGATCCATTTAACCCTAAATACACATAAACCAATATTTTCATAAACTTCAACAAGGCTTATCAAACCAAACCTGAAAACCTCTTCTGACAAACTCCAAATCTCATTTTGAGTGTGTTAGACCCAAACCAATCCTTTGTCAAACTTGCTTGACCAAGTTAATCATAGTTGGCCAAATGAACCCTTAAAACCCTAAATATGCATTTCATGAAAGAAAAGCATACCAAGCCTTGAGACCTCTACCAACAAGTTCTAATTTTCATTTAGAATGGGTAGTCAGCTTAGGTTGACTAAACAATACATAACCAATTTGAATTTTAACACGTATGCTCAAGACCTTGCCAAATCAAATTAGCCTCTTGGGACTATCTATTAGAACAACGATCAACCCAAGGTAACCCATCCCTTAGGTCCACTTGGGCTAGCCATATGGCTTGACCCAAGCAGTCAAAATGGGCTTTCCATGAGCCAAATCCAAATCCATATCAAATTGTCCAAAGACAACTTTTGTAGTAGGTTCCTAATGACCTATTTCATCTAACATGACTAGCCCAACCCTTGGTATGGCTTGGATCAGCCAACTAGATTAATCTAGATGACTCAATATCACTAAAATAGCCATTTTGAGCTACATTGCAAAGCTAGCGTATCCCGAGCCAAATTGGCCCATGCATTTGATTCAAGAACCTTCTAGACATTCCTTTGTGTCACCCTTGCCTATATGGTGGTCAGGCTTAGCCAAAATTCCAAAAACAAAAAACCTATATGTTCTAGGGGTTCAACCAATGCTCTCTCTATCCATGCTCCAAATCCATAAAGTCTTTAGATTTGATCTTTAGGCCATATATGACAATCTCAAATATCCAAAGGGCCAATAAAGGGATGAATCAAGCTAATTAGTTAGATATATTCATTTGTAAACTCCTATAAATACCTCTAATTTCTTTACAGAGGGGTTGCTTCTTTGAATTCAAAAAGATTTTTGTGTGCTATAGGATCATATGTCTAGCTCCCCAGTCCCTCTGATCATCCTCTCTAGTGATTTTGTGCTAGCTTCGACAAAGTCTCTAGCAAAAATCCATCTTCTCATCTATTGCTTCTACAGCCCTACATTTTGAAGCTACTTTATTCTCTAAACTCTAATGAACTTACCTAAAGCAATGATTTATAAATTAGTGCATTAACTGAGGTAATCTTCCATTCCTTAGCTCACTTCTTTCATAGTGTGGTCAATTGTTAAGAGAACCTCTAATCCAAATGCATTTGACTATTTGATTAATGGTTCTTGATTTGATGAAGCTCCCTAAGAAAATTCAATAAAATCCATCAACACAATTTCTGAAATCTTACTAAAAAATATCTTGCGATTTAGGAGAATAATGGGAGGTTGAAGATGAAATCAGAGCCATTGATTCTGATTGATGACTCCAATTAGATCTCCTACGATCCCACAATTTCATCCTATTTAAATTGTTATAGTTTAATCTTTTTACTGGATAGTTATGGTTATTCCCACATGAAACTCTTAGCGTTTCAATGATCACCCCACCAATCAGATAGATCCACATGTGAATGGGCCATTGATTGTGTAATTAGTTTAATAAAATAAGAGAAATTTAATAAATCCTCAAAAAATCATAACTCCTCACACAATTGTCCAGTTAGAGTGTTCTTAAGCTCATTAGATTTAACTTGAGGAGCTCTACAAAAACCTTATAGTTTTATAATTTAATATTGAACGTATAAAAAAAAATTTAAGTATACCTTTGGGATATTCTTGGAATTATTCATTAAATGCACTCATGATGGTTTGAAATTTAGATAGATGATTTTAGAATGCTTTATATATCTTCAAAATGTTCCAAGTTAATTTGAAACCTTTAAGGGCTTCAATTGATTAACCTATGTTCATAGGTTAGGAAATATCCTAGAACTTAACATTCTTATGTATGCAAATCTAATGGGAATTATATCATAGTTTTCTGTTATTTTATTTTTCCTTATCTAAGGGTTAAATGGCCACTGGTTTTTACCACGTCCCAAGTCCAAATTACTTTGAATAAGTCCCCAAATGTATAGTGGTATTTTTTAAATTTAATTAAATCCCTAGGAAGTTTTCAATGACCTTCAAATTTTTTAGGCAGTGGCAGAGACAGAAAATATATTTAGGGGGGGGCCTAAATTATTTTTTTCCCCTCAACTTCTTACAACCAGGCATGGGACCTGTATAGAAAATTTTAAATTTTTTTAAAAATATTATTTATGAAGGTAAAATATTAAATATAAAATAATAAACAACTTACATTAAAAAAAAAACTTTAATAGCATACGAAAACTAATTTAACTACTTTGGTAGTGAAAACAAAACTTCATTTATAAAAAAATATTTGAAAAATAGCAAGAAAACAGTAGCAAAAAAAATATGATTACTTTCTTAATAGCAAAACAGTTAGAAAAATGACCCCAATAAATTCTAATTATATAACATTTATAAAAGTTATATATCATAAAAAAATTAGTTGATATCTTTATCAAATTAAAAAGCTAACATGTGAATTTTTATTATATTTAAATAGCATGGAATTACATATGTAAGGAAATTAAAGATAATAAAAATATTAGCTTTAAAATATAAGAAATATTTACTGTCCTTAGCCTTGCAGTATATTATATGCATAACATGAGTTTTTTTTTCTTTTTGGGGGGGCACGTGCTCCCCCCTTTGCCCCCTTCCCAACCAATATTTTTAGGATTAGACCATTGATTTAGGTGAATTTATGGTCAAACTTTCAAGAAAATTAAAGGTTAGTTGGTTTATTAATTAGTTAGCCCAAAATCACCTCATATAATTGGCATATATATTTTTTAATTTATCATAAATTTAAATTAAATCCTATAAATACAAAGTAAATTTTTTTATTCACAAATGAAATGCTTTTACATGAAAAATTAAATGACCCATCAAATTCTTGATTCATAAAAATTAATTAAATAATTAAGAAAATTTAATAATTAATTAAATAAAATAATAAAATTAAATTAATTTTATAAATAACTTTAAATAGTTGTAATCATCCTTAGAAAACATGAGTGACATTTGGGAAAGATTTCAAGAGATTTGGAGTTGATTTGGGGCATAAACAAAAAATACTCCAATTACTCAATTAAATAAATATAATTAATTGGTAGAATTTGTAAAAAACATAATAAAATAAAGAAAATCCAGACTATACAAAATTACTATTTAAACTCCAAATTAAATCTAATATTTATTAAAAAAATAGAAATATACAGGATCTTGAATAAAATTTAAAGTCCAATATTGAGTAAAATTGAATTATAATAATAATTAAATTATAAAAATATCTTTGATCACCAAATATTTAGTAAATAACGAACTTAATGAATAAAAAATAAGAACAATATTAATAATCAAAACCAAAAAATAAGAACATGGGTATATTATGTGGAAACTCGGGAACGTAGGATTACTAGCTTGAAGGGGGAGTGAAAGAGACCCTTGGGCATTAGTATAAACAATGTCAATTACCACTTAACCTAAATAATTAGTAATAAATCATTAATAAAATGAATCCTTCATATGCTATATGCTTGATTCCATTTAGAAAGCAGAAGTGTATCAGATTCATTTGGGTTAATGGTTAAAATGTCCAAGTAAAATAGAAGGCTTTAAGCCACTAAGTACAAGAAAAATTTTCAATAGAACACTAGAGAGAGAATGTCCTAATTTCTAGAGAGAAAAAGTCCTTTTTTTCAAAATTTTCAAATACCACTTTTTTCTACGAGCTGCTGGTGATGGCGGCTGACGATCACTGACCTCCTTCAGGTGGTGATAAAATAATTTTCCTTGTTTGAATGGGAAAATTTCTAGTAGTTTGAATGGAGGAACTTTAAGCAAATATTTTGGTTCTTTGTCCATCTTTGGCGATAAGCATAATGTTTACAAATATAAGCCTTTGGTAATTAATGAGGATCCTTTATCTAGTGTTAAGAAGGATGTATTGGTGATGGGAACAGATAAAGAAATAGTTTCAAAGATCAAGTTTAAGAGTCCAAAATTTTTAGATATTCTGAAGGGAAATAAGGAAGATGTTTATGGTGATTCGGATCCTAGGACATCGTATTTTGCTGGGATGAAGATCTTTAACAACAAATTTGGAAATAACATTTTTAATGTTTATTCAAATGCCAAGGTTATTTCGAGTGAGTTACCTGTTTCTATAAATTAGGAGGATGAGGGGCTTTTGTTTAAGAGAATTGAAGAGTTGTTGCTATGAAGGAGTCCAATACTGATGGTGTTATGGGGGATTCTGATCTTATTTTGGTTCGGCAATATTGTTAAAAATCTATTTTTGGATTATGATTTCGATGATAGCAAACAAATCTTGCCTTTTTCTCTATTGACTTTTCAGGACCCAAAGATCAGACAAAAATCAGAATCAGCTCAAGATGGGGTAGATTAGGGTTGAGTCAGTCTGTAATTTTATTTTTTTCCTCTTTAGTCAATTGTAATCTTTGGTGTGACTAATGCAAAGTACCCCTACACACACACTTGAGAGACTTAAAATTTTTATTTTTACTCAAATCGGCCAGGATGATATTTACATCGTCCTGGACGATCTGGCTTAAAACAGAAAATCTAATCAGGGGTTCTTAATTAAGGCAGCCGTCATTAGCAAATCGGTCTGGATGATACGTGTATCGGCCAGGATGATAGGATCAAAACAAAAAGAAATTGCCGCCATAAACAATTAAGGTATTCTATATTTTTGGAAATCGGCTAGGACGATCTTTGATCGGCCTGGACGATATTCACAATTATACCTTAATTAATCTGACAAATCAAGGAAGTAATTAAGGATGATTGATACGATCACATCATCCTGGATGATCATAGGATCGGCCAGGATGATCTATTCAAAAACCCTTAGTTACATCTAAACGATTAATATCGGCTAGCACAAATTCAGGGCGAAGCTCTAGACGATTTTCTTCTGATTTGAACTGATCGGCCTGGATGATTGTGATATCGTCTGGAACGATCAAGCCAATTTTCAATCATTCAGTTTGCATTCAGGGTGATGCCCTGGCCGATCTCATGGGATTTGTACTGATCGGCCAGGACGATGTCAATATCGTCCTGGACGATATAGTCGACAACTTGCAATTAATGAGCTCCTTTGAAGCTCTTCTATTTAAGAGCTCTTATTCAACATTTTTTAATATCCTTGGCTGCTATCTTGACCTAAGAAAACCTAAAGGAGAGAGAGAGAGGGAGAGAGAGAGGATCTTGTCAGGGGGAGCTTGTGAGGGGATTCACAAGGGTTGCTCCAAGCATTGTTCCACTTCTTCTTCCCTAGAGTCTCTTGTCCTTGGAAGGGTTGGGAGAAGAAAGTTCCAGCAAGCGATCGAGGTTCTCTGCCTTCTTCAGGAGGAAGCAAAAGGAGGAAGGTTCTCTGCCTTGTCGGGTGTGGCAAAAAGAGGTGTTTGTAAAGGCTTCTCCGCCTAGCTGTGGGGGCTAAAGGAGAGTCACGATTGTAGTGCAATACTCGGAGGGCGCCTCCGGGGAGTGGACGTTGGTCGAGTTGACCGAACCACTATAAACCCTTGTGTTCTTATTTTTACTACTTTCGTATTTATTTTCTATCACATTTTTTTTGGTGATTTGGTTTGTATTCGTGTTTTGCCTAAATATTTTTTAAATACCAATTCACCCCCCCCCCCCCCTTTTGGTTTGTCTTGGGCCGGTTCTATAGGGCTTAACATCCTTAATGAACTTTCAAGTGATATCAGAGCGAAATTCAAAAATTTAAGTTTGAAAACTTTTTGAATTTGATCCATGGCTAACTTTGGGAATAGAAACACTACTGAAGGTTATTCAATTACACGACCTCCCTTGTTTGATAACCTACCATTTGATTTTTGAAAAACCCGCATATCAACGTTTTTATAATCTACTGATTATCACATGTGAATTCTTATTAAAGAAGTGTATTCTCCACCTTCTCGTGAAATTAACGAAATTAAAACTGAAGTTGCTTTTACTGAATGGACTTTTGATGAAAGAGATTTAGCTCAATTAAATGCAAAATGTTTGAACTATTTTTTCTGTGCTTTAAAGTCTAAGGATTACATGTGTGTCTCCACTTGCAAAACTGGTAAAGAAATTTAGGATAGGTTATGCATTACTTATGAAGGAACCAATGAAGTGAAACAATCTCGCTTGAATTTTCTCTTGCATGACTACGAACTTTTTTGTATGAAACCTTCTGAATCTATTTCTGACATGAATATAAGATTTACTCATATTGTTACTTCCTTACATGCCTTAGGAAGAGAACTTTCGAATTTTGAAAAAGTAAACAAGATTTTACGATGCTTGCCTTCTTCTTCTGATGCAAAAATTACTGCTATAACTGAATCTAAGGATTTGAACACGTATTCGATTGACAACTTACTTAGCTCACTTATTGCTTAAGAGCAAGGAGTGAATCAAAGAAATCTTGATGCAGGTGAGAAGAAGAAGGAGAAAATGGTGGCACTGAAGACGCACAAATCAGATTCTCAATCTTCCGGGTCTGAAAGCGATGACTTTACCTTAATCACAAGGCAATTCAAAAGCTTTCTAAGGAAGAAGCAAAAGCATCATTGGAGAAAAGGTAAGGATCATAAATATTCTAAAGGATCTTCTGATGTCATTTGTTATGAATGCAGGAAACCATGACACATGAGAACTGATTTCCCTACACTTAAAGATCACTCAAGCAAAGGAAAGGGTGAGGAGAAACCTAAGCTAAGGAAGGACAAGATGAGAGTACAAAAAGCATTTTGGACAGATTCTGCATCGGACTCATCAGAGACAGAACCAGAAGAGGAGACAACAAACCTGTGCTTAATGGGGGAAGATCATCTTGAGCAAAGCGATGATGAAGAGGTATGTAAACCAACCTATGATGAATTGTTTGAGATTTATGAGAAAATTCATGCATCATACAAAAAACTTAAGAAGACTCATGCTAACTTAAAATTGGAACTTGTAAATTTACAAAAAGAATATGAAGTTATTCTTAAAGATCATTCAACAATTGATTCAAATCACATGGCTCTTCTAGATGAATTTAATGATTTGAACAAAAAGCACTCGAAATTAATTGATGAGAATGAAGCATTAAAAGTTTCACACACCTCTCTTCAATCTGATTTCAAGAAATCTAAAGAGAAAGAGAAAAAATTGAGGGTTGAGAATGATGTTCTAAAAAATATAAACTTCAGGATTAAAAATGAATTGGATACACTTAAGAAAACTTGGATGATGCCTACTCTTGATCAAAAGTCAAGACTTAGGAAGAGGCATTATAACTCAAACCATTTAAGAAAACATTTTCCTAGAGTTAGATGTTTTTCATGTGGCATGCTAGGACACAACTCACACACTTGTACTATTCACCGTAGTACACACTGGGTGTGGAGACCAAAATTCCATAATTCACAGCATAGCACACATGCATTACACTCTACTTTTTATGAGAAGGGACCCAAACCTATTTGGGTTCCTAAGTCTGACAACAGTTGATTCTTGCAAGAGTGCTCTCACCAAAGACCTTGTGGGAGCATAGAATAATTGGACATATGGAGGCTCACAGCTCATAATTGCTTAAACTTGCTGCTTCATAATTTCTTGAATTTTTTTAATTAGTTTTGTATTTTTTTTTGTTGTGTGTTAGCTTTTTGTTGTTCTAGATTGTTTTATTTTTGCTTTCCTTTTAGGATTGGTTTTCTATATGATTATTTTTAAAAGCTTTTAAATTTTGGAGATTTAAAACCATTGATTATCATATCTAAATTGGATAAAGGGAGAAACATTGTTGATGGTTTCCCTCCATCTAACCTCTTTTAGTGACATAATTTTCTTTTCTAGACAAAAGTCTATCTCATATTGACAACTGGTTTTTTAAACTAAGATTCTTTTTATCTTGCTAACAATAATCTATCTTGTGCATAATATCCAAAGTTCTTATATATCTTTCAAGTTAATTGAAATCTTGCCATTGCATTTATCACATGATTATGATTTTATTTTATGGCTTGTTCTTCCCTATGTTAAACAGAGCTCCTATTCTCTAATATTTGGAGGATATACTCACAACTAAGGTTCTTTTTAAGTATTTTTGCTAAAGAGATTTTAGCTTGAAAGAATTAAGGATGAAAGTGGAAAAGATGCAAATTTGAAATGAAAAATATATATACACAAATGTGTATCAAAAATCAAGATGCTCAAAGAGCCAAATCAAATATATAAGATGCATAAAATGAGCCCAATAAATACAAGCTATTATCTCTTTTCTGAACTCTTAAAACTTAGAGAACTCATTGGTTATATGATGCTTTCAAAGGATTGATTTCAAATTCCATGATTGAGACAAATTATTTTGTTATATTACTTATAAGATATTTTATTTGTAACCAAGTTTTGATTGGATCTTATTTTTACCCAGTAAAGTTTTTCTAAGTTAGACCTTTTGTTTTTAATAAAAGATACCCTGAAAGAAGTCCGAGCTAGGATCAACAAGATCGGATATTCTACCTTTTTTTTAGATTTTAACTTGATTAACTCTTTGATCTTTTGAATCTCTAAAATTTAATTATTTGAGAAATTTGCCATATGGATACTTTGCTAAAAAAAAATTCCTTTCCTTCATTTTCTTTTTCTTTCTAGTTTTTTTTAGCCTTTTTATTATTGTTTCTAGCTTTGTATTGTGAGTCATTTATTTTTAAGGGCTTTGATCATCAACATATTTTCCTTAGATTAAAATTTCTCGTCACATCGTCCTGTCCGATTATTATATCGTCCTTGATGATAGGACAAACTCTCTTCAAATTTTCCATCTGCTGAAGTTTTTTGTGCTTGCTGTAACTCTTCGTCCTGGACGATAATTTATTGTCGTGGACAATCTGATCGAACTCTGTTGCAATCATGCTGATACTCTTGGTCGATAACATATTTCATCATGGCCGATGCATTTTATGGTCATCGTCCTGGCAGATACACTAGATCGTCCTGGACGATTCATGTGTCAGCACGTTTAAATCTTCAAAATTGGCCCCGGACGATCCATTATTGGACAATCATCTTGGCCGATCCACTGTTCATCCTGGACGATAAACGTGGCACATATTTAAAATGTTTTAACTTCGGCCGGTATGATCAATTATTATGCATCGTCCTGGACAATACACCTAATCAGCCCAGACGATCTACTTTTTTTAACGGTTGTCCGGCTTGACTCCTCGGGACGATCGCCTGTGTCTAATCATCCTGGCTGATATTTGATCGGCCTGGCCGATCGGACCGCCTTTTTGACCAATCAGCATGTACGCAATAATTGAACCAAATTGGCCTGGACGATGCTGCGATCGTCCTGGACTATATGGTCGTTTCTTTAAATTCAGGCCATTCCAGCCATTGTTTTCACCTAAATCCTCTTCTCTTATGTTTTCTTACTAATTTTTCTTGCTATGGCTGGTGGGAAGCGAGTCTGACAAGCTTCTGGAAGTTCCTAGACGGCCACTCTGGTCCCTCGATTCAGGGAAGTGGAGGATCAAGCATCTTACCGTCGTTATAAAGAATGTGGCATCACCCTTTCCATAACAATCAATCCTGCACACCTTCTATATCCTTTTTTCTTCAGAACTTCTTTTAGAATTTTATGCAAATATTCGCATAAATTCTACTTTCACGGCCCTGACCTCCTATGTGAATTGACGCCCGGTCGAGATCACATATCAGGACTGTGCTGAACTCGTATAGTTATCCACCACCGGGGATAAGCTACACATCATCGTTTCATATCTTGATTTTGACTGGTCCACGGCAAGCCATTTTCTTCTCCAAACCAACACACCCTTTCATGTTGGAGAGACTAGCTCTTTAGTCAAAGATGCTAGGACAATTCAGCATGTCCTTCGCACCTCCATCATTTCAAAAGCTGGGGACCGAATCCACATCACTCCTCTGCTTTCTCTGACTACCTTTTTGATCATGGCCCAGAGAGAATTTAATGCCACTGATCTAATCTTTCGATACATTGATCATTTAACAACTATTCATGATCCAGGCCATAGGAGGAAACCCAACCTTGCTTTAGGACATCTCATAGCCAACATTCTTAAAACCAAATACAATCTTCAATATCCTACTCGGCATGACCTTCAGCCTCTTTGCTACTCAAACAGCTCCTTCAATACCCTTCACAGTACTCGTCTCCACCCAGGGGATGAGGAACCTCGGGGGGGCTGAGGAGGAGGAGGCTCCCGCTCCCGCTCCTGTTCCTGATCCTACTCCTCTTTGACAGCACTCACAGCTTGACCAGTTAGTAGAGAGGTTTGATCAATGGGAGACCCGCTTCGACGCTTACGTTGCTGCACAGGAGCAGCAACATTCTGAGGATATGGCCTGCTACGAGCAACACCGCATAGAGGACTTAGCCCATTTTGATAGCTACATTACTCACCACCAGCAGCAGCATGACCAGGACATTGCCTGGTTCAATGCTCAGTTTACTATGCTAGCTGGCTACTTTTAGCAGCCACCTCCACCACCTCCATCTGATGATCATGATCCCTCATTTTTCTAGTTTTTGTTTTCTATTTTCTGTAGTTTGTCTTGTAGTTTGTTTTAGTTTTTGTTATGTTTTTTCCTTTTTCTTTATGTATGTCTAGGACCCTCTTTTTGTGATGACAAAAGGGGGAGTAGGATGTGGTAGGAAAAATTGATGCTTGTGTTGACCTCATTTTTGTATGAGGTCACTAAGGCCCTTCGAAACTCCAGATTAATTTTAGATCCTAGGATCCACTCTAGACCTTAGGATTCTTTCCTAGAGCCAGACCTTAGAGCCTACTCTAGAGCCTAGGATTCCCTTAAATCCTAGATCTTAGAACTCCTCTAGATCTTAGGACCACTCCAACTTCAAATCAATCCCCACCCTTGATCAACCTCAACCTCAAATCAATTCCTACACTTGATCAACTCCAACTTCAATTTGATTCCTACCTTTGATCAATTTAAATCTCAAACTTCATTCAACTCAAATTCAAATTAATTCAAGTTTCAAACATATACAAACCTTGATCCAATCATTTTGACAATCCAACCTTCAACTTAGACTTTGATCCAAACTTCAATCTAGCTTTGACCTCATCCATTCATTAACAATCATCACATGATTGTAAATGATTTGTATACTTAATAACTAATCATTCAAACTTAAAATCTATTCCAAATCCAGAAGTCTAAACTCAAATTCAAAGTCTTAAGGTCTTATCCTAAAGACCATTTTCAAAGAATTTTTCAAACATTTCAAAACCAAGTCAAATGGTCTCTGATTCAGGGTCTATCACTTGCAAAGTGATAAGACATATCTCTAGAGGCAACCCTCCAAATTTGAGCTCATTTGAAGGATTCTAACCCTTTAAACTTAATCCAACTCCAAATGTTGCAAAACCTTTGAATATTTACAATCCATGCCACTAGGCCTTTCACCTAGTGGAATTTGACTTTGGATCCCCCTCCAAATCTTTTGATCCCTCCTAATACCTTGATATTGACTTGTTAAGCAATAATCCATATCTTTTTAGATTCAATTTGACCCATAATTGACTTGAGACCAAAATGACCAAAATGCCCTTAAAGGAGGATTTTTAAACTTTTGGCCTAAACTCAATTTGATTTGACTTATCAACCTTTGAAATATTCTCTAAATATCATTTCAATGGATCCTAAATGACTTTAGGAATACATTGAACCCAAACTTACTCTTTGGTTTGACCAAGTTGACCAAGTCAACTATGGTTGACCAAATCAACCCTTAACCTACAAACTTGTCAAATTCAATTATTCAACCCATTTGAATCAAATCAACCTTTCAAAATCATTCAATTGGACACTCATGACATGTCCAAAGACTTTCAAGTCAATTCTCATATTAGGTTGACTTGATCAACTCATTTGGAGAGGTCAAAACCCTCTTTAACTTCATGTATTTACTTAAAAATTCAAATCCTTAATCTCAAACTCTTGGCCACATCATCAAGCCACCTTGGCAATTCATGGCTTAGTCTAGAACCTGCTCAAACATGATGTGATGTGACCCATTTCCTCCCCTAATAGAGCTTAAACCACCCCCCTTTAACAAGGCTTGGAATTGGTTCATCCAAATGGGGAAAAAGGTGTGGTCCCTCTTCACATGGACCAAGAGATGTCACTCTCAACCACCAACCCTATTCCATAGCTTTGGGCAGCATAGGGGACACTTGGCACTCATCCAAAACCACTCCAAATCAAATCTCAACCATCCAATCCAAAAGCCAAAGGTAAAGTGAGGGAAAACTTGACCTAAAGGTGGCTTCTTCATCATTCCCTTTGATATGATCAAAAGCTTCAAACTCCAGCAGCCCCCAACCATCTAAGAGCTCCTCCCATACACTCCAACACATTCCAAGGCCTTCTCAAGCTTTTCCCAACCACTTCCAAGCCTCAAATCACTATTTTAGTGAAGAGAGAGCATTCTAGAGAGAGAAAGAGGACTTTCCAATATACCTTTTGATCCAGCAAGATCCAGCTTTTGGAGTCTTCAGAATAGTTGTAGAGGATTGCTGCAGCTTTCCAACAAGCTAAAGATCTCAAAAATCGACGGTTGGATCGTAAGTTATGCTCATTTTAAGTTTAAATTTCAATTTGAAACTGTAGCGATTTTACAATGAATGGAGCCTCCAAACTCCAGGCATTGTAAGATCATATTGCCCTCTAGCTACAGTTCAAATGTCATGCAATTTCGTCGAGTATTTTGAAAGATATGAGAGTTTAAAGATTTCTATTCAAAATGAACTAGAGCGGATCTGGACCGTCCGATCGACGATCAGACGGCTCAGATCTGGGTATACCGTGCGGCTTCCTCCATGTTTGAACGTGGGTCATCCCGTGGTATGGGAGGGTGATGTGGCGTCACGCCACGCCGCCACGTCACCGTCAGCTGATTTGACCCAAATTTGAATAAAAAAATGCTTTAAATGCTCCAAATCTTCAAAAATTCACAGAAAATTGAGTTCTCCACCAAATGGGGCGTTCTTGAGCTCGTTGGAAAGATAATATAATGTAGTATTTATTAAAATTAAAATTATATTGATTTGATTTCTGTATTGTGAGATATTTGAGTTTATGTTAATTTCATTTATTGTTATTTTCTCACAATCCAGTGATCAAATGAAGCCCAAATTTTGGTGGATGATTATTGAGTATCTTAGGCATGTTTAATAATTTTTCTAGGTTCATATGCTCAATAGATTTCTGTAATATGAATTTTTAAGGTAAATGGTCTATTTTGGACCCTAAACTTTGAAAATTCATAACTCCTTAGGGTTTTAGTATTTTGCTGTGATATTTCTGTGGTATGATTAAATGTATGTCAGGATTAGACACACCAAGTTTCATGCCTATTTAAATAGTATAGACACCTTGGAAAAAAAATTAAGGAAATGTCTAGAAAACTTAGAAAATTCATAGAGGATTGTACACACGCCCAATAGAGGTGAAACTTGAACATAGTAAACTTAGTGACATCAGGTACCTTAGGTTTAAATTTTACTCATATTGGAGGTCATTAAGTTAGAAAATTGAGCATGTCAAATTTCAGCCCCTTTAACGACTTAGAAAATTCAATAAATCATTATAAATTTATATTAATTTCAAAAAATACTCATAATACCTCTAATCAACCATATTTAAACTCTTAATCATTGAAAATTGAAATTACATTAATTTGACATTAAAATTCACTTTAATTTAATTTTAATCAAAATCAATGTTTGATCAATTTTAATTATATAAAAATTATTTAAAATCCCAAAAAAATCTTTAAACACTTGCTGATCTCTCCTTAGATCATTTCTGATCTTTGTAGTTGATTTCAAGAAGTTTGGGACTCATTTGGGATCAAATCACTAAAATGACCCTTAATTGAAACAATTTAATAATTCCAATAAATATCCAAACTTCTAAAATTCATAACTACTTGTAGAAAATTCCAAATCAATCAAAATCAGTGGCTAATTACTCTAATTAAAATCTAGTATTTTCCAAAAATGTCAAACCCCCAAAATCTGGTCAAAGTCAAAAAGTCAACATTTTGGTCAACCCTAGGTCAAAATCGGGTCAAAACTTCTAAAAATCATAACTTTTGATAGAAAACTCCAAATTGAGTATGCCAACTGTCTAACAACTCATAATAAGGTCTAGTATTTGTTACAAATATGAAACTCTTAAGATTAACTCTAATTTTAAAAGTCAAATTTTGACCACTTAGTTAGCATATCCGGATAACCTCCAAAACCCATTAACTCTCCCAAATTCCAGAATTTTCTTAATAGGCTAATAAAACTCTCATCTAATCTATTAAAATCAGTAATCAACTCCCTTTAATATCAATCCACTCCTTTAATTCCAACCAATTTAAATAACTTAATCAACCTCGATTGCTACTGGGTAACCCAGACCTACGAGGCTATTAGCTTAGCCCCAAGGAATGTGAAATAAACTTCACGACCTCGATGTGAAACAAAGGTAGTAATCAATTAACTTTTAAAATATGTTTAATTAAAATTCTTAATCTATTAATACTTAAATTTTAATCTAAATCCCCTTTTGAGCCTTAACAAATTCAGAACTTTTCTAGACAACTTCAACTAATCACCCACTTTAGGATCTACCCCTGCCACACGACCTTCTACACACACTTTAGATGATGTGCTAGGAAAACCAACTCTAGATCTAGGTTAGGCCGGTGTTTACTTTACTGCTGTGTGCCGGGTTTTCGTAGTTTTCACTACATGTTGTGGATGAAATTGTTTTGCTGTGTCTGCTTACTTTTTCTACATTCTGTGGATTGATTAATGTGTTTGGCGGCTAGATTACCCTTAGGTTAGGTACAATCTGGATGTTCACATAATCTTCTGCAGGTGGCCACGCTCATGCAGGGCAATAAAAGGGGGCTAAATCAATAAAAAAAAATTATCAATTGTTATAACTGCTTGCACAGGTCCTTCAGCTGCTAAAGCCCCCAAATAAAAAGAGCATGGCCAGTGTGTTTTACTTTCTTTTCTGCACATATATAACTGCTTGGGAATAACTGCATCTTATTTATTAACTGCTTAGGATAACCCTGCAGGTGAGTCTAGATTTTATTTTCAAATAAATGTAATTTGTGTAATTATTAAGTGTTGTGAAAGTCAGCTTTGAGTTGGAATACATAGGTCCAAAGCTTGGATTCCAAAGACGAAAGGGTACCCTTTTGAGGACTATTCCTTTTCCATTTGGAAATCCAAATTTGGATCACACTTTTTCTATACCCAAAGAGGAAAGAGTGGCCTTCCCCTTAAAAGAGTGGCCTTCCCACTCAAAACTACTTGCGTCATTACTAGGTTTAGAATCCGGGATGTTGTCAGTGGTGCCCGGCCACTTTACTTTCTGTAAAAATTTGGTTTGTAATAAGCAGGGCAACTTTGCCTATGGACATTTATTGATTAATTAATTTATATTTGATGTGTTGGATTGATTGCCTTTAGGATTGCCTATTTTTTTTAGTTTTTTGGCGATTCTGTGCCGCTTTTATTTTTGCCTGGTTACGGGAGGCTCGTGAGGGTGTGAAAAATTTATACTCATAACTTTAAAAGTCTAAAATTTTAGTGAGTCTAAACAACATAGAAAAATAACGAATCTAGAGAATTAGCCGGGGATCGACCCCGGGGTCGTATGCATATTTCTGCATTACTCTTTCCTTGCTTTAGACCCTTCCCCGCCTGCGGGTAGAGTCCGGATAGTCTGACCTATGAGGACGAGGTGCAGGACCTGGGGAAGTCCAGTCTTCTAAAAAATTATTTTCTAAGCCTGTTTTTAAAATTTCAAGCATATTTGATTTGAGGTTGTTAACTAGCATGGATTGCATTAGAAATGAATTAAAAGAGTCAAAATTTTAATTTCATCAGTTTTAGCATTTTAGCACCCAACATAAGTCAAAGGGGGCCAAATAGGAGAATCTCTAGATGTCGGCCCCAACCCTCCAAAATCTTAAACAAAATGTCCCTACCACTCTTTCATAAAAGACCAGACTCATTTCTTTTAAATCGATTAGGTGGTTAGCTGGCTCCCCAATCTAGGCCAGGGTAAGTCCAGATCTTGCACTGCATTAGTTAGGATCGGACGACTGTGGTCCAGTGTCCAAAATAGATTTAAGATCTGGGGCAGATCTTTGATTATAAGACCCTAAATTTCGGGAATATAGTCCCAAATTTCTAATAAAATACTTAACTCTAATTAAAGCTTCATTTCAAACCTAAAACATAAAGCCCAACACTTAGATTAAGTTGGGACACTTCCGGATGGTTCTGGAATCTTAAAGTGTTCCCTACCTCTCCTCATTTAACTCCGTTAATAACTGCTCAATTTTGATCCATTCCCTTTTGAGTTTCCAAAATTCATCTCTTTTTGATATCACTCCTAGAAAATCTGATAAAATTTTGCCACTATTTTAATCGAGAGTTTTTGTAGGGGATTTTGTCTCCCTACGATGTAATTAACTACGAGGGCTTGCGCTCGTAGGAGATTTAGAACCACACACACCTGATTTTAAAATTGATTTTTTAAAGTTCAATTGGATTTCTTTGGGAAAACTTAAAATACTAGTGATCATTATTATAACAATCAAAGAATTATCATCGAATAGTATTTTCTCCCTACGGGGAGATACACTTTTCTTTGATAAGGCTTTGGATGTGAAATCAACGATCACACTTCTTGAATATTGTGGTTGGATATTCAGTAGAATCGCATTTTGACCCTTCGGGGCCATATGAAGTTCTCTTTAGCATCCAATCACGATATTCAAGATGAATTTCATAATTCTAAATCTGAACGCCGTTATGAAATTTTATTTTCATCTTTCGAGGTGATATATTCTTTCTAACAGGATGATTCAATTTTAGAATTAGAATTTAACTTTAACTCTCAAAGAAAATCAATATTTTCAAAACATGTTTCCAAAATTCCACCAACAGCTTGTAACTTTAAAATTTTAATGAACTGCAGTTTTTACTGAGTTTTTCCTACTTGTGTTTGCCATCATCAAAAAGGGAGAGATTATTACAAATCTATTTTTGAATTATGATTTTAATGATAGCAAATAAATCTTACCTTTTTCTCTATTGACTTTTCAGGACCCAAAGATTAGATAAAAATCAGAATCAGCTCAAGATGGGGTAGATTAGGGTTGAGTCAGTCTATAATTTTATTTTTTCCCTCTTGAGTCAATTGTAATCTTTGGTGTGACTAATGCAAAGTAACCCTACACACACACACTTGAGAAACTTAGAATTTCTATTTTTACTCAACCGATCTGGCTTAAAACAAAAAATCTAATCAGGGGTTCTTAATATAGGCAGTCGTCATTAAAAATCAGCCTGGACAATACGTGTATCGGCCAGGACGATGGGATAAAAACAGAAAGAAATTGCCGCCATAAACAATTAAGGTATTCTGTATTTTTGGAAATCGGCCAGGATGATCTTTGATCAGCCAGGATGATATTTATAATTATGCTTTAATTAATCAGACAAATCAAGGAAGTAATTAAGGATGATTGATACGATCATCATCCTGGACGATCGCAGGATTGGCCAGGATGATCTATTCAAAAACCCTTAGTTACTTCTGGACGATTGATATCGGCCAGCACAAATTTAGGGCGATGCTCTGGACAATTTTCCTCTGATTTAAACTGATCGGCCTGGATGATCGTGATATCGTCCGATACAATCAAGCCAATTTTTAATCGTCAGTTTGCATTCAGGGTGATGCCCTGGCCGATCTCATGGGATTTGTACTGATCGGCCAGGACGATGTCAATATCATCCTGGATGATATAGTCGGTAACTTGCAATTAATGAGCTCCTTTGAAGCTCTTCTATTTAAGAGCTCTTATTCAGTGTTTTTGAATATCCTTGGCTCCTGTCTTGACCTAAGAAAACCCAAAGGAGAGAGAGAGAGAGAGAGAGAGAGAGAGAGAGAGAGAGAGAGAGAGAGAGAGGATCTTGTGAGGGGGAGCTTGTGAGGGGATTCACAAGGATTGCTCCAAGCATTGTTCCACTTCTTCTTCCCTAGAGTCTCTTAACCTTGGAAGGGTTGGGAGAGGTAAGTTCCAGCAAGTGATCGAGGATCTCTGCCTGCTTCAGGAGGAAGCAAAAGGAGGAAGGTTCTCTGCCTTGCCGGGTGTGGCAAAAAGAGGTGTTTGTAAAGGCTTCTCCGCCTAGCTGTGGGGGCAAAAGGAGAGTCACAATTATAGTGCAATACTCGAAGGGCGCCTTCGGGGAGTGGACGTAGGTCGAGGTGACCGAACCACTATAAACCCTTGTGTTCTTGTTTTTACTGCTTCCGTATTTATTTTCTTATGTATATTTTTTTGTGATTTGGTTTGTATTTGTGCTTTGCCTATTCACCCCCCCCCCCCTTTCTTGGTTAGCCTTGGGCCGATTCTATAGGGCTTAACATCCCTAACTAACTTTCAAATATAAATCTTGTGAATTAAATTTATGTGATCAAGCTATTTTCAATTCCTCTTCTCCATCAAAGAAGCTTCCTTTTCAAGTTGAGCCTAAAGCTTGGGGGAGGAAATCCAATATCATAGTAATAAACACTAATTTTAATTCAATTACTATAGATGATGACATAACTATGAAATTAAATATCCAAAATGAATTGGAAAATACCATGAGGCTTTAAAATGCTATGTTGGTGAAAGTATTTGGTGAGAATATGCCTTTCCATATTAGTAGCTTAGAATTACAATGGCAATGGAATCAATTTGGAAAGTTTCACATTACTTCTATTGGGTTAGAGTAGGTGTTATACTCTTTTAATCTTCTAATTTTGTGGAGTTGGTGTTATATGAAGGCCCTTGGTTTGAGAATGGATATATCATTGGTTTAGAAAAATGGTCTCCTACTTTTCTCAATCTTCTTTGAAGGGTTTAACCACACTGATTTGGATTAAAATGCCTCAACTTTTGTTGCAATGTTGGGATGAGAACAAAGTTAGTAAGATTACATCTAAGGTGGGGCTTCCATATATGATTGATGCTAATATGTTTCAATGGGGAAGGCATGAATTCACAAGAGTTTGTGTTCGTATTGAGCTTGACAGCAAATTACCTTTGGGTGTTTGGGTGGAAGGTTCTTTGGGATTATTTTTTTAATCATGAGTATATTTTGAAATTTTGTTTTAGTTGTGGTAAGATTAGCTATCTCAAGGATTCTTGTTCAGAGAATGGGTTAGAGGTGAAGAGGGGAAATCTTCTTGGAGGTTTGGAGAAGCCTATTCATTCTTTAATTAGTGCTGGGGAAGGGAATAGTGCTTCGGCCAAACCAACTGTTGTAAATCAAGCTGTAACTACTGGGAATAATGTGGCAGGAGATTTGGACTCTAATTATGGTCCTTGGATTCATGTTGACTATGGTAATAATAAATTTAAAAATGCTTGGATGAGAAGGAAAAATTATAATACATTCAAGTAAAATACTATTAAGGTGCAAGCTGTAGAATTTTTTAAAGCTACAAGAATTATTAATGAAGGAGTTTGAAATATGGCTGGTGGTATTTCAGACTCTTTAGGAGTACAAGCTTCTAATCAGGAAGAAGTTGATGAGGATCATGATAAAGCTACTAATTTTTTGTTAGATGTTCCTGGTGCTGGTATTACTTCAGATTCTATGAAGGTTTACTCGGTTCAGGATTCAGCTGTTTGTGGTAGGAATTCAATGCCTATTACTGATTATATTCCTATTAATGTGATAAATACAGTTAACAAGCAATCAGATGAGACTGTTGCACTTTCAGATATGGGTAAGAACCCTAATTCTATTATGAATGAGATATCTAATGATAATAATAAGTTCAATATTATGAATTAGTATGGTGATGAAGAACTTGATACTAGTATGAATAAAAAGGAGGGAGAGATTGTGGAGGAAATGTAAAGACAGTTTGAAAAGGTGGAAGGGCGGGATGGTGAAAAAACTGGGAGGTTTAAATTTAAGCTTCAAAAGGAGCTTAGATCACTTGGTAAAGTAAATATCCTTACTCATAATAGGAAATATGAGATAATGAATAAGGAAAGTAGTGGGAGAAGTCCCACTGTGAATTCCAAATGTCTTCGATATCATTTTTGAATTGTAGAGGGGCTAGATAATTTTAAGCCTCTCGATATCTCAAGGAGTTTGTTAGAGAATATAATACTTTTTTGTTGGTCTTATGGATACTAAAATTTCTTCTATTAAAAGATTAGAATTCAATATATTTGTTGGTAATAATTGGGACTTTTTTCTTTTTCCTACAGATGATTTTTAGGAGGGATTATGGTATTCTAAAGAACTTATATTTTTTCTTTCTCTGTCATAGAAGCTTCTTCTCAAACAATTATAGGAGAGCTAAGCATCAAAAATAAAGGTGTGTGAATGGTGGCAACTATTTATGGCAATAGTGATATCTACAAAAGGTGGAGCTTGTGGGTTTGTCTAGAAAGAAACTTGATTAAGGATATTTCTATTGTTGTAGTAGGTGATTTTAACTACTTATTATCTCAGGAAGACAAACGTTGAGGGAAGAAGTTCATTCTTTCTTGAGGGCCTCAAGATATGAAAAGGTTTATAAATCATAATGATTATAATGATGTTGATGTGATTAGTCCAAAGTACATTTGGTGTAATAATAAGTATGGTAATGCTCATAATTTTGTAAAGGATAGATCGATGCTTATTTAACTTTGCTCCACTTGATGCTATTCAGTTGGCGACTGTCAGACATCTTTCTAGAGTAGATTCTGATCATGTGTATATTTCTTAAGATTTATAGGTCTTATTTTTTGAGAAACAAAATTCTAAAATTTGAGGATGTTTGGCTTTCATATTCGGCTTCCTCATCTATTATTTTGAAGCATTGGAATAAAAATATTCAAGCAGACGCTATTCAAATCCTTAATAAGAAATGCATGAGGATGTTGTAGGCATTATACTTTTGGAGTAAAGTTAAATTTCAAAACTTTATGGTGTTGAAGGATAATCTTATAAAGGAGATTCTTCAGTTGCAAGTGGAGGAAGCTGAAGGTGGCAGTTTATCTGAAGAAAAGCTTTTCCTTTTAAGATCAAAAGTGAGAGAATTTAATACTACACTTGCTCGGCTGAATACTTAGTGGAGGAAAAGGGCTAAAGTATAATGAATGGTGTTAAGAGAGTTTCTATTTGCATGCTTTATCTTCTTGCAACTTGTATAGTTTTAATGATTCCAAATATTATTTTTTTTAGCTTTGTTTTCTTCTAACACTTTTTGAAAAAATTGTTTTTGCTCTTGTGTGGACTAACATTTCAGGATAATCGAACTCCAGACTAATGAAAACTTCAAATCAAAATTTAGCATGAGATAGTTTGTAAATTGAAGTTTGTAATTTTTATTGTAATTGAGTTTGAGAAAAAATTATTTTAATTGAATAAACATAGCACGCACACACTTGGGGAGATCTTTAAATATCACACTGATCGTACGGGATGAACCTTGTTCGTACGGGACGATCAAGTCAGTTAATCCCCTCGGAAGAGCAATGGAACGAACAGGAAGCGAGAAAATTTTTCTAAGTACTGATTGTCAAGACAAATTTCTCAATTCATCCCGAGACGATCTTCTTTGCATTCTCACTTTGTGCTGAATAGTCCAGATGATTCATCCTGTTCGTGCCAGGATGAAATGATCTCTAAAAAATTTTCATCTAGATGAACTTCTATTCGTCCTAGTACGAAATGCTCTCTGGAAAATTTTCGTCTAGATAAACTTCTATTCATCCCAGGATGAAATGCTCTTTGGAAAATTTTTGTCCAGACGAAATCCTATTAGTCCCATAACAGTTCTCTGCCAACACTTGGAGAGTGTAAAAGGATGACGATTCTCTGCCACACCGGGTAGTGGTGGAAGAGAGTTTTTGTAAAGGCTTCTCCGCCTTGCTGTGGGTGCAAAAGGAGAGTCACTAGTGGTATTAGTACAATACTCGGAGGGTACCTCTGGGGAGTGGATGTAGGTCGTGTTTGACCGAACCACTATAAAGCTTGTGTCTTTTATTTTTTCTGCTGCTTTTATTTTTTACTGTTTTAACTTGTGGTTGAAAAATGTTTCTACAAAATTTACTAAAGTTATTTGCGGTATAATTTTTTTTTAAAAAAAAAAGTGGGATAAATTTTTAATGACCAATTCACCCCCCCCCCCCCCCCCTTCTTGGTTAGTCGCTGGGACATAAGCTTAGGTTTAACAACCTAATTCATATTAAACAAGTTTCAACAAATGGAAGAAAGAGATTCCAATACAAGGTTCTTTCATGCTTATGCAATGGTAAGAGTGAATGGGAACTGGATCAATCAAGTTAAGACAACCAAGGTTTGATGATTGAAGATCAAAGCGAGATTGAAGAAATTTTCTTTACGTTTTTTAAAGATAAATGGAAGGGAAGAAGTTGTGTTTTAAAGGATTGGTCGTGTCCTTTGAATGTGCTTGAATACAATGATAAGGAGTTGCTTGAAGCCAATGATATGGAGTTTCTTGAAGCCAATTTATCTATGGAAGATTTGGAACAAGTTGTTCAGCAGTTCAAGCCGAATAAATCTCCAGGAAAAGACAAATTACTCTTTCATTAAAGCTTATTAGTTTATTATCAAAAATGATGTTTGAAAGGTCATTAATATGTTTCTTACTTCTGGCAAAATGTCTTCAAAATGGAAAAAAACTTTGGTAGTGTTGATCCCTAAGGTAAATAATCCCTTATCACCTGCTAATTGCCATCCTATAAGCCTTTTTTATCTATTTATAAGATGGTGGCAAGATTGTTGTTGAATAATTAAATTTTTTTATACCTAAGATTATTTCAGAAGACCAATCTCCTTTTGTTAGAGGTCATTCTTTGTCAGATCACATTTTTTCTGCTCAAGAGGTACTCAATAAATATAGATATTCTAAATAGAAGAAAGGATTGGTGGAAATTAATATTGACATGGAACATGATTATGATAATATGGGATGGTCTACTCTTAAGAAATTCTTAAAGTATTTTGGATTTCCTACAAGATTTTCATATCTTTTACTTGAGTGTGTGACAAATCTGAAATTTTCAATAGAGGTCATTGCCAATTATTCTAATTGGATTGAGGCTAGAAGTGGATTTAGACATGGTATTCCTTTATCTCCATTTCTTTTTATTATGTGTTCTCATATGTTATCCGACGCTTTTTGTCAAAAGGGAAGGAAGGTTGGAATAAAGGTGGCACCAACTTCTCAGAAATTATCTCATTTACTTTATGCATATGACATTATTATTTTTTTCTGAGATGAATTGTAGAAGTGTGATGAAAGTGAAAAACAATACTATTAAATATTGCAAGTGGACTGGACAGAAGGTTAATACTTTGAATCATCTATTATGTTTGGAAAATCAATTAAAAGAAGGAAGAAGAAGGGTATATCAAAGATTTTGGGCCTCAAGATTGTAAATGAATTGCATTATCCTAGTGTTAAGATTGCTTTTAAGGAGGATGGTTTTTGTAGAATTTCAAAATCTATTGGAAATAGTTTTTAATAGGTGAAATGCTTAGAGAAATAGATTCATCTCTCTTGCCAGAAGACTTCTTCTTGTTAAATCTGCACTTCTTTCCCTTCCAGCCTTTTTATCAACTCACACATTAGTTCATATGGGAGTATTGAAAGTTTTTAATAAAATGTGTAGAGATTTCGTTAGACACAAGCAAGACTGTACTAAAGGATTGCATTACGTTGCTTGCGAGGTTTTATGTAAGCCAAGGAGCATGGCTGTACGTGAATTGCAATCAGGTTCTATTAAAGTTGGTATGTTGAGGGACAAATTTGCTTGGAATTTTATTAATAAGCCAGAATCTTTGCTAAAAAGGACTTTGGCTTCTAGATATGGCAAGGAATTTTTGAATTATGAAATTAAACTAAATTTTTCATCGACTTGGAGGATCATTTTAAATGGAGTAAAGTATCTGCATCATATTATTAGTTGGAGAGTGTTTATGAGCACCTTTGTGAATACATTAAAAGATACATGGTTGTTCTATAAAATATTGAGAATTGGCCCACTTATATTGCGGATATGGATGAAGAATGTAGGTATCTTGATGAATTTATAGTAGAGGGGAACTGGAATGAAGTCAAGCTGAGCAATTTAATTATTAAAGAAATGGTGGAAGTTATAAAATTTGTGAATATCCATTATGATTTATACATATATGAATTGGAGCTATTTTACAAATATTCTAGTAATTCCATCTCTGCTTTAGCATTGTCAAAATAGTATGAAGAGTTTGGTGAAGACAAATATTGGAGCTAGATTAGAAAACTGAAGCTAAGACCTTGGGTAGAATTATTTTGGTGGCAGCTAAATAACAATGCAATTCCTTCTAATGATTTTCTTATGTACAGGAGGTTGTTGTACTGTAATGTTTGTCCAAGAGGGTGTAACTCTGTAGAAAATGCATATCACATTATTGTAGGTTGTGATAAGCTTTGTCTAGTATTTTTGGTTCTTAAATTATGGGGATTAGCTGTGCAAATTTTCAAACCTCTGGATGATTGTAATAAGATTCTAAAAAAAATTATCTGTTGCTGACTCTTTCAGTGGGAATATGTACTGTTTAGCTCTTTTTTCTTCTTAGAAGAGCAGGAGTAAGCTTAAACATGGTGGAAGGGAAGATAGTTTTTCATTCGTGGAAGCTAATGCAGTCAGCTGTGTTGTTGCTTCATTTACTTTTAATATGTATTCAAAAACTAGGGTGGAAATCATCTTGATCAGTTGTCTCATTCCTTTTGGCACACTCCTCCTCCTGAATGAATTAAAAAAAATATTGATGCTTCTTTTTTTAGATCAAATAAATCTAGTATCGGTGGAGTTTTCATAGATTGTAAAGGAAGATTCTTATTTGCTTTGGTTTCACTTGACTTCATTTGTTCACAACTAGAAATGCTAGCTATCACATGTTGAAGAAAGTTATATAGGATTAGAAGTTTGGTGCAAAAGGAATCACTATTGAAGGAGACAATTATAATGTTATCAAATCCATTCAAAGTTTGCTAAATAAGAAGTATCCGAACAAGGATGTCATGGCCATGGAAGATTTATCTTTTTAAAATTGTTTTAATCAAGTTTTATTTCAAATTACAAATAGAAATTGTAATAAGTTAGCTAATTTATGTGCTAACTATGCTCTTTTTTTATTTCATTTGGGTTGATATTAGTTGTAATAAGATTTCTCCTTCCTTCATTTCATTCTTAAAGGAGGAATGTGACAGTGTTTCTTTCACTGTGTAGTTTATAATTAGGCTCTTTTAATAAATTGCCATGAGCATTCTGTAAAAAAATAGTAATTAACTTATACATTTAAACTATACCTTAAAATAAATCCTAAAACATTAAAATATTAAAAATTGAACCCAAATTAAAACTCCTTTAGCTTTAAATAAATAAAAATATAATTTGTAGATAACTTTAAATAATAATAAATGCAGGAAAAACCTAAATCACACACCCTATTACATAGACTATATATTGCTTTTTAGCACAACCAACTCTAGCTTCAGATTCGGCCATAATTATTTCTAGTTTTTTTTTTAAATATTAAAATTATTGGCTGTGAATGGATGTTATTCATTATAGTTTATAATGTTATATTATATGCTACTTATACTTTTCTACTTAAGATGTCATTTGTGGTGCGAGCCTAAATTTTTTCATATTAGGAGAAATATGGATGTTTATTGCTAATCAGAATTTTTTGTAAGTGACCATGCTTATATAGGGCTAGCATTAAAAGGGGACAAAAAATAAATTAAAGCTTAAACTAATAAAATTTTTTGTGGTCGGGTACTTCTGCGGCTTAGAGCTATTAATTATTAAAAGTATGGCCATGCTTACAGGTTGCTTAAAAATGAGTAAATGGTTATGATGTGATGTGTTTTTTATTTCTTATATAAACTGCTTTACTAAATTTTAGGGAGAGTATAAAGTTTTTTTTTTTTTTTTTTTAAATGTAATTTGAATATAAAAGTTGTGAGCCTACAAATGATGTATTTTCTCCAAAGAAAATAATAATGGAACAAAAAAGGAAAGAATTTACTTTAATGAAAAGTTTTTTTTTATTTGGAAGCCCTATTTGAGGAACCAAGATGAATAACCAAACTTGAAGAAAAAGAACTTTAACAAACAAAAATAACTAAACCGAATATTTGAAGACTAGAAAATGTCTTATTTTATAAAGACTTGCATCATTTCATAGGAGTAGAACCCATGTTGTTATTGGTGGTGCCTAGTCGCTATTACTTTCTACAGATCTTGGTTTGTATAAAGTGGCACATGCCATATGAAATTTGGAGATTCCTTACCTTACTTTATGATTGGTTGAATGTTTTTTATTTTTACTTGATTGCGCTTAGAAATTTCCTACTTTTATTATGTTTTTTTTTCTTACCTATGCTTGTGCCTAGATATTTCACTAGGCTCTTAGGAAATAATATTTCACTAAGCTCTTAGGAAATAAAATATTTTAAACCCATAACCAACAAAAATTTTAAGATAACATAGAAATATAATTGAATTAGAAAAGTAAACCAAAGCTCATTTAGGGTTTCATAAACCATACTCTTTCTTCTTTCCTTATTAGGTACTTCTCGATCTATGAGGGTGTAGTTCTATCTTATAGTAGTTATGCTCTTTTAGATAAAATTTATTCTCTAAGCCATTTTAAAAGTTCATATATAGATTATTATATAAGAGTTAACTAGCATGCACGACAATAGAAACAAATTAAAACAATTAAAATTAACTACATTTAGCTTTAGAATCATAAATACCCTTTACAAGTTCAGGACCATTTATGAATTCTCTCTAGATGTCGGCCCTATATTTTCAAAACATAAATAACTATAGCTTACCTATTTTTCATAAGATTGGAATCATGGTTTTAAAGTAATTAAGTGATTTAACTAGAATCCTACTCCATGTAAGATATATGTCCAAAAAAGATTCATTTCTTAGATCTAAGTTATGAGATTCACCATAAATTGTAAGTTCTCACCCTCTTGGAATATAATCCATACTAATTAATAAAATATGAACTCAAATATATTTTTTTTTCTAAACATTAAATCCCAATATAAGATAAAGTTGGACACCTTCGGGTGATCTCAAAATCATACTATTCCCTACTTTTGATCTATTCACCTCCAAAAATAAATGTTCAACATCATCAATTCCCTTTGAAAACTCTAAACCTTTTCATCCTTAACTTAAGCTTTGAAACCAAGAAAATATTTACCAATACTTTTATTGATAGTATTCATAGGAGATTTACATCTCCTGGGATGCAATTAATCATAAAGGCCTACCATTATGGGGAACCAATAACTCTAGATTAAAATATATCCTATCTTATTCCCATAAGATAGGGGAAAATCTCTGGGAATATAGATAAATTCATAAAATCTATTTTTACATTCAAATACCTTTATAGAACATCATGTTCACCATTTAGGGTGATATGATATCTTTAAGTAGTATTTGATACAAAAATCATAATTTTCTTAACAGAACTATTTTTGCATTTAAATATCTTTTCAAAATATTGTGTTCACTCTTCAAGGTGATATGATATTCTCGATGCTATATTAGATTATAGAAATGATAATTTTTGAAAACTCTATTTTCTTCTTTAAAAACCATTCTAAAATGATAGGTGTGTCTTTTGAAATACTATGTTATTCTTTTTATTATGTTTAACTAAGGATTTTTTAAAAAAAATTGTATTTTTTTCATTTGAATTCATTGCAAAATATCATGTTAGTCTCTCGAGATTGCACAATATTTTCAACATCATATTCAATCATAAAAATAGGAGCACCCCAAATATGTGTGGATTTAATATTTTCTTTTTCCAAAAAGGTAAATAAGGCTATGGCTCTAAGTTTTAAAATGTTTCCACCACTTACTTCAATTAAAGACATTAATAGTTTTTTTGGACATAATAAATTTTATAAGAGATTTATCAACGACATTTCAGAAATTCAAAATTGTCGTGTCATTTATTTGAAAAGTATATTTCATTTGTGTTTGATTCTAAATGTCCTAATGTCTTTAAAATTTTAAAATAATTTTTATTCATTGTACCTATGATTATTGCTCCAGATTGGTCTTTATATTTTGAATTAATGTATGTCGCTAGTGATTATGCGGTAGGTAATGTTCTTCACAAAAAAAAAGATAAAAAGTTTCATGTTATTTTTTATGCTAGTAGAACTTAAAATGACGCGCAATATAATTACACCATACTAAAAAGGAATTACTAGTTATTATCGTTATTTTGGATAAATTTTTATTTTATTTGATTATCACAAAGGTTTTAGCATATATAGATCATTTTGCAATCAATTTTTATGATAAAAAGGATTCCAAACCTAGATTGGTGAGGTGGATACTTTTATTGCAAAATTTTGATATTGAAATCTTAGATAAGAAAGGAACTCAGAACCATATTGTTGTCCATCTTTCAAGACTTACATTTGAAGAATATGCAACTCATGAAATTTACATTTATGAGCTTTACTCTGATGAACAATTATTTGCTTTGCATATAAGTATATTTCATTGGTATACTGATATTATGAATTTTATTATTAACGGTGTTATTCCCTTTGACTTTCCATCTACTAAAAAATGTGAGTTTCTATATGACTACAAATGTATTTTTTGGGATGAGCCCTATTTGTTGATAAAGTGAAACGATCCAATCAATAAGAGATGTGTTCTTGAGGATTAAATAGAACATGTAATTAGAGAGTGCCATGATTCACATAATGGAGAGCATTTTATAGTATTTATAATTGCTTCTAAAATTTGTCAATCAAGATTCTATTCACGAACTTTATTTAAATATGTAAATAACTATGCTTAAAAGTGTGATCAATGTCAAAGTGTACGTAATATCACTAGAAGAAATGAAATGCCTTAAATTATATTTTGGAACTTGAATTATTTGATGTTTGGATAATTGATTTTCTGTATCCATTTGTGCAATTCCATGGATGCCAATAGATTTTAATTACTTTTGAGTATATTTTAAAATAGATTGAAAGAGTGAAAACCCCTAAAATTAATGCTTTGGTAATACTTAAAATTTTATTTAAATTTTTTTTCTAGATTTAAAATATGTAGAGTTTTAATTAGTGATAGAGAAAGTCACTTTTGTAATAAAAGAGTGGAACCACCATCCGAGGATTGCAATAGCGTATCATCCCAAGTAAGTGGCTAGATTTAAATTAATAATAGGGAGATTAAAAGAATTTTGGAGAAATTGGAGAGTTCCAATAGAAAATATTACGCTACAAAGTTTGATGATGCATTATGGGCCAATGGATTTGCATTAAAAACTCCTAGTGAAATATCTCCCTATTGATTAATCTTTAAAAGAGTTTGTCACCTTATGTCGGAATTAGAACATGAACTTTTTCGTACAATCAAAGAATTAAATTTCAATCTTAAGAAAGCCACTGAAAAGTTTTTATTCAATTGAATAAATTGGAAGAGTTTATAAGTGAAGCTTATGAAAATATCATGATTTATATGGTACAATGAAAATGATTGAATGATCATAGGGTTCTTAAGAAAGAATTCACCTCTAGAGAAGAGGTACTTCTATTCAATTTAAGATTAAAATTATTTTATGAAAAACATAAGTACATGTGATCTTGATCATTCACTATTACTAATGTGTTTTCTTATGGTGTTGTAGAGATTCGGGATAAAAAGTCCTTCCATTTTTTTAAAGTTAGTGGGCATAAGTTAAAACCTTATTTAGGAGGAGACATAGGCTGTTTAAGGACCATTGTTGAGTTGGCATTTCCTAAATAGAAATATTTGGCATAGTTTATCTGAAGACTAAAAACTTAGCCCTAATAGGAGGCAATCTAAATTTGTTGTGTTGTTATGCATATGACCAATTTCTTTTGTAATACTTAGTTTTATTTTATTTTTTTTTCTTGAGTACTTTACTTTTGATTGTTGTTTAAATTGTTTAATTAAATTTTTATTAATTAAATATCCTAGTTCGCTTAACTGTAGAAATGTCCTCTATATATTACACTTGATAGCTAAGTTAACTAAAATAAAAACAATAATTAAAAAATATTTAAAATTTAAAATAGTACAAAGCTCTTGGTGCTTAATTGGTTGAACAAAGAACAAAAATTAGAAATCATAAAAATCAACTAAGAAAATTATCTAAATTAATACTTAAGCTTGAATTTAATTGTTATATATTTAAGCTCTGACTATTGGTGGAGTGATTAAATAACTAAGTTTAGGAAAAGAAATTGTTTAGCTTAATTTATGAAAATCATTATAAACCCAAATATGAAAATTATTGAACTTAGAACATTTCCTTAAATAATATCAATTTAGGATAACTTGTAGGAATGTGGTAATCAGATATTCAAAATAATTACTTTAGTACTCATTAAAGTTTGAAAAAAAATAAATGAAAAAAAAAGATAAGAAATAAGAAAGGAAAAAGAAAAAAAATGAATACTTCGAACATCAAAATTTAGTATCTGATGCAACCGAATTTCTAAGAGGATCTTAATACTTAATTCAAAAAGAGGAGTGTATGTAAGCTAATACATCAAAGGGGTTTCAAATGATTTTCTAAATTCACTAAAGTATAAACAATTTCTAAATGATACCTTATTCAACCAAAAATCAGTAGTTAACATTGCACCAACACTTGTAGTAGATGAGTTCAAAATGGATAATAATAAGGATGAATTATTAGGATGATTGTTTATGATTTGTTAAATTAAAATTTTCATATTTTGATCATTCCAATTCACATCTAAATGGTAAAGCAATGTCTTACATTTTAATTAATTGAAAATTACAAAAAAAAAAAAAAAAAAATTTGAAATAATGAAGCTAATCAATAGTGTAAACATAATTACTTTGACAAACAAGAGTTTATGTTCGGAAAATTTTATAAACTAAAAATTATATATTATTTTTATTATGCTAATTGCAGTGAAGATATATGTTTTAGTTCATGTTGTGCAGAAATGCCTCAAGAAATAGAGCAAATTTTGTGAAGTTTAGAACCAGCGCTGAAGCACCACAACTATTAGCACCACAATGTCTTCAATTCCTTGACACCAATTTTGGATATTACAATACTAAAGTATTGGGAACATTTCATTGAAGTCAGTACCCAGCGAATACAAGGATAGTGTTCAAAATCAATATTGCAGCACTAGAGTTTTGAAAAAAGTTACAAATAATTCAATGCTAGAGCGCCAACATCAGAAGTTTCACTATGCCGAATGATGTAAGCGAGCATGTCATTTGCCATCTTTTGCTGCACTTTGGCTGAACAATTATGGAAAATAAGCATCACGTGCACTTAAATTTGATCGGCATGTGCACTTAAATTTTTAATATGGTTATATCCAAGTAAAAATAAAACTAAAAACAAAGCGCCCCAGCTCCCATTCACTTCAATATAACTTTTACACAACTTCACTCACAATGCACTCCAATAATGCATTATTAAGCTCTATATTCTTGAAGTTATTGTTATATGTAAGGTACTCAGCAATAAGTCTTTTTCCTGTCGTCTCCTTAGAACTCTAATTGGATGAAATCCTTCAAACCCCAACTTGATAAAACTATTTGATCACTTTTTCCATCACTTCCTTAGTTGTATATGAACTCTAGCTATGCAATCCCTCTCCACATAAACAATCAGGTTGGACAATGAATAAGTTGAAATGAAAATAAAATGAATCAATTTCCTACAAGTCAATAAGTAGAAAAAAGATTCAATATTTCAGCTTGAACCCTATTATAACCCTAATTTGAACCACCATTGCTATTTTTAGAAGTGATGGCGGATGCAAGCTAATTTAAATAAAAACATTAAAACTAGCATTCCCATTAGGTGTTGGAAGAGCATGCTTGAGAGAGATTGTTGAAGACCTCAAATTAGAGATAATAAAATAAGAAAGGAAGTGGCAATTAGATCAATGGAGCTCTGAAATTATTAAGAGAAAATGTTTTGGTATAGAAAAATTTGAAGTTTATTCTTGTTGCGGGCTAGAATGTATGTGGTGATAGAGTTAGAAATTTTTTGTCTCAGCATTGCACGGATATCCAAAACACAAACAAAATGAAAAAGGAACAGTAGTATTTTTATGTGGAAAGCAAAGAGAAAACCAACAGTGGCACGCCCAGTTGATAAGATTCCACTAGTGTTTGCTTAAGTTACAAATGGCTGACTCGTCCCTTAAAATGAGGAAGATTAGATTACAACTCTCGAGTTCCAATTCAGTTTCAAACAGATATTGGAATTCCGATGATGATGGGTGATCAGGCATAACACCTGCGTCACTTGAAGGTTGAGTAGAACTCCAGCGTCACTTGGAGTTTGGGAGGAACTCTAGAATGACTTGAAAGTCAGGCGGAACTCCGGTGCCACTTGGAGTTCGGGCGGAACTCCAGCGTCACTTGGAGTTTAGGAGGAACTGTGGTGGTGGTCGAGGAGGAGTCTCTTCCTTCACTTCTTCCTTCTCTTCTTCCTTCCCTTCTTGTCTCCTTGCTTGATTGTGGCATCGGTCGGCTGCCGGATGAAAGTCCAGTGATAGTCGAGGAGGAGTTCCTTCCTTCTCTTCCTTTTCTTCTTCCTTCTCTTCTTCCCTTCTTGCTTGGGGTCCCCTCTTAAGAGAAATGATGGGCTATTTATAGTTTTTTTAGAGTGGTATGGTCAGTAAATAGCAGGAAGATCAGGGGGAAATTGGGATTGCTTTGAATGGATGATCGATGTTGAATCTCTTGATTATGAACCATTTATTATATATTGAAGGCTCTAAAAATATCAGAATTCAATGATCTTGGGCTCATTGGATTCGTCTCATCAAGACGCTAGATTGGTTTATAATCATGCCACATTTGGAAATTGTTTGGTAATCAAAATTATGGATTGAACCTTCTAAATGTGATTTCGGTCTTTGATTTTGACCAATTTGAGCTCGGATTGGGTTGAATTTGGTGTTGTTGGGTTTGTACTTCCGAGACATTCAGTTTGACTATAAGTTCATTGAAATTAAAGTTCAAATAGTCTCCAATTTAATTTTTGAAGTTTCCAACATGATGTTTGCCTCGAGATTCATGTCCGATCAAAATAAATTTTCGATGATATATCAATTGCCGCCCTATTTTTTGAAAAGCTTCTAAAAATATTTTTAAAAATTTTTAAACAAAATGGGAGTGAAATTCCTCCTCCCACCTTTTTCAAATAATTCCCCTCCTTTTCATCCTATAAATACCCCCTTGGGGTAATGAATTATATGCACCTTCTTCTCTTCTCCCTTCTTCCTCCAACATTCTTATAGTTGAGGCATTCCCCTATTTTTTGTAGGCGGCATCTCCTACTAAAATTCAGGGCCCTTCTCCTTATATAGAAGTTAAAATTTTATAGTCGTTCCTTTTTTTTTTCTTCTCCCTCATTCTAACCTTCTTACAGTTGAGGCATTCTCCTATTTTCTGGTATGTGGCATCCCTTACTAAAATTCAGGGCCTCACTCCTTATGTAGAAGTTAGAATTTATACAACCTTTCATTTTCTTTCTCCCTTATTTTCCTTCTTACTCTAGAGGCTTTCCACTACTTTTGGTAGGTGGTATCCCCTACTCAAATTTAATGCCCCTCTTTAGTGTAGAAGTTTAAATGGGTGACATGACCTCCACCAAACTCCCTCTAGCCAAAGGAGATCGCTCTGCTGTCCGATATGAGGGTTTGAAGAAGACTCAGAAAGTGGTCAAGGATGATGATGTCGCATCCACCATAACTGGTGATTAATTGATTATTTTCAAGAAGAAATTTCATTTCCCTAATGACTTTTGATGAAAGTGCCCGAAAGATTCACTCATGCTTGTTCCCTTCCCCCAAGATTTTTAATGGTGTATGAGTTCAATTTGCAAGTGGGACTATGATTTCCCCCTCCTTCGAAGTTGATTGACATTTTGGCAATATATGGAGTAAGTTTGTCCTAACTTTCTTATAGATCCATGTAAATCATAGTGGGGTCAATCATGTTTTTCAGAGATCGTGGAACTGTATTATCTCCAGAGTGTCTTTCTCAGATGGGTAAACTTGTTTGTGACATGCAGGTATCTATTTCAAATCTAAGTGGTTGGATATCAGTACACGAGACCAATCAAGAAGATGGGTTAGTGATTTTTTTGTGCAGAATGACTGGAATCTCCAAGAAAAATGGGAAAAATTGAAGGATTTTCCCATTCCCTTACATATTAGCATAGAAGACTTACTGAAGATACTCAATCTCCCTGATATTGACACCCTCCACTATAAGTTAAGGTATCTGAGTAGATATATAGATGAAGAATATCTGTTCAAGGTGGGATTATCTACTCAAGTAGGGGGATCACAGAATCATATACTAAAGAAGTTTGCCAAAGTCTCTAAGGTAGTTATCCAACCTTCAAAGGCTGCTCTAAATGATCAGAAAATGAGGGTGATCCGCAAACATCCAAAAAGAAAAATAGTGGAGGATATTTTAATTTTTGCCAATAAAAGTCATCATGTCTCTCCATTCAAGTCAAATATTCCAAAATATGTTCTGAAGCATCAATGAGTTGGTTGTCAACGGACTGAGGTGTTGGTGAGTTTCTAGTCAATTTTTTGCTTTTTCTTTTAAGGCTCTCATAATAATATATCCCTTATGAATCTTTCTTTTATTGTTTCAGTTGGTGAAGCGTATGGACCTTGAAATTAAAATGACTAAGGCTTTAAATAATTAGAATAACAAGTTTGTGAAGGTTAAGTACTTCCAGGGAGAGTATAAAAAAAAGTATGATAGCAAAATCAAGGAGATGAAGGCTGTGGAGGAGCATCTAGCAGAGTGCAAGAAAGAATTGGCTACTATGGCAACTTTAGCCTCTTTATAGAATTAGTAGATGTACCGTCTTCATATTGAGTTGGTGGATGCATAGAAAGTAATCAATTAGTATGTTAAATATTAGTAGGTCACTGATAAGAAGATTGTAGCCATTGAGAATGAGGTCAAGAGACTCCAGAGTTTATTGTCTGAGAAGGAAGCCATGTCCAAGTAAAAAGAGTCACCTTCCAAAGTAATAGAAAAGTCTAAGAAGTCTACTGTCTTTAAGATGTTCACCCAGGATCAGATTCAAGAAGCTCGTGATCACATATATAATGTGGAGGTGAAGGCCTTAGAGTTAGAGTGTTTAGAGGAAGGCTTCATCAGATGTTTTCTAAAGGGTGTGCATTTAGTGCAACGCAAGATTGGAGTACTAGTCAGGCTTTTGATGACCCTTCTTCAGATTATAGTGGTGAAGAGATAGATAGTAAGTTGCAAAAGGCATTTACCTTGAGGAGGAGGATGATAATATTGAGATTTTGTAGGGTTATTTTATTGTTGGTTGTACTACTTTATATATATTAGTGATGATTCTATGTTGTTTGTGTTAATGTTTTCATATGATTTATATGATATTCATTGATATATTAAAATGTTATATGTATTTTTTCTTTTTTTTTTTCTCTTATGCATTTGAAATTTACTTAGTTTTATTTCAATTTGGATGATGAGAAATAGTTTAGTGGACTCTCTTAACTTGAGTGTATATGAGAGACATCCTCCTTAGATGTTTTGACATACTGAGATTATTAATCAAAGTATTTACTTGATGATATTTAACCTGTATAAAAGAGTTCATATCAAATTCTCCTTGGATTGATCATCCAATAATTTGAAATTCAAGACATCCTCCTAGGATGTTTGACCTATCAGAGGTTGTTAGTCGATGCATTTTCTTGATGACATTAATCTGTATAAAAGAGGTTAGATCAAATCTCAATTGGATTGAACATCTAGTGACTGAAATACAATATAAATTATGTATTTCTCGAATCATAGATAAAGAATTAAATTTTTATAGGTGTTTATCTTTTACAGGAGGAGATAATATAACAACAAAGTGAACATTACATTACTGTATTATATAAGATATTATAATAATTTCCTTGTAGAACTTTGGGATACAGGGGGGTAGAAGAGTTCTATCACAGTCAACACACAAAGGATGTATGAATGTTCATTATAATAATACTTGAAGGATACACATAAGGATAATATAACAACTTGGGGGAACATAACATAAGACTAACAAAACTATCAATATAGGATAACATAATGCAAGACAAATGATATTATAAATACCTACTTATAATACTTGTGAAGGTTGCTAACATTCCAAGTTTGAGGGAGCATCTTTCCATTAACATCCTTCGGTTTAAAGGTACTAGGCTTGACCATAGTTGCCACAAAATAACAACCCTCCCATAGTGGAGAGAGCTTGTTGCGCTGAGGGCCCTTTTTTGCTGCTTCGATGCTATATAGAACTAAGTCCCCAATAGAGATAGATAGAGATTTCACCCTTTGATTGTAGTGCTGGGCAATCCTTTGGTGGTATGCAGTGGTCTTGAGTGAGGTTACATCTCTTACTTCTGGGAGGAGATCCAAGTTATTTATGAACTTCTCCTCATTGTTACAGAAGTCAAAAGCCTGAGTTATATTACTCAGGACTCCAATATCAATTGGTATGACTGCTTCTATACCAAAGCATAGATTATAGGGGGTTTTTTCTATAGGAGTTCTAGCAGTGGCTCAATAAGCCTAGAGGATATTTGGGAGTTCTTCAACCTATTTCCCCCAACCTTTTATAGGCATGTCTTCAGTCCTTTCAAAATTATTCCATTTGTAACTTCTATTTGCCCATTTGCCTAAGGATGGGCAACAACTATGTGGACTAGCTAAATATAAAAATTCCTACAAAAGGATATAAAGATCTTCCCAGTAAATTTTGTCTCATTGTCAATGATGACCCTTACAGGAATGTTAAAATGACAGACTATATTCTTTCACAAGAACTATTTGGTATTTACTTTAGTAATCTTTACTAGAGATTCTGCCTTCACCCATTTGGTGAAGTAATCTATAACCAGGATAATGAATTTTTATTATCCAGTAGTTATAGGGAAGGGTCCCATTATATAATTCTCCATATGGCCAAAGGTCAAGGGCTCTGAAGTGATACAAGCTCTAGAGCGGGAGTACGGGTAAGATTGAAATGCAATTGATAGTTTTCACACTTTTGAGTAAACTTGAGTGCATCCTATTTCATTGTAGGCCAATAGATTCCTTATCTCATAATCTTATAGGCTAATGCTTTTCCTCCCAGATATTTTCCACATATTCCTGAATGGACTTCTTGAAGTGTATAACCAACTTATAAAGGTGGGAAACATTTGAGGTATGGTCTAGTGAAAGCGCATTTATACAACTCGTCACCAATAATAGTGAAATTTATTGCTTATCTCTGAAGTCTTGTTGTAGCCATAGACTCTTCAAGTAGCACTTTATCCTGTAAAAAAGACAAGATATGATTAATCTAATAAGCCTCTATTAGTTAATTGATTGATTGAATGACCCACGGACCTTGGATACTTGGAAAGTGGATCTCCTTGATACAGTTTCTCTTATAAACATCTCATGTCATTGAGATAGCAAGTTTAGAAAGAGCATCGGCTTGTGCGTTTTGCTCTCGAAGAACATGGATGATCTGATGCTCTTTTATACTAGCTAAGAGCAACTTTACGAAGTTGTAGTACTGGACCAATTGTAAGTTATAAATGTTAAACTCCCCCTCCACCTGGGAGGTGACCAATTGCAAATTAGTATGAACTACTAAGTTCTGCACCTCACAGTCAATTGCTAGCCTTAATCTAACAAAAAGGGCCTCGTACTCTACTGTATTATTCATTATAGGGGATTTAGGTCGGAGCATGTACTCAAGAGTAACTTGCTGTTGAGAGATCAACAAAATTCCTGCTCCCATGTCATAACTTATAGATTCTCCATCAATATATAAACTCCAGCACGGAGGAGGAGGAGCACTCGAGAGGTCATTGGCTGCAGCGATGGTGCATTCAACCTCAAAATCTGCAAGTGCTTGAGATTTGATATCAGGACTAGGAAATTAGTGGATGTCGAACTCTCCCAGTTCTACGGACCACTTGATGAGCTTACTAGGCGCTTTTGGCTTTTATAGGATACTTCTCAGTGATAGATTTGTGTAAACTCCAATTATGTAGGCTTGAAAGGGTGTAATATCCTCACAGAATAAACTAACGCCAAAGTTGTTTTATATGCTAGGGGATAACGTCCCTCTATTTCATATAATATCTTACTAATATAATATATGAGATGTTGTGCAATATTTTCTTCTCGTATCAAGACCAAACTAATATATTGGGCATAAATAATCATATATAAATAAAATTTTTCTCCCGATGTTGGTTTAGAAAATAGTGGTGGAGATACCAAATACTTTTGTAGCTATTTGAAGGCTTCTTGGCATTCATCGATCCATTGGAATTCATAGCTACGATCACCTCTAAGTATTTTGAAGAAGGGTAGATATTTGTCTCTTGAATGGGAAAGAAATGAGATAACACTGCAATCCTTCCATTTAGTCTCTTGACTTCCTTGATATTCTTTGGGGGTAACATGTCCATTAGTGCCTTGATTTTCTCAGGATTTGCCTCAATTCCTCGGTGGGTAACCATAAATCCTAAGAACTTTCCATAGGCGACCCTAAAAGTATATTTGGGAAGGTTGAGTTGCATGTTGTAGTGTCGTAGCAGATGGAAGCACTATTCCAAGTCAGATATTTATAGAGATTTTTCAAGATAATTCACCAGTATATCATCAATATATACTTCCATAGAGCGCCTAATAAGGTCTTTGAAAACCTTACTCATAAGGCATTGATATGTGGCTCCAGCATTTTTGAGCCCGAATGGCATCACTAGATAGTAGTATAACCCTTTGTCTATTTGAAAAGTTGTTGCTTCTTCATCAGTAGGATTCATCTTCATTTGTTTATAGCAGAGTAGGCATCTATAAAGCTCAACATCAGATATTCAAAGGTGGTATCGACCAATTGGTACGAGGAAGTTTAAAGTTGTCTTTAGGGCATGCTTTGTTATGATCTGTATAATTTACACATATTCACAAAGCTCCACTTGCCTTTTGTACTATGATGACATTAGCCAAACAAGTGGGGTAATGCACTTTCTATATAAATCTAGCTTCCAAAAGTTTATCCACTTCCTATTCAATTACTAACTGATGATCTGGTGAAAAATTTTATTTCTTTTAGAGTACTGAATTGGACGTTTGGTTGACTTTAAGGGAGTACAATATCACTTTAGGGATGATTCCAAGCATATATGCCATACTCCATATAAAAACATCGTGATTTTTTCATAGAAAATCTATGTATTTTTTCTTCTCTTCATATGAGAGAATGGATCCAATCTGTACGGTCCTTGAAGGGTATTCTTCTGATATGAACACAGTAGTGAGGTCTTTTACAGGAGAAGCTCTTTAAAAGATATCCTCGCTCCAGAGATAAAAGTCCTCGATGCTTAGGGTAACTGTTGGACGTGGTTTAACCTACATAAGATAGTAGGTTTGTGCTATTTGTTGATCTCTATATACTACACTAACTCCTAATGGGGTAAAAAGCTTCATCTTATGGTGAGGGATGGAGGCGATAATCCCAAAGATTGATTGGAGTGGCCTTCCAAAGATAACATTATAAGCTGATTTTGACTTTACTACAATGAACTGGATGGAGTGGGTAGTCTGTCGGGAAAATTCTCCAAGTACAACTAGGAGATTGATTATCCCTTCTACTCATATAGGTTGATTGTCAACCCATATAGTGGCCTACAGTAGGCTAAAACTTTTATCTAGTAAAACCCATATTGAGAAAAGTAGAGTAGAATAGGATATTCACATAGCTTCCATTATTCACAAGAATTCTTTTGATGTTGTAACATGGGTCTCCTATCCCTACATTAATCACAAACGGATCTTGATGAGAGGTTTTTACTCCCTCCAAATAATAATCATAAAAAATAAGAGAATGATTGATACGATCATTCTTTGGTGTTGGGTTTTTATATAAACCAAAAAGAATTTATTAGATAATAAAGGGCCTCATACAATGGTCTCAATCTCACCAATTATTATATGATTATTCAACGGCTGCCTCTATTATTATTAATTTTGCCCCCCCAATGGGACGAGCTTTCTCTCGGGTAGGTGGATCCCAAATAAACCATCGAAGATAACCTTGATGGATAAGCTTTTTAAATTCATCCTTGAGCTGCTTACAGACTTCGGTAGTGTGGCCACAACAACAACAAAAATAATAATATTGATCCTGATTTACTGTATTCGGCTTCAAAGGATTCAACCATTTCAGAATATCTTGATCTCAGATGACCATCAAAATATTTTCTTAAGATGTGCTGAGTGGTGTATACTCCTCTTGCCAAAGTTCCCATCGTGGCAATGGAGGTCTAGGAGGCAGATTATCCTTTCATTGTTTGTTTCGTTGTGATGTTGAATTATACATCCTAGGTGCATCTTTGCACTTTCCAATTGTTAGCTCAAATTGTTTTCTATGAGCATTTATGGCTTCATCTATAGAGATTTGTGCCCTCAAGTAATGAATCATGTTGGCATATGAATGAACTATCTCTCGCATGAGTGGAAAATATAAGGGGCCAGGATGGAGGCCTCTAATAAAGACTCCTCTTAACATTTCAGGATCTACTCTTGAAATTTGCCGAGCCTCAATAGAAAATCATTAAAAATACTCATTAAGTGATTCTCTTTCATTTTTTGTGGATCCCAGAGAGGTGAGATAAATAATTAGTAATTCTTTGATTGGCAATGAATTGCTCTACGAACACTTTGGCCAATTTACTGAATATAGGGATCGTTTCAGCTGGAAATGAATAGAATCACATTCGAGCTTGTCCTTTGAGGGTAGCAGGAAAAACCTAGTAGATGAGTGCATCCGAGGCTCGCTGAATATGCATGATGGTTCTATAATGATCAATATACTCATACGAGTCAGATGTCCCATTATAGAAATCAATACTCAGAAGTTTGAATCTTGCTGGAATGGGGTGTTGAAACATGGCTTCAGTCAGGGGTGATGACTCCTAGAAGTGCCACTAACGGAGAGGTTGCCTTACACCTCATACGGGGAACTCTTCTTGGACAATTCTTCTCAGTTCATGAAGTATAGTGTTGTGAGAGAGCCCAGTAACGTGCAGTTGGGCTAAGTCTTCAGGGAGGTCTATAGGAATGTGAGGTTGCCGACCTTTGAACGAAGGATAAGTAGAACTTGTTGTGTTAGGAAGTTCATAGTTTTAATGTGATTGTAGATGCCTCCTTGGCGGAGGAAGAGGAATCTCTACTTGAAAATGGTCAAGTCGAACATCTTCGGCCAGTGGTGGATCTCAATGGAGAAGAATCTCCTCCCGTTGCGATAGCACCAATTATCGAGTCACTCTCAGTTGTTGAAGGATCTCGTTATGCGATTCTTCTATCTTTCGAATTCACTCCTCTTTGGAAGGTTCTGAGGTTCCTTCTCCAATAATGTTTTGCCCCCCCCCCCCCCCCCCCCCCCCCCTTCCCCTCCCAAATATAAAAAGAGGCTGATATTGGGCGTCCAAGATTCATAGACTAGTTCTTGGATTGGTGGGAGTTAGAGCAGGAAGCTCCCAAGATACGATTACTACGCCTGTTGGCCACTAAAGCAACACTTAGAATTATGGGATACTGATTCTCACAGATTGTGCCAAATTATTGCGGGCTAGAATATAGCTGGCGATAGAGTTAGAAAATTTTTGTCTCAACATTGCACGTATATCCAGCACACAAACAAAATGAAAAAGAAATTCCAAGATTTTTATGTGGAAAGCCTTGTAAAGAGAAAAACCATAGGGCCACGCCCAGTTGATAAGATTCCACTAGTCTTTGCTTAAGTTGCAAATGGTTGAATCGTCCCTAAAATTGAGGATGATCAGATTACAACCCTTGACTTGTAATCCAGTTACAAACAGATATCGGAATTTTGGCGATGATGGGTTATCAGGCAGAACTCTTGCGTCACTTCATGGTCGGGTGAAACTTCGACGTCACTTGGAGTTCGGGAGGAACTTCAGCATCACTAGAAGATCGGGAGAAACTTTGAGGCTAGTTGGAGTTCAGATGGAACTCTGACATCACTTGGAGTTCGGGAGGAAATCCAGCGTCACTTGAGAGACGGGCAGAACTCCGCCGCTACTTGGACTTCAGGCTGAACTTCGGAGTCACTTGGAGTTTGGGATGAACTCCAGCTGTGATCGAGGAGTCTCTTTTTTCTCTTCTTCTCTCCTTGCTTAATTCCGACGTCGGTAGCCTACCAGATGAAAGTCCAGCAGTGGTCGAGGAGTTCCTTCCTTCTCTTCGTCCTTCTCTTCTCTTCTTCTCTTCTTTCTTGGGGTCCCCTCTTAAGAGTAATGAGGGGCTATTTATAGTTTTCTGAGAGTGACATGATAAGTAAATAGGAAGAAGATCATGGACAAATTGGGGGTGATTTGAGTGGACGACCGATGTTGAATCTCTTGATCGTGGACTATTTATCACACATTTGAAGGCTCTAATGATATCGGAATTCGACGAGCTCGGGCTCGTTGGATTTGTCTAGTCAAGCTGCTCTATTCGAGTATAAGCATGCCACATTTTGAAACTGTTTGGTAATCCAAATTATGGATTGAACCTTCCAAATGTGCTTCGGGTCTTTGATTTGGACCAATTTGAGCTCGGATTGGGTCGAATTTGGTGTCGTTGGGTTCATATTTCCAAGACATTCAGTTCGAATATAGATTTACTGAAATCAAAGTCCAAATGATCTCCAATTTAATTTTTGAAGTTTCTAACATTTGCCTACCTCAGTGCCCATAAAAATAAATTTTCTGATGATATATCAATTCCCAATCAAATGTTCGCCAGCGATAGAAGGCATAAATACCAATTTACTAAAAATGTAAGGGAAGACATTTGAATAATTTATGTGAGAGATATAAAGTCAATTTTGCCGTTAAGGTTCTATTAACACCTTACTCTTCGTGCGATTAAAAGTTTCGCAGAAAACCGAAGGGCGCGGAAAGCGGATGAGATAAGAAACGGGCCGTAAACCACGAGAAATTATTACGTGTGGAATCCGATCACAACGATGTGTTCGGTTGCTTACGTGGAAAGGGTTAAACAGTCAATTTACTTGCGTAAACCTCGTAAACCCGACCTGTCTTCCAGCCCGACCCCGGAGATTTAGGTTGGCGCTTCTTTTTTCAGAATTTAAGGCGCGCGCGAATCACCGCAATATATAAAGCTTAGAGCCAAAATTTTCGCAGAGAAGCCAAAAATTTTGCAGAGAAAATGCCAATGAAGATGGAGATTGATCTGGAGGAGGATGTTGGTTTTTATGAGCAGACAATATTTTCGCAGGTCTCGGAGGAAGCCGATAACCTGGAGAATGCCGACGTCCCGGAAACAAGCGCACATGAAGCAGAACACGTAGAACCAGTGGGACTAGACGAAAAGTTCAGCATCTCGGTAAAGTTCGCCTCCTTCCAAGTTTTCTTTGTGCATTTATTGTGTTTAGCAAAGATGCGGTTTTTTATCAACAATGTGCATAATGTAAAATTGTAATTGATTTAAAAAGAATACTCGATGTTCTCTTCTTCTAAAGCATTATTGATCTAGGCTACAATAAGGATTTTGTAGTTCGATTTTCTTATTTCACTTATGTATTGCGTTTCTGTTTGATATATATTGAATATTTTCTGTGTATATATTGCGTATACATTACGTATACATTGCGTATATATTGCGCATGTGTTGCTTAATTGCTGCTTATCTTTTGCGTATATGTTGCGTATATGTTGCATATTTGTTGCGTATTTTACCATTCACTTATTGCGTATTTCTCAGGATGTTTATGTTAATGAGAAAGAAGCATACGAGGCTTATCGTTCTTATGGATATAATCTTGGTTTTAGTGTTCGTAAGGATCATCACAGTTACTGGCCAAATTCCAGAAATTTAAAATCCAAGGACTTTGTTTGTTCAAAAGCAGGTTTTAAGAAGTTGCCTGATCTTAATATCCAAAGAAAATATCGAAGATCAGATACTCGAACTGGTTGTCCAGCTATGGTTAGGTTTACAGTAGATGAAGATGGATATTGGAAGGTGAAAAAATTTATTGAAAATCACAATCATGATTTGCCTAGGCCAGAAGACCGACATCTTCTTAGATCATGCAGGAATATGTGTGATGAAAAAGCTTCTGTTCTTAAAGCAATGACAGATGCTGGGATAAGAACAATTGATGCATTTTCCTTCCTTGCTGATGAAGTTGGAGGTGTCGAAAATATTGGATTCACAAGGAGGGATGCGTACAACTTTATTCAAAAAATAAAAAGAGCTAAGATTGAACTTGGGGACACTAATACTTTGATTGAGTTATTTAAAGAACGACAACTTAATGATAACATGTTCTCTTGGGATGTCCAGAAGGATGAATTTGATAGATTGTTAAATTTTTTTTGGGTTGATGCGATTGGTAAGATAGATTATGACTGCTTTGGTGATGTGGTAATTTTTTATACAAGTTATAGGCTTAATAAGTATAATTTGGTATGTGCACCATTTGTTGGGGTTAACAATCATTGGCAAAACATTTTACTTGGGGTGGCCTTCTTGTCCGAAGAGACAATTGAATCATTTACGTGGGTGTTTACAACTTTTGTTCGAATGATGGGTGATAAACAGCCAATAACAATATATACAGATCAAGACCAGGCAATGGCTAGGGCCATAGAAGTTGCACTACCTCACAGTCGTCATAGACTGTGCCAATGGCATATCCGAAAAAAGGCTCCATCAAAAGTATCGTGCTACAATACCAACAACAAAGTCAAAGGCCTCTTCAATAAGTGTTTGAGCAGATGTGACTCTGAGGAGTTTGAGAATGGATGGGCTGAATTGATCATACAAGGGAATCTCCAAGATCATGTTTGGTTGCAGGATCTTTATAGGATAAGGAATAAGTGGTCAACTGCCTTCAATAAGGATTATTTTAGCATGGACATTCTATCCACACAACGTAGCGAGTCTACTAATAATGTGTGTCATGGCATTTCTAAGCCCACAAGTTCTATAACTGATTGTTTTTTGGGTTTAGAGAAGTTGATGAGGAATTGGCGCCGGAATGAACAGGATGAGGATTATAGATGCAGCCACTCTGAAATAGAACCTGTAATAAAAAACTGCTCAATATTAAAGCAAGCTGCTTAATTTTATTCAAAGAAACTATATTCATTTTTTGAACAAGAATTTTTACAAGGTGTAGGTGTAATGAGTGTAGAGCTTGAGTCTAGTGATTCTTCTAAATTTTTTGTCTATTAAACAGAGACCAAGGATCACTCTAAACCATGGGTTGTTGATTTTGATGCACAAAATGATAACATTCAATGCTACTGCAGAAAGTTTGAAACGATGGATTTATTGTGTTCTCACTGCATAATAGTTTTGAGGCAAATGGCTATTGGGAAAATCCTCGAGAAGTACCTACTGTTGCGATGGTCAGCACGAGCTCGACAAGATATATATGCTGGTCTAAATTTGAAAGAAAATTCTCATAATAGCTCAGAAGCTAGTAGTGGATTCATATTCAGAAATTATATCAGCAAGTTTGCATATGAAATGAGCATACGAGTGCAGCTGAATGAGGGTGGTGAAGAATTCCTAATGGCTGCGATGAAGGATACATCTGTAAAACTCAATTTGGTTGTTTTTGGGAAGAGAAATACATACAAGACTACACAGGGTGGCAGTGTACAACTGAAAGACCCTCTAAAGCGTAGGCCTAAAGGCATATCCAATGCTAGGCTGAAAAGCCACTGGGAAAAAAAGACAAAGAGTGATATTTTATTTTCTGAATAATTTTATTTATTGCCTATTTTGACATATTGTTATTAATTTTTTTAACAGAGAAACCACCAATGAAGAAATACACAACAAAATTTGAGACTCCTTCAAGCATGCCCGAATGCTTCACTACGGACTTCATAAATTTTGTACACTCCAAGCAACCCTCAGATCAGCAGTGTAATTTCACAAGCATACCCGAATGCTTAACTGAGGACTTCATAAATGCTGTACATTCCAGTCATGCATCTCCAGCTAAGCAGTACAATTTCTCAAGAATGCCCGAATGCTTCACGGAGGATTTCATATCACAAGCATACCCATCTAGTCAGGCATCAGTCCAACAGTTCACCAGCATGCCTGAGTGCATGACAGACGATTTCATTGCCGGGGAACCATCCAGTCAACCATCAGTAAAGCGAGCAAAGCATTCTAATTTCACAAGCATACCCAAATGCTTCACTGAGGAACACATAACAGGTGTACATTCCAAAAAGTCATCAGCAAAATACCTGAAGTTGATGATGGATATCATTAAAACAGAGAAATCTATGTTATAAGAATATTTGTATGATAGATAATATTTGTATGATGGATATTTATTTGTAAAAATATTTGTTGATGGATATTTATTTGTAAGAATATTTGTTTTAGCTGTCAATTTTAATTTGTGTATGTCCCGCGTATACAACGCGTATACAGCGCGTATATAGCGCGTAAACAACGCGTATAAAAACATATACAGATCATTTATTCTATGTTTCTGAAAATGCAATATATTTTCAATTATTACTAAATAATTTTAACCCATTATGAATTTATGATCTCCTTTATTTCATTTCATAATATTTTGAAGTAACATTATTGCTTTAAATGAATTTACTGCTGAATATAAGAAAATGCAGTCGTTTATGTATTTTATGTGTATGATCTGCGTCCTTAACGCGTCTAGCTTGCATAAATAGTGCGTACTATACTCACACTCTATAACCATCACTTGTATAGCACAAGGGTGTACACAACCATCAAGTCTCATTGGGAAATTCATACAAATCATTTTGAAACGATGCTAAAATGAGTATTTGAATGTTTCATACCGAAAGAATGCATCGAATCAATTAAATTCTAATTAATTTGATTTTTTTATCTAAAAACCAAGAACTGCTTTATGCGTATGGATTGCGTATTCCCTACGTCTGAATCGCGTACGAAATGCGTATTCTTAAAACCTTAATGAAAACCTTCTTAATCGATTTGAATTAAGGATCAACGGTAGAAAATCCTATATTCGACGATCCTTGCTGATTTTATTGATAGGGAGTTACATTCGAATTAATTGGACTCCACTCCATATACTCTAATGAATGCTCCACCCTAGGAGCATAACACCCACACTCTATAACCATCACTTGTATAGCACAAGGGTGTACACAACCATCATGTCTCATTGGGAAATTCATACAAATCATTTTGAAACGATGCTAAAATGAGTATTTGAATGTTTCATACAGAAAGAATGCATCGAATCATTTAAATTCTAATTAATTTGATTTTTTTATCAAAAAACCAAGAACTGCTTTATGCGTATGGATTGCGTATTTCCTGCGTCTGAATCGCGTACGGAATGCGTATAGGATGCGTATTCTTAAAACCTTAATGAAAACCTTCTTAATAGATTTGAATTAAGGATCAATGGTGGAAAACCCTATATTCAACGATCCTTGCTGGTTTTATTGATAGGGAGTTGCATTCGAATTAATTGGACTCCACTCCACATACTCTAATGAATGCTCCACCCTAGGAGCATAACACCCACACTCTATAACCATCACTTGTGTAGCACAAGGGTGTACACAACCATCATGTCTCATTGAGAAATTCATACAAATCATTTTGAAATGATGCTAAAATGAGTATTTGAATGTTTCATACCGAAAGAATGCATCGAATCATTTAAATTCTAATTAATTTGATTTTTTTTATCTAAAAACCAAGAACTGCTTTATTATGCGTATGGATTGCGTATTCCCTGCGTCTGAATCGCGTACGAAATGCGTATATGATGCGTATTCTTAAAACCTTAATGAAAACCTTCTTAATCGATTTGAATTAAGGATCAACGGTGAAAAACCCTATATTCGACGATCCTTGCTGGTTTTATGATAGGGAGTTACATTCGAATCAATTGGACTCCACTCCACATACTCTAATAAATGCTCCACCCTAGGAGCATAACTCCCACACTCTATAACCATCACTTGTGTAGCACAAGGGTGTATACAACCATCATGTCTCATTGGGAAATTCATACAAATCATTTTGAAACGATGCTAAAATGAGTATTTGAATGTTTCATACCGAAAGAATGCATCGAATCATTTAAATTCTAATTAATTTGATTTTTTTATCAAAAAAACCAAGAACTGCTTTATGCGTATGGATTGCGTATTCCCTGCGTCTGAATCGCGTACGAAATGCGTATATGATGCGTATTCTTAAAACCTTAATGAAAACCTTCTTAATCGATTTGAATTAAGGATCAACGGTGGAAAACCCTATATTCGACGATCCTTATTGGTTTTAATGATAGGGAGTTGCATTCGAATTAAATGGACTCCACTCCACATACTCTAATGAATGCTCTACCCTAGGAGCATAACACCCACACTCTATAATCATCACTTGTGTAGCACAAGGGTGTACACAACCATCATGTCTCATTGGGAAATTCATACAAATCATTTTGAAACGATGCTAAAATGAGTATTTGAATGTTTCATACCGAAAGAATGCATCGAATCATTTAAATTCTAATTAATTTGATTTTTTTATCAAAAAACCAAGAACTGCTTTATGCGTATGGATTGCGTATTCCCTGCGTCTGAATCGCGTACAGAATGCGTATATGATGCGTATTCTTAAAACCTTAATGAAAACCTTCTTAATCGATTTGAATTAAGGATCAACGGTGGAAAACCCTATATTCGACGATCCTTGCTGGTTTTATTGATAGGGAGTTGCATTCGAATTAATTGGATTATTGATTAAAAAACCATGAACCATTGTCTGCGTATATACGTTGTATGAGCTGCGTCTGAAATGCATATGATTCGCGTATAGAGTGCATATTTTAAATTCCTTAGTATAAATTTCTTAATCGATTTAAATGAATGATCAATGGTGAGAAACATTATATTCAACACATAGAATCTTTCTTAATTACAAGGAAAATATACCAGTTATGTTCATAAATTTAAAATATAAAAGTTCATTTCATTGCAGCACAAAACAATCCGTATGCAAATTCTGCTCTATATTTGGGCATATTTTCTTGTCAATCCGTTCTCTGCATACAGCCGGAGTTGTTTTGTCGAACAATATTGTCCATGTATTTGCAAACGAACATACCACAATCTGTATTGTTGGTCTGAGTTGGCGCCTTCTTCATTGTCTTGAAACTCCATTTAGTGATATTTTGACGGAAGGCTTTTTGGCAATCCTTATTTAAACTTGCAATCTGAACAATATATGGAATAGAATTAAGTCACTTAAAAATAATCACGAAATTTGTAAACAATTCAAGGTTAGAATCAAACTCACTATCTTCACAGCAACACTTCTATGCATAGGGTTGGGTATGGAGTCGTAAAATTCCCACCTTTTCTGCTTTATGTAACCAACTAGAAGGGTCCAGTGCTCTCCGTGAATAATTGGATTAATTATAATACTGCTTGACTGAACAGATTTGTAGTCTATGTGCTCGAGGAACAACACTGATTTTACATCCTTTACCTTGTAAGCTGTAAACAATTAAATATAAGAATTAAATAGTTCAAATAAAAAATTATATATAAAATAAACTAGTATACTAACCCAATACATTGGTGAGATGTATAGATATTTTTGATACTGATCTGGTGAAATTTTAGACTTCTCATTTAATAAAATGGCAAAAGCATCAATATGGTCATTGTCCACGTAACTGTCTGATAATATTTCGTCGATCATGCGTCTTGAAATCATGACGTTTCCAGATTCAAATACACACATGCTACATAAATATTTAAACAAAAAATACGCATAAGGTACGCGCATTATACGCATAAAAAACACATTTAATATGCAATCCGTACGCACGTAATACGCACAAAGGACGCAAACCATACGCGCATTATACTAAAATAAATTACCTGTCAAGATATTTCTTTATGTTTTCCCGAAGAAAAACTTTCTGCGCTGGACTCAACATTTCCACGCCTTTGTAATAACTGTGGGACTTGCAGGGTAACCCTTTATTACAACATCATCAACGTTGATTATTTCTGTAGTTTGAGGAACTTTATGGGGAACGTTTTTGAATGGAACAATTTCTTTCGAAGGTTGTTGTTGTGGGGGGGGCTTCTTTGGACTGTTTTCTTGTGGGGGAGGTTCTTTGGACTGTTCTTCTTGGGGGGAGGTTTTTTGAACTGTTCTTCTTGGGGGGGGGGGGGGGGGGGGGGGGGGGGGGGGGCTTCTTTGACATGTTCTTTTTCGGGGGGATCTTCTTTGGCAGCTTCTTTGGACTGTTCTTGTTGGGGGGAGCTTCTTTAATAGGTTCTTCTTGCGGGGGAACTTCTTTGGTAATTACTTCTTGGGCAGTTTCTTCAGGAATGTGGTGTACCCTTTTCTGCTTCTTCTTCTTTTTTTGTCTTGATTTTCTCTCTAATTTATTATTTTTGCTAACCCTTTCAGCAGCCTGGGTCATCTCAACATCATTCCTTTTTTCTGGGGCGTCAGTTTTGGTGTGTTCAGATGATATCTGAATATTATTGGGGGATGGAATCGTATGGGGAATGAATGATGAGGAGGAGTGAGCAGCTTGCTGATCAGGCTTAATAATTCCTTGGACAATGCAATGTTGGAGCTTCTCATCAATAAGATCAACTCTCTTCACAATTTGTTCAAAATTCTTCCTCATTCTAGCTTCAAATTCCTGGAAGAGGTTGACCATGGACTCCTGCACAATCCCTATTATTTTCTTTTCAAGTTCATCTAAGGGTTGGGGTTGGGGTTGGGGTTGGGTTTTCAAGGCGGATTTGGGCTGCAGAGGAGATTGTGGGGGAAGATGATGTTCAGGTGTGTTAGTTTGAATGGGTGAAAGAGGGGCTGATGGATATTTCTTTACACCCAAGAGATCACATTCTTCAGGGGTTACTCCTTGGATGTCAACAAAAATCTGTGAAAAATTATTCTCAAATAAATACGCAATCTAAATGCAATCATATACACAATATATACGTATTATATACGCATACCGTACGCACAACGTACGCAAGACATACGCATAGTATACGCAAACCGTACGCAATATGTAAGCAATATATAAAACTTTTCACAATAAATACCTATCTTCTCATTAAATTAACAAATAATTTGGCAGTCTTCTCAGTGTTATATACAATATCATCAGACCATCGAAGGAAACGGAGCCTTCTATCAGGATACTTTGGGAGATGAATGGAAGTGTGCTCCAGGAACCAAACCTGCATAAAATTTAGATATTCTTAGTTAGTTTTAGCAAAACAATCATTCAATTAAAATGTTTAATAAGAATTGTTTTAGCACTCACAATAAGCAGTGGCACAAATCCATTGACATAACCCGCTGGCATGTTTTTTGAGATCTTCATAGATACATTATTAAAATCTTCAACCAGGCATTCCCAAATTGCCCATGCCCAGTTAATTGATGAAAAATCATCAACATTATTTGCTATTGTCTTAAGCATCTTAGGAACTTTAAAGTTGCTTTGTTGGAAAAATAAATTAGAACACAAATACATAATAAATGTTTTCAACATGGTATATGGGGAGCTTTCCCTAGTCAACTCAAACATTTCAGTCTTAATATCCTTTGAGCTGATTGTTGAAGTCGGCAAGGTCATCCAAGTAATCTCCTCACCTCTATTTGGTAGTCCAGTCAGGAGGGCCACTTCATCAGCTGTGAAAGGGACAACATGGCCCTCTATAATGAAGCTTTGCTTTTCAATGTTCCACATTGTCAGCAGCTGGCAGATAAGTGGGGCGTTTTGCTCAAATCCAGGAAATTGAAGAAATTGATAAATATTAAGTTCCTTCAATTTTTCTTCAATTTCAATAGGAATTATATCTGAAAATGTATCACATATTGTTCTGAAAGTCGAAACATAGCATCTATATGATATGGGACGGACGTAAATCTGCGTAGAATAAGAAACTATAATTAATTTAGAGAAGCATATTATAAGTACGCATATAAAACGCAACAAAAAATACGCATAGTATACGCAACGTGTACGCATACCATACGCAACGGGTACGCATACCATACTCGTTGTGTACGCATACCATACGCGATGGGTACGCATACCATACGCAATGTACGCAAAGGATGAGAAAAATATCACCAGAAATCTATGGTTTAGGGTACATTAATAATTTTTGTTTATTGGAAGTTTAGTTTTATGATTTAAAGATCAAAATTACTTATTATAAAAAGTTAGGTTTTGTCTTCAACATATACGCAGAAATAAGTGAAATTTACGCAGATTATAAACATTGGGTACAAAGAAAATACGCAGAAAGAACGAAAATGATGAGATAAATTTAAACTTTTATAGTTACTAGGAATGATTTAAATTTATTTTTTGGTTTCTTCAGCAAATACGCGTTGAATATCAAAGATATCCGTAGTTCATTTTATGTCAATGTAAGAATTTTCGCACCTTTCTCTTTGCAGGTGAATCCTTTTCCACGTCCATGATGAGAAGAAGAGATTGTTGGAAGAATTCAGCGAGAATTTTTTGCTGGAAGCTCGGGAGTAATGGAGCGAATGGCCGAAATGTCGAATTTGGAAAATGTTAAAATTTTTCGCATTTTCATTGTATATACTGGGCGGGCCTACAAACTAATCGGGCCTTAACTTTCCACGTAAACACGCCACGCGTTTTATTTTTATTGGCTTACAGACCGAATACATTGTTGTGATCGGATTCACACAGAATAATTACCACAAAATCCTATCCCACGTCCCAATCGCGTCGCAGCTGAAGAGTTTTATCTCTTCCACGAGTTCCTCCGCCACTCTCAAGTGCCAATCAACGGAGAAATCCTAGCCGAATAGAATTAATCCTCTCAACAGACAAGGCAGTTCAGCGGCAAACCCTTGCCATGACCCTAGCTACTCGCTTCCACTCCATCCAAGTCGGCGCTCTAGCCTGTTGGCAATCTCGCCCTTCTTTGACGCGGCGCCGTCTACTGGCGGTAGCCAATGCTGATGACCTTCCCGGTTCCAGCTGCGGCGCTTCCATTGTGTGGTATAAGCATGATCTGCGCGTGGACGACCACCCTGGGCTTGTGGCTGCTGCTTCCCAGCAGCTGACGGTAGTTCCCCTCTATGTTTTCGATCCCCGTATAATTTCCGGTTTGTTTTCATTTCCTCACAGGTTCTTGGTTTCGTTTTGCTCAAGAAGACAGTTTTTTGATAATGTATTTCTTTCAGTCGTGTAAATTGAATTATTTGCGGCGATTCTTCCCTTTTTTAGTTCAGTGAATCTTAGTTATGCTTGAGATTCTGTTTTTCGTAGAGGAATATGAGTATCCGTTTAAAAAAAATTGAATTATGAAGGAGTTTTGAAACCTTGTTTCCCAACTTTTTAGCATTTCAAAATTTTATAAAAAATGAGATGCAAATTTTTGCGAAACACACAAACACCATAATAAAATGTGTCAATAGAACTTCAGGTTTGTTGGATGTTATCTATTGCTCTTGAATGCTTGTTTTCATGAGTTGGTTTGGTTGCAAGTATGAAGTATTTGATTGAAGAATATTCAGGTACCATTTCATTTTGAAAATTCAAGCCTTTTTTATTTCTACTAAATACTGGATGTGGTTCAGCAATATAGGCTAATAATAATAAAGCGCTTAACCTGTATGCCTTTCCATGAAACTGCATTTATAGCAAAAAGAGAGTGATTTATAATTTGTGCGCCAATGCTGCTCCCAAAAGAAGAGTTGGATGGAGGCATGGTTTGTGAGCTAGAAGGGAGAGAGAAGCTCTGAGGAGAGATAAAGGCGTGTTGATTTGAATTTGGCGGCTGCTGCTTTTTTGCCAGTTCGCCATTATGGCAGTGGGGGGTCACTGGACTTCGTTTGTTGGTGTGCCTTCCACTTATGGTAACTCTGTCAGTTACAAGGTTGATGGTTCATAGGAAAGTTCTCTTCCTGGTCGTGGAAGAGAGTTTCATGACAACCCCGAGAAGGTTTCTTGTGGGGGTTCCTTACTTATCAAAGATGTGGATCTGGCTGGTGCTCCTCGATTCATGGATGGTTCTTGCTCTGGAAAGGGAAAGCAGGTGATGGTTGATGAGGGTTGTCTTTCTAAGGTTGAAGTCTTTGAGGATGATCAGAAGGTTATTTTGTTAAAGGGTTTATTTCTTGAAGATGCTGTTTCTTGTAGAGTTGGGAATCCAATAGATAATCCTCAAGAAACTCATGGTGTCTCTAATCAAGATCCTGTGACTTCATCTCTTAATATTACAAATCAGCTGACAAATAGCCAAGTAACTGCGTCAGATTTTGTTGGGTTCTTAAAAATGATGTTGTCATCAACTAGAAGGAGGCTAGTAACACAAAGTTTGAAGGAGTTTGAAATGGTGATTTGGTCAATGTCTGGAAAAGACCCTCTCATCATAAGGTTGTTAATACTGATTTTATTATTGAGTTGTCTGATGATGGTGTTGCTGTTTAAGCTTCATACAAAGAATGAGATGACAAATATTATGAAATTACATAAATATCTTATTATTAAAGTTTTTGGACATAATCTTCCTTTTCATATCATAAGTTTTGAATTAGAAAGACAATGGAGTCAGTATGGTATTTTCCATCTGACAAGTTTAGGACTGCATTGGATTTTGTGTTCGTTCCAGTCTACTGATGCTTTGGAGGCTATTTTGAGCGGTGGTCCTTGGTTGTGGCCACATTATAGGAATGGACAAATGATCTCCGTCCTTTTCTCCATTATCTATAATAGGTTTATCATTTCCTGTTTGGATCCGATTGCCTTATCTACCTCTTAAATGTTGGGATTAATTGAATATAGTTTGAATAACCTCTAGAATTGGGTTGCCTTTGCTATTGGATTCTTAAATGTTTAATTGGGGCAGGAGAGAATTCTCTAGAGTTTGTGTATGAATTAATCTTAATTTCCAACTTCTAACTAGTGTTTGGGTTGAAGGTTCTCATGGAAGATTATTTCAGAAAGTATAGTACGAGAAAATCTCTAATTTTTGTTTTCACTGTGGCAGAATTGGGCATATTCAGAATAAATGTAATGAACTGATTTAAGTTAGAGACAACAGTGTCACTCCTCATTTTGGCCCCCTCCTTATCTCCAACATGGAGTGTAACAAAGAAGGAAAATGTAAACATATCCCTTCTTACTAACACTCATTCTGAGATATTTTTATCAGAATCAAATGAGTAAAAAATAATTTGTTTCGACTCTCTTAACATTTTAAGATTTATATTTAACAAAATAAGAAGCATGTAATATAGTATGATTAAACTTCAATTACAATAAAAAAATAGGGAGTTTTACTAAAACTTTTTTGAAATTTATTTACATATCCCAAAAATCTTTGTATAGCCTCCACTTGGACCTCTATGTACACCCAAAAAGTATGTACACAAAAAATGATATCTAACACTTTTGTCTAATGCCCTACGGGGGCTCATTCCCCTTTCCTACAGTACAACTACTGCTAATGAGCTAGAGCTAAAGGAAATATTCAAGAAATGTAGAAGAAATAATTCTGAACATATTAACGATTAATGTAATACACATGAAATTTCTATACTAACATTAAAAAAATATACATAACATCACTTTGTGTTATGTTTACGGTTCAACATTTTTGTTTGCTTATACAATTTATATAATGACTATAGGCTTTTGCACAAATCCAGTTTTCCAATTCATAGTTGGGTCCAAATTTTTAATTTTTAGAATTAGAATTGTTCTCTCTTTCAAGGCTAGGTCATAAATCCTAACTTTTAGAATTTCAAGAGTGTAGACTTATCTCATTAGGTCTTTCGCCTTTACTTGTGGCAGTCTATTCCCCATATATAAATTATTTCACTTTTTCATCATTATTCACACAAATGCTTGTAAATAAATAAAATAAGCAATATAAATATCATACAAATTACCTCAATTTAATTCCTTCTCTTTCAACCCAAATTCGTTTTTTCTCCCCAAAATTCTCTCTCTACTTCTTTCCATTTCCTTCTCCTTTTTTCCTTACTAAATTCACATTCAGCATTTAGAAATAATTTACAGAAATCCACTATTTCTGCATTCCTGTATTTAGAAATAGTGTATTCAGAAATTCAGCATTCTCCTGACTGATTTTGCATGCACATACTCTTTCAGGAAAATATTGCTTGAGAAATACTATTATTTCCTTTCTGTTTCCATCTTTACCTGAGAAATAAACACTTAAACTTCAGATTCTCTTATACCAACACTTGGTTCAGCACTTGGTCTCCCAGCCTTCCAGCAGCCAGATCCTCTCAGCCTTCCAGCAGCCAGATCCTCCCAGCCTTCCAACAGCCGGATCCTCTACCTCACCCAGCTTGCTTGCCCACTTCTTCAATTCCTGGTTATCGGCAGTGGAAGGAATGAAGGGAATTGCTAAGGTATCCTAGTGCTTTAACTTAATATATAATATTATCATAATGTAGTGCATTCGCCACTAAAATTTCACTACCATTTTAGCCACCTGATCTTCATCAGGCGCATGCATGATTGGCTAAGTGGAAAAATTATAGTAGAATACAATAATGACTTTTAAATGACAGATTTCTAGGCATTACTATTTATAAATTTATTTTTTTAACTGTGATATGAATAAGTTAGTAATTCTTTATATCTATATATGTATCTATCAAATACTCGATGTTAAAGTAAAATTATATGAAAATAGGTTTACATTTAGAGGAAGTTTATACTTACATGTATTTTGAACATTTTGGATATTACAAACTGTGACTAATGAAGTTACTAGGAAGGGTAATGGAAATCCTTCTCTTCATAAAGATGTAATGGAGAAGCAAAAGGATCATAATGACTCTACTTTATATGGTCCTTGAGCTCATGTCAAGTATGGCAGAAATAAATTTGCTTCTGGAGGGAATTCAAATAAGCGGGTTTCTTTCAGGAAATAAAAACCTTTCAAGAGATCTACTGTTCTTGATAACAATGCCAATCAAAATATGGATCCTGTTTTCAATAAAGAACCAAAACAGGTTCCTGTAGAGAAGGTTTCTATGGATCTTACTAATGATAAGGATGCTTGCCCAATTAAATGTAACATTCATGATGTGGATTGCAGTCTTCTGAAGAAAGGTCATTATATGTAATGTTTTGAAGGAGTGTGGAGGTAACTCTAATCATTTTACTGTTCTCAGGAATTCTTTTTCTACTTTAATGCAACTATGCAAGATAACAGTGTGGAGGAGATTGCTGATAAGACTGATGTGAATTCCTCTTTGAATAATAATCATGCAGAGGAGGAAGGTTTACTTGCTATGAAGTCTAATATGCAGAATGATGTAGATGTGGGTGAATCTTCTTATTTGTATGATGTTGGTGGAGGAAAGCCTGTCAACATTAAACCAAGGCTCAATAAGGAGTTAAAAAGATTGGGTGATATAGAGGAAATTTCATGTTGACTAAAAAATAATAAAATAGAGAAATTGAAGCGATGTAACGTACCTGTCTCCATCAGCCACATCACAAAGCGAAGCAGCTGTTTGCTTATAACTGTTCCCGCTCATCACTTCTTTTAGTTTAAAAGACACAGAAATCGACTGATGCAAGGGTTCTCTCGTTTGTCTTCCTCAAATTTCATAGAAGAATTTGAAGGAAGAAAGCCCAGGCTCCGATCTGCGCATTCAACCCATGATTCCACCCAAAATCTCGCTCCGACCTACCTGTACGCAAGCCAGAATCCTTCGTCTTCCCGATTCAAGCCGTGAACGAACCCGTCCACTAGCCCGCTTAACCTGACTGTACTACCTTGTGCGATCCAATCCACTTGGCTTTGCTTGCTGATCAACCAATCGCCACTGTCGAGTAGTCCGAAGCCAACCCGCCGTTTAACCTCCACATTTACAGACCCTCCACCTCCTCCCATTGCCATTTGTCCAAACGCAGAAGCTTGCAATTGAGACCCTCTCTCCGTCTAAAACCTCGTCCGTCTCCCGTAATTTCTTCCTCAAGCCGATTTCTTGTCCTGTAAGACAAACTGAAACAAAGCCTTCACACGTGAATTCTTGCATATGTAATTAATTCCTGTACTTAATTATTCCATTCTCATTTTTATGTTAACAAATTTTAAGTGCAGGGAATTGCTTTTACCCTTGTATAGTACCCTATCTCCAATTCGTGAACAAACAAATAGAGAGTGCTTTATTTATATAGTAAAAAAAAAAGAGAAGAGTTTTGGCACTACTAAACAACAAATAAAAAAATCAAAATCAAGACCTTACATTGTCAATTTTAAATCCGGTAAGGAAGAATTTTAATCGAAGACCTCGCGCCATCGACTTTAAGTCCTGCCGAGTTGGTTTCAAATGCAAGACATCGAGTCATCGACCTTAGGTTTAGCTAAGATGGTTTTTAATTTCGAAGCCTCGCGTTGTCGACTTTAGGTCTGACCGAGAAGAAATTATTGACAGGTGCGGTGATTAATTTGAACTTACCTTTTTGGAGATGTCGGGAGGCTGTTAAAATTTTCATGAAAATTATTGAAATTATATTTTTGGAGTAATTGCAGAGTGGTGATTAATTTGAACTTTTAAAAATTAATTGATTTAATTAAATTAAAAACCTTAATTTGAAAATTTATTTTTTAAAAATTTATTAAAATTTAACAATTCAAATGTAATTTAAAAAAAATCTAATTTAATTTAAAATAAATTATATTTGATCCAATAAAATTTGATTTAATAAATTTAACATAAAATTAAAAATAACCAATTTAAATAACCAATTTTTGTTTAAAAATCCACTTAATTTAATATTCAACTTTAATAAACTAATTACATTAAAATAAATTGAAAATTCAAATCTCATTCAACCAATTTAAAATCTCATTTAACTAAATCAAATTTAAACAATTTAATTCAAATTTAATTAATCAAATTTAAAATTTCATTTAATTTATTAAATGGATTTAAATCAAATTCAATTTTAAAATCTAATTAAAACTTAAATTTAATTAAGTTAAAATTTGTAATCAACCAACCAATCAATTTAAAATTCAATTAACCAACCTAATTAAAATAAATTGAAATAAAATGCAATGAAAAAAGAGGAGATTTCCACTAAACAACTCAAACTCACTAATCAACTCAACTAAACTTAACATACAAAGCTTTCTAAAACTCTCAAACTCAACTCAACAACTCTCAAGCTCAACACTCTCGAAATCATGTACAAACAACTCATAATCCCAACCCCTATACAAACTCTCCTATACTCCTTGAAGAAGCTCCAAAGTAACACAAACTCCTGCAAACAAATAGATAAAATTTATTAGCATCAAACCAAAATGCTAATGCAGAAAAAGAGCAGTTTACTGGTAAAATAACTACTAGTACAGTCTACGACACTGAAAAGAAAAAAAAAACTACTATAGCAAAAAAAATGGTGTCATACAATGACAACTGATATCTAGTAAGGGTCAAACTAGTAAATAATTGAAAATCATAGTTTAGTGTCAAACAATTATTGTATACTCAAACAAACAAATAATTAAATTTTTGGGCATCCTAGTCTATATCACTAGGTTGTAAGACCCACTATCATGCAAATTTTAAGTGAAGTCGTAAGATCCTAAAAACTCAAATAATTAAATTCAAACTATTGGGCATTCTAGTTTATAGGAATAGGTTGTAAGATCCACTACTGAGCCACTTCTAATTGAAGTAATAAGACCAACTTTCAGGCATCTTCCAATAGAAATTGTAAGACCTGTTACTTGAGAGAAACTCCTCTCAATGTAAATCTGAATCTCGGGCAATTTAACCTATATGGTAAATTTTCAGACCCATCAATGGGCTACTTTTAAAGGGAAACAGTAAGACCTATCCCTCCCAAATAATTAAACAACTTCTAATGAGAGTTGTGAAACCTATAATTTGAAAAAAAATTAAATATCAAACAAACAAACAATTAAAAGTCAATTTATTAGGCATCTTAATCTAAAGAATTAGGTTGTAAGACCCTCTTTTAGACAACTTCCAAAAGGAAGCTTTAAGACCTATCTAAACAATTAAATCCCTCGGATAACCTTGTATAGAGCTAGGTTGTAAGATCCATCTTTGGGTAACTCATAAGCAGAGTCATAAGTCCCTCTCCAAATTAAACGTACGGGCTACTTTCAATGAAAGCTGTAACTTGTGACCCAAATTCAAACACCCGAGTTACTTCCAAGAGAAGCCGTAAGACCCACTTTAATTCAAATTTTTTTTGTAACTTATAAGTTCTAAATCTCCAAACGAAATTAACTTATGGGTATTCTAATAGATATAAACATTAAAATGCAATAAAATTAAAACTCACATTTAACCATCTCAGTCTACTCAGGATCCCTGAGAGGAGGCAACCCATGGCTGCTAATCAGATTTATTGGATACTACGATAAATGATTATTAGTATTGATAGATGGAAACATATATTATACCCAGGACGACAAAATCATGGGATCTTGATTGGGTTTACCTTTATTTTCCCCACAATTGAGACAAACATTGTTGACCTACCGAATAAAAAAAAATGAAAAAAAAATGTCGCGTACCCGTCCGTTGAACCTCGCACGACTTCTCCACATTGGCGCCATACCTCGCACGACCTAGCGTCTCATCTCCCACGACCTTCACACGTCGTCGCTTGTCATTAAAAAGCGAAGAAACGAGGTGTTCGAGTCGCTCTCGCTCTCACTCTCACTCTTGGCAAATTATTGGGTCAGGTGACCGAAGCCATCTCTCCGTTCGGTCGCCAATAGAAATGCGCCATGTGTTAGTCGTTTTTTTAATTTAATATTAACGCTTTATGTCTTGTCAGAGTTAGCGACCCGACCCGATAACGCTATTCATTTGAATTCCGAAAAAGAAAGAATGGAAACACCGCGTATTTTATTTTCGAACGACATTTTCACTATTACTCCAGCTCTGGTAAGCGCTCTCCGATTCCTCCATTACCTTCGGTTCTACATTTGCTTATTCCTGCCGGAGGTAGACGACGAGACTGTAGAAGATCATCAATCAGGAAGAGGTATGGTTGCACCTAACTTGCGCTTTACTTGCGCTTTCGTTGCGTTAAAGTTATATTGCCGTTAAATTTTAGGGTTTGATTTACTTATAATTTTACCAATGTTTGTTTAATGTAATGTACTGTTCAAATATTTATTTTCTGATTTTTCACACTTCTTCTCTTCGTAAATGGATGAAGCAAATGATACGAAAGGTTTACGCTATCTTCTAAGTTTTAGGGTTTAGTAATAGTTGTAAAACTAGCATATATGTTCAATGTGGTTTTCAATTTTTTGGTTTTTTTTTTTAATTTTAAACTTCTTTTAAGCTAATTAATTACGAAATCTAAGGTTGCGCTATGGTTGCGCTATGGTTGCGTTATAGTTGCGCTATTGTATGGTTGCGATATAGTTCTGATTTTTCTTTTTGTTATAGATGAGGACGCCCTATCAAAGGCCAGTAACATGTAGATGTTATGTTACTTCTTTCTGCAAACATTGTGATGCTTTTGCCGAGATCATTGATGATGAAGTGGAGCAAACATTAAAGAATCTGAACATTCATCAATTTTTGAGGTTCCCCGCATTCCAGCAGTGTATACCACTTCTTTTTGAAGTTCTCAAATTCTGGAGTCCTGCTGATGAGGGCTTCATCGTCCTCAGTCATGTTCTGAAATTCACTTCTGACGAGGTTGCTTTGTTGACAGGTAATATTTTGAATATGAAATTTTTTATAGCTATATATTTTTTGAACTTTAACAACTAAAATTTTCTGATAGGTATGCCAAACAGAGGCATTGATATCAAATGGAGGATTGATCCTCTAAATGGACCTCTGTCAACTGAAATTAAAACATAAATGTCAAGACTTAGACAGATTATCTGATAATGCAACAAAAATAAAGACCTTTATTATATTTTTGTTATCTAACCTTTTCTTTCCACTAAATAGTCATAAAACCCCTAGAAGGCTCACAACTGTAGCAAATAATTTAAGTGAGTTCAGTTCCATTAATTGGGCTTCATGCTTAAGGAACTTCATGGTTGCGGAGTTCAACACAATTTTTGAGAAGTTTCAACAACAAAAACCATTGGGTTACATCAATGGCTTTTTTCCTCTTCTACTGGTAAGTTTCCACTCCTACTGGTTATTCTACATGTTTAATGTTTTAAAATGTTAACTTTAAAATTTTTATTTTTGGCATTATACCGATTTGGTTTTTGGAACATTTTTCTTTGAATAAACCAACCGATTCAGAAATAAGACCACGTTTTCTTAGATGGCAGGGATATACAGATTTATACTTTACTCAAGATAATGTAGCCAAATTATTTAAATTTTTAAAGAAAAGTGAGGTAATTTTTTTGTTTACCTGATGCAAATTATGTTAAGGTTGCGCTATGGTTGCGCTAGAGTTGCGCTTTAATAAATTTTTCTGTTTTTTGCAGATTTTTATTTGTCTTGACAATGTTACCAATGAGGAGGCCGAAAAATACGGGGCTGACATTACTGCCATACAAAACTTGGAAACCCGTTCAGGTCATGAACCACAAAAATTGCATTCACCCCAGAAAATTAAGGCTTCCGCAAGAAAGAAAATTGACACCACCCCACCTCCCTCCCCACCTCCCTCTCCTCCTCTCTCTCCCCCTGATTCTCCTCATAATGAACCACCAGAAACTGAATCTCTGCCGCCAACTCAACCTTCTACTCGTCCAACTACCAAAAAAATTTCCACCAGTCAACCTTTTGCTGAACAGCCACCCATTAGAAGGGCAGATTTAGAGGCTGTTCAGAATAAATGTTTTAAAATTTTTGAGAAGATGTTGAATAAAATTCAAGATAATGTGGGAGCAAGATTGGATAGAGTTGAAGATATTTTGGAGAAACTTCAGGCAGATCAAGACTCACTGAAGTACAAATTTATTGATTTCAAATGCAGTGTGATCACAATCCTGATAAGCCGCATATATCTACATCTGCCTCCAGCTTCCAATCCGTGAAAAATACAGCTTTGTATCCTTCAGGATAAGCACCAATACAAGATCTTCCTCCATCTCCACCAATGGCCAAAGAACCTCCACAACAACCAATACCTCCACCTCCACCATTGGCCGAAGAAATTCTTCCACAAACACCAATACCTCCAACTCCACCATTGGCCGAAGAAATTCTTCCACAACCACCAATACCTCCACAACAACCAATACCTCCACCTCCACCAATGGCCGAAGAACTTCCACAACAAAAGAGAAAAAGAGAAAATGATGAAAAAGCAGAGAGTTCATCAAAACCAATCATACCATACGTAAAGAAGAACAAAGAGGTTATTTTTGTTGAAAATATAATAGTTGAGACACGACCAACATTGGAAAATATGGATTATCCAGGGAAGCAATTTCTAACAGAGGAAAAACAACGAATTATGGATGAATGTTTCAAAAAATTTAATACAAAGTAAGTTTAGTTGCACTATGGTTGCGCTATAATTGCGCTATGGTTGCGCTATAGTTGCGCTATGGTTGCGCTATAGTTGCGCTATAGTTGCGCTATGGTTACGCTAAGGTTGCGCTACGGTTGTGCTAAGGTTGCGTTTTAACATTAAATTTTTCTTTGTTTTTGTAGGGAACACATAATATTTGCATATGGAAACATCGAGATAAAAAGATCAGATATTGACATGCTGCTCACAAATGATTGGTTAGCAGATAACCATGTTGATGCTTTTGCTTTCTTTTTACTTGAGCAGAGTAGGTTAATGGCGGAGAAATTTCAATGTTACTTGTACATTTCTCCATTGTACAGGGTAAGTATAAATAATATTTTAATCTTTTTTTTTCACTTTTGTTTTTCATTGAAAGAGAACTGAATTATTGCAGGTTTACAAGTCATACAATCAGGATTATCAAATTTTTATCAAACACATTAATCCAGTTTCAGTTCAAGAAAGCAAACTTATTGTGCAACCCATAATTCACGAGAAGCATTGGGTTATTCTTGTTGGAAAATTGAAGGATAAAGTCTGAAAAATGTATGATTCATTACCAAATCCCGAACACAAGAATATTTGTCATACAGTTGTAAGTGCAATTCATATTTTAAGTTATATCCAGATAACTATGTTTATATACATAATAAATTTTTATAATGTTTTATTCGTACAGATAAAGTATTTGCACGAGGACACCATAGGATGCTTTTCAAGCGATATTACGAAATGGAATGTCCAGGCGGTTCGTGGAATTCCAACACAAACAAACAGCTACGATTGTGGAATGTTTGTTTGTAAATATATGGAAAAGGCCGTGCAAAGAAAAAAAATAGACTGGAATGCTCTTAAAGATTGACAAACGCATATGCCAAAATTTAGGGCAGAGTTAGCATATTTTCTTTTTCTACAAACAAAGAAGTATACAATCTGTAACTTATTGTAAATATTGTCCATAATTTATAAATGTATATTTTATTATGTTTTTATATATTTTTTCTTTTTGATGTGCATTTTATTATGTTTTTATATAGATTTTGATTGTTGTATAAAATGTGCATATTCTGTCATATTCTGTAAAGCACATTCTGTAACTTCTGTAACTTCTAAAATGTGCATATTCTGTAAAGCGCAACCATAGCGCAACCGTAGCGCAACCATAGCGCAACCATAGCGCAACTATAGCGCAACCGTAGCGCAACCGTAGCGCAACCATAGCGCAACCATAGCGCAACCATAACGCAACCATAGCGCAACCATAGCGCAACCATACATTTGTAACCAATTATTAATTCTGTACATCAAAATTATTAATTCATACAGAAAGCATGATTTATATAAAAAATTTTATTACAACCAATAAATGAAATCAATAAGTCCAAATAAGTATTATTACATTGCAAATTCATTAAATTCCAACTCCGAAGAAAGAAAATCCATCATCAACTTGGTGTATTCAGCTCCAGGTTGGCATGATGATATGTCGGTTATATATTCCTCACTGAAACATTCAGGCATGCTTGAAAAGTTCATCTGTGTTGAAGAAGGTTGTGTTGAAGAAGGTTCCTCCATTGGATTATCCCCCACCAAAGGTTTCTTATCTGTAAGAAACTAGAGTTTTAGTATTAGGATTAGGAATTAAATAATTAACAAATTATTAAAAACTTACTTTTAGGCCGTTTCTTCTTCTCCCAATGGCTTTTTAGTCTTGCATTTGATATACCTTTAGGTCTACGCTTTAGAGGATCTTTCAAATTTGCAGTTCTACCTTGGGAACTAGCAACATTCTTCTGATTTCTTTTCTTGCCACCAAGAATTAAGTATAATTTTTTATACATGTCTTGCAATGAGGAAAGAATAAACTCCTCTGCCTCTTCATTCCCTTGAGCTTTCGTGCTCATTTGATATGCAAACCTGCTCACCTGATTTCTGAATATGAATCCCCTACCACTTTGGAAATTATTACTTCTTTGAGAATTAAGCAAGTAACCTGAATAAAAAACTTGTCGAGCCCTTGCAGACCAACGAAGTAATAAGTACTTCTCAGGGAATTTAGCCATATCCAACTGTTTAAAAACCTTCAAACAATGAGAACACAGCAATCCCATGGTTTCATACTTCTTACAGCTGCATTGAATGTTACCTTCTGTTGCATCAAAGTGAACAACCGAAGGATGGTTTTGATTCTTTTTCTCTATGTAGTTGACTATATACTTTGAAGAATCAGTCGAGACAAAATCTATACTCATTTCTCCCATAGCCTTTATAAATTCTTCCTCAAAAATTGAATATATTCTTCTTGAGTAATATCTAGCAGCTTGTTTTAATATTGGGCTGTTCTTTATCACGGGAACAATTTCAAATTGACTGCATTTGTAATCCTCATCTTGCTCATTTCGCCGCCAATTCATCAGTACCTTTTCCAAGCCAAGAAAACAATTAGTTAATGAACTTGTTGGCTTTGAAATGCCATGACACACATTATTAGTACACTCACTACGCTGCGTTGATAAAATGCTCATGCAAAAGGAATCCTTGTTGAAAGCAGTTGACCACTTTCTCCTTATCTTATAAAGATCCTGCAACCATTCATGGTTATGAAGATTCCCTTCCTTGATCATTTCATCCCACGCTTCCTCAAACACTTCCTCAGAATCACACCACCTCATACACTTATGGAAGAGTCCTCTAACTTTATTATTGCTATTGTAGATGAAAACTTTTGATGGAATCTTTGTGCCATTGGCATAATCTATGACGAGTGTGAGGTAATGCAACTTCTATGGCCCTAGCCATAGCTTGGTCCTGATCAGTGAATATTGTTGTTGGATATTTATTACCCATTATTCGTACAAATACTTTAAACAACCATGTAAAACTTTCAATTGTTTCTTCTGACAAAAAAGCAACCCCAAACAAAATATTCTGCCAATGATTGTTAACACCAACAAATGACGCACAAACAAATTTATACTTGTTCAGCCTGTAACTAGTATAAAAAATCAACACATCTCCAAAACATTCATAATCTATCCTGCTTCTGCCATCAATCCAGAAAAAAATTAACAATCTATCCTGATCATCATATTGAACATCCCATGCAAACATGTTGTCCTCAACTTGTCGATCTTTAAATCATTGAATCAAAGAATTAGTGTCGCCAATTTCAATCCTTGCTCTTTTCTCCTTCTGAATCAAATTGTAGGCATCCCTCTTAGAGAATCCGACATTCTCACATAATCTAACAAAAAAACCTAGGTGAAGCCTAAATATGACATGTAAACTTAGAAATAACTTCACCAAACTTTAAATAAATGCAATAGATAATAATATTAACCGCATTAACTTAAATTAATTAAAAAACATAACCTCAATTTCATTTTTGCCGGGATTTCACAGCCGTGTTGACCACTATACCTCAAACCACACGAGAAAAGACACAAACTGATGAATAAAGCAATATGAGCCTTGGCACCACACGTCACTTGAAGGGTCAAACGATCTCTGATTGCCAAACGGACAGCATCATTGCGATCAAGATATCAAATTTTCCTAGATCAAGGCCCGTCGCAATCGAATCGAATGAGATCGGTCAAAAGGGATGACCGACACCCGAAATTAAAGTGCGAAGTTGATCAAACAATGTCGGATCAACAAATCAATTTCGCCTTTACGATCGGAATATTATGAATACTCAAAAACTACATCTTCTATGTTCAACTTGGATCATCCGAATTGGTGACACAAATTTCGAGACAAAACACGCATATCAAGAAAATTGGCATTGGCGAAATAAAGTCCGATCGAGAAACAAACTTCGTCACTGCATTCCGAATATCCTAAATACCTAAGGGTGACATCCAACTTATTCAAATTAAAGCATGCGAGGTCGCACACGCATTTCGAGGTAAAGCACAAATTTCAAGAAAAAGTTTGCCCGACTCTACCCAAATGATGTCAGATTGACGAACGGACTTCATCGTTGTGTCCGGAACGTCATCAATTCCATAAATGCACTGTCAATTTGTATAATTTAGGTTGTGCACGCAAATCGAGGTGGACACATGCAAGAATTACCATCGGTATGCTTAAATGACGCCCGATCGTGAAACGGACCGCGTCGTTGTGTTCGGAACACCAAAAATACCCTAAATGCACTACCAATTTGTATAATTTAGGTTGTGCACGCAAATCGAGGTGGGCACATGCAAGAATTACCATCGGTATGCTCAAATGACGCCCGATCGAGAAATGGACTGCGTCGTTGTGTTCAAAACATTAAAAATACCCTAAATGCACTACCAATTTGTTCAATTTAGATTGTGCACGCAAATCGAGGTGGGCACATGCAAGAATTACCATCGGTATGCCCAAACGACGTCCGATCAAGAAACGGACTACGTCATTGCGACCGAAACGTCGACAATACACTAAATTCACTATTTATTTGTCTAATTTTGATATTCGACGAATTCAACATGTAAAACGAGGCATTAATGTACGCAAAACGAGAAAGCACGCAAACCAATGCATCCTTTGACCTGATTAATGCAGTGTTGTCGTGTTAAATTAATGCATTAAGATACATATCACTAAAACGGTTATCAACCTAAACAAAATTTCAATGACAGCAGATGCCAAAATAAGAAAAGGTCATATACAAATTAATGCATATGTGTAATTTCCAGTCCGTCAATCCTCTGTCACTTCGGTCGCAGTTGGCCTCCGCTCCTTGGTCAAAATGAAACTAAGCAAGTAAGCTGGCTGTTTTAAAAAAGGACAACTCCCAAGCAAACAAACTTCTTCCCAGTCCTCTCCTTCTCCAACTTCAGAATTCTCAGCTCCCACAACTCCCACGCCAAGTCCCCTCTGTTTTCCTCTTCATTTCCACGAACACAGGCTTCGAGCCGTCTCGGAGCAGCACGTTACAACTTCTCGAGACAGCAATCTCATTCCCTTTTGTTCGTCCAAGCAAAATCCCACTGAGTTCTTCAAGCCTTCAATACTTCCAGCTGACCATTCAAAACATCTCCTCAAAGCTCTGTCCAAAAAGTCCGTTGGCTACATTCCTGTTTCCTCCAGGATTCTCCCTCAAACCATTCACGCCTCTCAACCCTCCAGCAATAGCCATACCGATTGAAGTCAGGGTGATAGGTTGATCTCTTGTTGAGTTGTTCTTGTGGTTATTACGTTTTCTTTTTACGTGTTTTGTTTCTGTGCCTTCAATTCTACCGGGAAAGACATTCATACAGAATTATAATGGGTTATACTAGTCATCTAGTTATCTTTTTTTTTGTGAAATGTGTATATTCTTCTTTAGCTGCTCTATACATTATGGTCCTCTTTGTATTATTGCATCAAATTTTTTTTTATTTTTTTTTTATTTTTTTTTATTTCTATTGTGAGAAGTCTTCAAGCTTAAGTTTTGACAATTATATAGCATGCATGAAGCTCTTCCCTTTGTTAGTGCTCCATTATTTGAGGAAGAATAAGCCTCTGTAAAAAGAGAAAGGGGCAAAAAGAAGCACTTACCGATCTTCACCTATTAAAGCTGGCTTCTCCACTTCCTCCACAGATTCCCGTAGCACGGTGGGAGGGAGCCCGGTGCGATACCTACGACGAGACGGGTAATCATCTAAAACTCATATTCCCATTTCGGTGTTTGCTGCGGACCGGCGAACCACCTATACGCGCTCTCGTAGCACGGTAGGAGGGATCTCGGTGCGACGCATACGATGAAATGGGAAAGCCCTATATACGCTCTTGTAGCGTGGTGGGGAGATCTACCTCTGCTCGCCTACGGATACTGTTGAAGACCTCATACACGCTCGAGTAGCGTGGTGGGATGAAAAAATGTACGGCCCGGTGTCCTCCCGACACCTACCATACACGCTCGAGTAGCGTGGTGGGATGGCCCAGTTTCCCGTAGTTTTCCCCTAAACGGGGGAGACGCCGGGAGGCTGCCGAAATTTTCAGTGAATCATGGACATGACTTGGACAAAATGTGGACAATTTAAACTTGAGCTCATAATTGTATTTGAGCAAATAAAAAGGACTTTAACTCAATTCAAACAATAATTGAACTTGCAAATCAAATGAGATGAACAAAGGTTTGAACATTTGAACAAAGAGCAACAAGAACTTGATTTGGGACCGCAATGAACTTAACTCAAACTTGAACTCGAATTTCGGCTTCGACTCATTTTCAAATAAATGAAAAGAGAGCGTTGACTCAACTTGGACCTAAATGAGAACCACAAGAGATCATGTTGTGACATGGAATATTACTTGAGTTTGGACATAAATAAGGTAACCAATTAAGAATTTGATTTAAAAAAAGAAATGACATCAAGATTCTAATGGAATGTTAAAGAATTATCATTTCAATTTGAATGTAATTGCTAATTAAGAAATTTGGGTCATTCAAATCTTATGCAAGCAAGCAAGTGGAAGACAAGCTCTCAATGCATTCAAGTGAAGAATGATGAAGATAAAATGACTTAGACTATTCAGCCAAGTCAATTTGAGAATGACATATGTATCAATCATTCAATCGACTACAACTAGAAGGATTCGACATATAGCTTGATGGAAAAGCAAGTACCAACGATGCAATAAAAAATAATAATAAATATGTAGGAATGCAATAGTGTCTCTATCAACTATTCAACCTACAAAGGAATGCATGAATCTTCTACAAGCAGAAGAGTTTGATAGACAATATGTGGTGAATTCAAACATACACAACCAACAATAACAAACGTATTGCAAGGATGATCGGTTTTCTATGAGCATAGATATTCATATTAGACACCATCTAAAAGCAAGAGTGCTATGACAACAATATATACAGATCATCTACAGACAGTTGTAACAGGAGGTGATGAATAAATGCTAGGATGCTCACACAACTGATAACAAACAAATTGCTAGCAAATACATTTGCTTCTTACCAGCATTGAAGAGCAACGTGTAATGAACGTTAATGAACAAGAGAGGAGCAAGTGCAAGCAAGGATCATGAAGAGAATACAATGATATGCTTGTAATTAACAACACAATCATTGTGAAGTTTAAGAAGTGATCATCCCAAATGGAAGGGAAATGTTAATGACCAATGGTATCAACATTCAACATATATGTTATAGTCCCTCCTATAAGCATGATCTCACTTCTAATTGACGAAAGATTGTGAAGAATATGATGTGACTACAAAGTCAGATGGAAATATAATGACATGCCAGAGGCCAACGATACAAAGTTTTCATTCACTATTGAGAGATTAACATATCAACTAGATGAAATGTGTACAAATGAATGCAATAGAATCTTTATCATCAACAAACAATTTAACATACAAGAATGAAGTATATACAATCTTGCAAACTATAAAGTTGAAATTGGATATCAGTTCGTACAACAATCATGGTAGAAGATTCAACACTCCATACATCCAAAGTGTCGTTTATAAATGACTATAAGAAACTAGTCATAATAAAATCCAAATTGCTCAGGAATGAGAATTAAAAGATCTGCAACACATACGATCTCTTTACGAAGACAAATGTATGTGTCAAATGCCACTTTGGGTAGATGCAAAAAGACTTCAGTAAATGCAATATCTTGAAGTCAATTTCAATCTGTGAAAGAATACATCTACCTATTTATTTATATCAGTGACGAATGTATTATATGAGTTAAAGACCACAACAAAATGCATGGAGAATACGACAAGTGCAAGCTCTTACGACCTAAGGCAGGAGATTAGTTAGTGCACTATGATCCGCCAACAAAAATCAACAAATAGTGCACGACAGTCTACCTGTATAAAGCAACGAATCACTAAATTCAGAAGCTGCTACGCCACGCCACCGGATCTGCAACCTCTGATACAAGCAGACAGAAGGCGTCCACAATCTACAATCCAACGCCACCGGATCTGCAACCTCTGATACAAGCAGACAGAAGGCGTCCACAATCTACAATCCAACGCCACCGGATCTGCCACACATATACAAGCAGACAGAAGGCGTCTACGATCCACAACTCAACGCCACCGGATCTGCAACACTCCTACTAGCAGACAGAAGGCGTCAATAAGATCTTAAATAAATACCCCTATACGTGCACTAGAGATTGTATACACATAGATACACTAAAGGGGTATATATATAAAAAAATAACCCGCATGGGCCCCGACGAGCGTGTTATTGGTACACACGTGATGCTTAAGGATGCTGCGCGGGTTGACAAGTGAATTCAAGTTTGAATCCGATCCTTCTATACGGATCAATAGAAGTCGACAAGATTCGAACTACCTAACAAAATACACGGTTGTAGCGACCGGTGTATTTGTCTAAATACATTCTTTTTAGGCCTTCAAAGCCTAAAATCAAGAGAATTCACTAAACAAAAGGCACAAAGCCTACGAGAAACCCGATCCCCTATCGATAAGTTGATAGGGTCGACAAGGTTCAATCAAATGGAAATGACCCCTAAACACCCCGATGATGGCCGCATTGATTGAAGATCTCAACCGGAGGGGTTCTCAAATATTTCAAATGTCTCCCAAATACCCAAAGTCCACACAAAATCCATACTCCAAAAATTCAAAAATCAATCCCAAAAATCCAGATATTTAAATCTGTAATCAATCCATCAATCACTCAAAGCAAAATCCATCCACCCTCCGCAACAGTCTGCCAGGGTGGACAAATTCAAATAAACTCTAGCTCACAAAGAGTCAAATGCCTAGTCGAAAATATTACTAGGATCCATTCTCAAAACAATCTCATGCCAGTAAGGACGTGGTACGTGTCCTCTAACCGGCAGTTAGCCGCTAAATGGCACCGCAGGATAAACGGTTACGACGACCCGGGGCCCTCTGAACCGAGTGGTTTGGCCGCCAAATGGCACCACAAAATACCGGTTATGGCCAGCGCCAATACGCTCCTTATTGGCATCAAATCCTTGAGATATGAATCAATAGGATATGATCGATAGGGCACAAAGCCCTCTGTTAGCTAAGGTGGATTCAAATTTGTCCCATTAGGCAAATATTCAATCCCGGTCTACAAGGTCCCCTTGGACGAAGCAACCCATGGCTGCCGACAAGGATCCTTCTGTCAGGTTGGGTCGACTACCTCCTCTGACTAAGTAGACCAGGGACCACGATGGCCCGGGACGACGGAACCATGGGATCTTGATCGGGCCCATCATACATTCCCCCACCATCCGCTTTAAGTGCTAGATGGTGCAATTTCTATTTTAAATATTAAATCTTTCCAAATATCCAAACTTCCCAAATTCTCAAATCCAAATCCAGTTCTCCAAATTCCAAACCTATTACTGCTACTATATGCCAGATAACACGTATACTCTGCGTATCTGATCGATGACTAGCCTTAATCGAAAGTTCTTTCTCGTGATCGGGAGGGGTAATTAACTATAGGGGCTTATGCCTATAGGAAACCAGAACTCAGATCTTAAAGTCCTCAAAAAATGAGGGCGAAATCTCTGGGTAGTGTCTTATCTACAAACCCATATGCCTTCCAAAATTTACCCCGGAACTTAGTTCGTTAAAACTCCCTCGCCGAAAAAGAAAAGCGAGCGGAGGCCGAGGCCGAATTTTCGTAGGCCACAGATTTCTAGCGACTCCACTGGGGAATGGTTTTTCTTTCCATCTTTGGCTAGTCATATCAGCGCTATAGTAGCAGTCATATTAATTGGTGTTCAAAATCTTGAATCTTTTAAAATGATCATTTAGCGAATCAAAATTTTAAAATAATTTTCTATATGATCATTCATACATTCATCGAGATAGCTTAGTCAGCAGTGCTTTTAATTTATGTTACTTTTTATTGCTTTCTAATAGTTATCTGCTTTTATCTTTTGTTCTGTGCAAGTCTCTGCATTTTGAAAGTGTAGGGTGATGTATTAGATTCTGATTACTAACCCTTGCCTTTCATTTATGTAGATGGATCTACAGAACACTCCTTTCACTGTTCAACTTGGCGGTGGAGCCAACATTCAATTGGCAAATGCTCTGATCAACACTGGAAGCGCCGGAGCTACCATCCAATTTGGTAGCGTTGACTTCCCGGCAATCGCTGCAAAGAGTGCTGCCATTCATGCGAATGGCCTGAATGCTGAGAGGTCTGCTAGAAGACTTAATGCTGCTGAAGCTCCTACTGGTCATGCGAATCTGCCAACACAACGACCTTCTGCTACAAATCCTCATGGGAGGATTTCTGTGTTTGAACGACTGTCACAGTCAGAAGCCTCGGCCACCAAGAGAGTTGTGGCTGGAGGAAGGATTTCTGTGGTGGCTGCAAACACCACAACTCTGTCAACCGGGTTACCTATACCCGGGAAGAATAATGCTGAAGCTTCCTCATCTGGAGGAAAGCTAACAATGAGGCAGAGGAGAAAGCTGAATGCTGAGCTTCGAGCTCAGCAGCAATTAGTGTCTTTGCATCCATCAAACCTGCCAGCCCAAGAGATTGAGGCAAATGTCCCCACCTAGAATAGGTTTACCAAACTTAAGTGGGTGAAAAGAAATAGTCCTTCTGGTGAACTCAAACAGTCATTCTGGGAGCATCGACCACAAGCACCGACCCCTCTGAAGACTAGAGAACCTGAACGTCTATCAGCTCGAGTACATCGAGTGCTGAAAACAGTCAAGGAGAGGGGACTAATGAAGAAGCAATTTCAGAGGCCGCTAGTTATTGAGGCTAGAAAAACTCCTCAAAGGGAAAGGCTATCATCTTCTGTGATAGCTGAACAAAGATGATATCAACGACGAGCTCCGCGCGGTGAACATGAGGGTGTGACACCTGAACCTCAAGTTCAGGGATCCACCGCCGAAAGGTCCCGATGGAAGGGAAAGGAAATCTGGAGATCAAAGTCTCGCAGAGAAGAAGAAAAAAGAAGAGAAATAAATATGGGCGTGACATCCGGTATGGCTTCCCGGAGATCCGCCCCTGCCTACAAGCAACATCAAAGATGGGTCCAAAAGAAGACCCACGATGATGTCCCCCCTGACGGTCGACACCTTGGAGAATCCTCCAGGGGATCCCTTCGCCCTCCATCTCCTCCGAAAGAAGAAACCAACTTTGACCGCAGCCCGCTGGTCGAAGAAGTCTCATTACCAAATCAAGAGCCGGAGATCCATTGGCGTAGCCGCTCGGAGATCCAAGTACTTGGGGAGAAAGGGGAAGAAGACATAGAAAATGAAGAAGATATGAAAGAGGAAGAAAATGAAGAAGAAAATGTAGAAGAAAATATAGAAGAATACATGGAAGAAGAAATAAATGACGCCATAAACATTGAAGTCGTCTATATGGTGAGACACACCAACGCCAATGATGAGGCGTACTATGATGATGGTGAAGATGACGACGATCAACAACCACCGGTTAGGCAAGTATATCGACGTCGTCGTGATGTTGGGTCCACCATCGAAAGAGGTGGTCACTCTTCAGAAGAAGAAAGAGAAGAAGCTGAGGATAATCCCTTGGCTGATGAGAATGTCACACTCGCAGACATGCAAAGACATATAAGGCATCAAATGAGAGCCAAAGATAAAGAAATCTCTCAGCTAAATGAGAAGATGACCGAGATGATGACTCAAATGGGGGCGATGATGCAAATGATGCAGAGGACTACTGCTATTGGTGCCATGCCTAATCCTCCAGCCGATCCTCCAAACCTTCAGATGCCACAAGTATCAGGAATACGGGGAACTCCTGAAGGTGTTCATGAGGTCCATAATACCGTCCGCCAGCTCACCCCACAAAATATTGCAAGTACCTCCGAACCCGTGACTGCTGCGCAGTTGGAAGGAATTATAACTGAGAAAATCAAAGCTATTATAGCTGTTGATCAGGCAGAGAAATTGGTGGGTAAGGGTCGTCCATATCCCGCTGAATACGATCAGGTGCCATATCCAAAAGGGTATTCGGTCCCAAAGTTTCACACTTTCAATGGTACTAACAATCCCAGACAGCACTTGGCGCAGTTCAAGGCCACCTGCGGGAATACGGGGGGAAATGACGCCTTACTCTTCCGGCAATTCGTTAACAGTTTGACAGCAACTGCATTTGAATGGTATGCCGAGTTGCCAACTCTGTAAAGACTTTTGCAGAGTTAGAAGCCATGTTTGTAAAGAGGTTTGCAAGCGCGACCGAGAAGATTACAATCGCCGATCTCGCTTTAGACAAACGAAAGAGAGAAGAGTCAGTATCAAAATACATAACCCGTTGGCGCAATTTAAGCATGAAATGTGAACAACAACTCGAAGAAGAACATGCCGTACAATTATTAATGGGAAACATTGATGATAAGATGCAACCATTTTTATGCATGGCTACAATCACTACATTTCAGGATCTACTGGATAGAGTGGCTAAATTTGAAAAGCTGAATTTGTCAAGGTCAGAGGGCCACTTCGACAAACTCAAGAAGCCCAAGTCCTCGGAGGCAAAAAAGGGTGAAGCTTACTCTGCATCTTCTCTCAGGCCGAATAGGGGGAAACAAATGGTTTATAATGTAGATAAAGGCAAGCAACCAATGCAGTATGAAGAAAAGCCAAAACAAGTCTATAACCCTAACCCCCAACCGAAGCTGATACTCGGGGGAAATGACAGGCCACGAACTTTTCAAAGTGGAGGGGAACGTCCGAGACAAGCAATGGGAACCGGTGATAGAACGTTCCCATCTCTCAAAGATAAAATGAATAAAGAATGTCCGTTCAAAAGAGAGAGTGTTGCAAAATTATTTCGACAAGCATTAAAAGCAGGCCTAGAACTGCCAGAGTGCAAGAGGCCAGAGGAGTCGAAAGAAACTAGTGACCCAAATTACTGTCCATATCATCGAGTGCTCGGCCATCCCATTGAAGATTGCTACATCTTCAAGGATTGGGTTGAAAGGAAATACCGAAAGGGAGAGCTCACATTATCAGATAATGTGTTGGTTAATCACAGAAAAGAATCAACCCGGGTAGTTACAACTTCCTCCATACCCCCGGTTGAAGAAAAAAGAAAGGAAAAGAAGCCGATTCAAGAAGAACGGTGGGAGACTGTAGTCTCCAAGAAAACAGTGAAGATGCTGAAGCAGCTTGAGGGTGTTTCGGGTGTAAAGTGGAAGTCTCCCACAGAGCCGGTGATAAATCTCAAAGCACTACCTGCATTGCGAGCATCTAATTCTAAGCAACTCCTTAACCAAGCTGGCACTTCGAAGTCTGGGAAGGTGAAATCCTCGAAGAAGAAGATCAAGTTGAAGAATGCTAGGGAGAAAAAGACAGCAACCCAAAGGGTTATTGATAGTTTAGATGAATACTATCAGACTGTCAGACGCCCCGTTAAGCTTGCTGATTTTATGGCAGAACTCAAAATCGAAGAAGAAAAAGAAGATGATGAAGATACACTTCCCGTGGAAACTTGTTGAGTTATATCGATAACACTGGTAATTTGGGCCAAAAAGAAAAAAGAAGCACCATCTGAGTCCTGTATGATGATATCACCAATGGATTACAGTGTACAAGAGGATTTATATTTTCCAGAAGATGATGAATCAGAGCCTGATATCACTTCGCAGATGGAACAGGTGAATTTGGGCAGCAGCTCTGAATCAACAGACGAATCTCTAAATGAGGCAAAGATCGATTTTGAAGATAATGCACCGTTAAATGGGTCAGAGCAGGAGGAGATCGCTCAGGTGCAGTTAAGAAGTGGTAAAGCACTATCGTCTCCACCAAAGAAAGGGATTTCTGATAAAGATAAAGGGAAAGAGATTATCGTCAATGAAGATATTATTCCTAAGGACTCCAAGAAAAAGAAGACTCCAGGTAAAGGGGTAGATTACAATATCCTATCCCATTTGAGAAAAATTCCAGCACAGCTTAGCATATACGATGCTCTAGTAATGTCCAAAGATCTTCGGGAGATCCTGATTCAGGCTCTTAGGGACCCTGAAAGATATGAGGCTTATTTTGCTGAGCGTAACTTGATTGAGGTCCTGCAAGCTCGGAATGAGCCAATCATTACTTTTGCCGAAGATGACATGATGCTTGGAACAGCAGACCACAATTGACCTTTATATGTCACTGCAGAAAGTGATGGGATGATAATCAGTCGAATTTTGATTGATCCAGGATCCTCTATCAATCTTATGAGCTTGAAAGCTCTGAGATCACTTTGTCTCGATGTGCAGCACCTTGGGCAAGACAAATTGATGGTGCACGGCTTCAATGAAAAGGGACAAAAGACCCTCGGATCATTCATGCTCCCCCTAGTATTTGGGGAACTCCATACTGAGGCAAAATTCCATGTGATTGATGCGGACACCTCATTTAAGGCGCTTCTGGGTCGCCCATAGTTGCACGATTATGGTATTATCCCATCAACACTACATCAGTGTATGAAGTATATCAGAGATGGAGAGGAGTTTAGAATCTCTGGTGATATTCAGCCCTTTGCAGTTCATGAGGTGAAAATTTATGAAGATGCTAGATACTTCATCCTCAAGGAATCAAAGCCATCAAGTTCTCTCGAGACTAAGGCATCAAACCCGAAGGCTGCAAGGCGGCCCAAACAAGAAGATGAGAAGAAGCAGGTGGGAAGAAAGAAGGCAACGCCGACTCTTCCCAAAGCAGCAATCACTCCTAAGTCAAGAAAATATGTGCCTCATCTAGGGAGTGACACAGATGAAGATGATGTCATCCCTGCTAAACCTCAGGAAATATGCCAATCAACAGTTAAGGGAAGAAAGAAGGCAAAATATTCAGATGATGACTATGACTACGAGTCTACTTACATGAATAATGTGCAACATGTACTTTCAAAGAGGATAGATAATCTCTCAATTTCTGATAATGAATGTGTAGTCACGCGTATTCCCTCACAACATTTCAAGGAAATCGCTCCTCGAGAGGTACACAATGTTGAGGAACTTGTAATATTTTACGTGCCTCCTCGAAGAAATAAGGGTGGATCGGGAACCCTATTTTACAAATCTGGTGAGCGCGGAGATGAAGATAATCGAGATTGGTTCTATAGGCCAACTGAACGTAGGGAGTTAGTGCCTACAAGAATGCCCAGATTTATTACAAGAAATGTACGGAGGATGTTGCAAAAACAAGTTGGAATTCGCACCCCTATGCAACAACTTCATCTTTGCTTGAAACTCTGGTATCGAAGAAATCCCCATGCATTGCAAAGAAAGGATATTCTTGCTAGAAGAGGTCTCGTATTTGTTGTGAGAAGACATTCCCAAGGGGAGACGTGTCATGCCATTACATGCAGGGAAATTGAATCTGGTGATGATGGTGTTGAAGAGATTTATGAAGCTAACGATTATGATGATCAACCAGTAGAAGCTGAGCCTGCACCTGAAGAACTTGAAGATGGTGGACAAGCAGCCACTATGGATGAGTTAAGGGAGATCAATTTGGGAACTGAGGAGGACCCTCGCCCGACCTTTATTAGCTCCCTTCTACCAGAAGACCAAGTGGAAGAAATGAAAGAGCTTCTCTGTGAATTCAGGGATTGCTTTGCTTGGACATATGCTGAAATGCCAGGCTTATCCCCTAATGTGGCAGTTTACAGGTTGGCCATCAAGCATGAGGCGGTACCTGTTAAACAAGCTCCACGAAGAATGAGATTGGAGATAGAAGACCAGGTGATTGCTGAAACCAAGAAACTCATAGAGGCGGGCTTCATTCGAGAAAAAAAATATGCTGACTGGATTGCCAATATCGTCCCGGTAAAGAAGAAGAATGGTCAGATTCGCATCTGTATCGATTTTCGGGACCTCAATAAGGCGTGCCCAAAAGATGACTTTCCGCTTCCTGTGTCTGAACTTTTGGTGGACAGTACATCAAATTTTGACATGTTCTCATTTATGGATGGATCGTCGGGTTACAACCAGATCAAGATGGCACCTGAAGATGAGAAGCATACGGCATTTAGAACACCCATCGGTATTTTCTGCTACACAGTCATGCCCTTTGGCCTGAAAAATGCTGGGGCCACCTACCAACGGGCGATGACTCACATATTTGATGATTTGATACATCAAAAGGTCGAGTGCTATGTAGATGACCTTGTTGTTAAAAGCCTTGGCCGAAAAGATCACTTAAAAGATCTCAGAATTGTATTTGAGAGAATCAGAAAGTTTGATCTGAAGATGAATCCTCTCAAATGTGCTTTTGGGGTCTCCTCCGGCAAATTCTTGGGGTATGTTGTTCGTCATCGAGGTATAGAGATCGACCCCAACAAAATTAAAGCAATCACGGAGATGCCACCACCAAAGAACCTTCGACAGCTTCGCTCACTACAAGGGCAACTGGCTTTCATTCGGCAGTTCATTTCGAACCTATCGGGTAGGTGCCAGCCATTTTCAAAATTGATGAAGAAAGATGTTCGTTTCAAATGGGATTCAGAGTGTCAGGAAGCATTCGACAGTATCAAAATATATTTGTTAACTCCACCCATTCTCGCAGCACCAATTCCGGGGAAGCCTCTTATACTGTATACAGCAGCACTAGAAGAGTCCCTTGGAGCATTATTGGCCCAACATAATGAAGAAGGAAAAGAAAATGCACTTTACTACATCAGTCGAAGGTTGATCGGAGCAGAGATCCGCTATTCTCCAATTGAGAAGCATTGCCTAGCATTGATTTTTGCAGTTCAGAAGCTTCGCCACTACATGTTGTCTCACAAAATCACACTGATATCAAAGATCGATCCGCTGAAGTTCTTGATGACAAGACCAGCGTTGACAGGTCGCCTGGCCAGGTGGGCAGTATTATTATTGCAATTTGATATCACGTACCTACCACAAAAGGCTGTGAAAGGACAAGCCTTGGCAGATTTTCTCGCTGCACATCCTATCCCTGCAGACTCCCCACTTAATGATGATCTGCCAGATGAACAAATCTTGCAAGTTGAGGAAAATGAGAAAGTAGTATTTTGGGAGATGTATTTTGATGGAGCATCATCAATAAAACCTGCCCGACCTCCAAATTTTGCTAGGGCCCAAGCTGGCGTCGGCCTAGTTTTCATCGCACCAGAAGGATGTATAATGAGATTTTCATTCAGTCTAACTGAACCCCGGACCAACAATGAAGCCGAGTATGAAGCTTTGATTGTGGGACTGGAGATCGCAATTGATGTCATGATTCAAAATCTTCGAATTTTTGGCGATTCTCAACTTGTAATAAATCAAGTCTTAGGGGTTTATAAGATTTGCAAGCTTGAGTTGGCTCATTACCACCGACGAACCCTTGAGCTCCTAAAACAGTTACCAAATGTTGAATTAGCTCGAGTTCCTCGAGGGCAGAATGGCAAAGCAGATTGTTTAGCCAAATTGGCCAAGGAGATGGTAAATACCAATGAAGAGAAGCCTATATTCATCGGAGTTTTACAACCGTCGGATCTTAGAGCCCGCTCTATTACAATTTCTGATAGCGGAAGGAATTACAGATTCGAGTCAGCAGGATGAAACCCCAGTTGACCCTCAACCTCTCGATCAGATCATTATGGAAAATTATCCGGAAGGATATCATACGGCCAAGAGGCCTAAAGCTAGTCAAGCTTCAGAATCGTGGTGGCATTGTTTAGATATTGAAGTCGAAAATGATTGGAGGCAGCAATTCATTGACTACTTCAAGGAAAACAAGCTCCCGACAGAAAAATCTATGGCCGCACAAATTCGGAAAAGGGCACTGCGATATGCATTTGTCAATGACACGTTGTATCGACGGGCTTTTGATCAGATGTGGCTAAGGTGCCTAGGGATCAAGGAAGCTGATAAAGTAGTGACAGAAGTCCAAGAAGGACTTTGTGGTGCACATCTGTCGGGTCCTAAAATGGCTGCTAAAATTAAGAGGATGGGTTATTATTGGCCAACAATGGTGACAAATTGCATTGATCACGCTAAGAGGTGCCATGAGTGTCAGATTCACGGTGATGTTATTCATCAGCCACCAAATCCACTACACCCGACAATAGCATCCTGGCCATTTGAATGCTGGGGCACAGATATAATTGGTCCAATAGATCCACCATCATCGGCTGGACATCGTTTCATCCTAGCAGCCACAGACTATTTTTCTAAGTGGGCAGAAGCAGCTCCATTCAAAGAAGTCACGTCCGAGCATGTGATTAACTTCTTCACCCATAATATTGTCTACAGATTTGGTGTACCGCGCCGTGTGATCTCAGACAATGGCACAGCATTCAAGAGTACTAAAATATACAAATTTGTCGAGCGTCACAAGATCGATTGGCGATACTCATCAATATATAATCCAAGGGCCAATGGCTTGGCGGAGGCCTTTAACAAGACGCTGATAAAATTGTTAAAGAAGATACTCACCAAGAATAAAAGAGAGTGGCACACTAAAATGGTGGAGGCACTATAGGCGTATCGTACTACTTACAAGACGCCGACTAAAGCCACTCCCTACTCGCTGGTGTTTGGGGTTGAAGCTGTATTGCCAATAGAAATTGAGCTACCGTCACTTCGTGTAGCTATCCAGTACGATCTAACTCAGGAGCAAAATGCTCGATTAAGAACTGAAGAACTCAATGCGCTCGATGAAGTCAGACTACAAGCTCAACAGAGCTTAGAGATCTATCGAGCAAAGATGACGAAATCATTTGATCGAATGGTACGACATCGAGCATTTCAAGAAGGGGAGTTGGTCCTGGTGCTGAGAAGACCAATCATCCCAAACCGAAAAATTGGTGGAAAATTCGTATCCAATTGGAGGGCCCATTTGTCATTGAGAAGTGTACCTGGAAGGAGCTTATCAATTGATTGACCTGGAGGGTCAAAGGCCTATGCCCCCAATTAACGGCCGATACTTGAAGAAGTATCATGCATAGTAATCAACATGTATTTAAAATTCTGTTGTGTATCTGACAAATGCCTACTAGCATGTGTATAACATATATATTTCGAGATTCTCTTGTGACACAAGAATGCATTTCGAGAAAAAAAAAACTGGGGGCATTTTAAATATTTATTCGTGTCGACATCGCGCTGCGTGCCGAGATCCCCGAATAAATATTTAAAACTCTAGAATGTCAATTTTGCAAAAAAAAAAAAAAAAAAAAAAAAAAAACTGGGGGCATTTTAAATATTTATTCGGGTCGACATCGTGCTGCGTGCCGAGATCCCCGAATAAATATTTAAAACTCTAGAATATCAATTTTGCAAAAAAAATAGGGGGAATACTTTTATGTATTAATTCGGGTCGACATCGCGCTGAGTGCCGAGATCCCCGAATAAATATTTAGAATCATTGACTACGAACATCCCTTTAATTCAGGATGTGATAACTTTTATTATCAGTGTATATGTGGGTTATTTTCCCTGAATTTTGGGATATCTCTCCTTCAGTGTACTAAAATTTCAAAAAAAAAAAAAAAAAAAAAAAAAACAAAAAAAGGGAGGTTTTTGTGAATATACGCTCCAACAAATTGAGCCAGAAAAGCTTGAAGACTTCCAACAGCCCGAAGCTTCAGGTTCGAATGGGTGTAAAGGTCGGATCCAATACGCCCAAATATGGCCGGATCGCTGGCAGTTTTGTCTACTCAACACGCCATAAGAAAGGTCGTAGTAGCGGAACCCCCACTTCGTCAACCTATCAGTAAGAACTGTAGGAAGAGCGAATGCTGATTTGACTCAACGAGTTCTAGGAGTTGTAGTCTACAAGACTCCTAATTGACCGGAGAATCGGAATTCCAATGGATAAGAGTAGTCTCGAACACCTACCAAATGTCCGTAGATTCCAAGTCTTCAACCACAAAGGATGACTTCAAATCTACCAACTTCAGAAGATTCAGTATCAGGGAGCACATTTTTCATAGCTCGAGTCTGAAGCCTGAATGGGTGTAAAAGGCCGGATCCAACATGCCCAAATATGGCCGGATCGCTGGCAGTTCTGTCTACTCAATACGCTATAAGAAAGGCCGCAGTAGAGATACCCCGTTTCAGTAACTAGAGGACAAATAGCTATTAAATTATTGCTCTTCTAATCTGATGGAATTAAGTGACTTAGATTAAAAGTCTCATCGAGCGGTTAAGGATTAAGACACTACCCATATTTGATACTATCAACTGAATTCAAGAACCTATAAATCATTCGTCAAGTCCATCGCACAAAACATAGGATAGAAGGAGCCAAAATTCTTAAAATTTGAGCTAAAGCTAAAGGCTACTGATTACGACTAGTGACTGAAGCAGCACTGCTCACAACTATCCTCAAAGGCTTGGGGCATTTTAAATATTTATTTGGATCGACATCGCGCTGCGTGCCGAGATCTCCAAATAAATATTTAAAATCCCCAGTAATACCAACAATATCAGTCCAAAACTCAAGCTCAGAGTACAGCTCTAGCGCACGGCTCAGTACACTCAGAGTACACAAAAAAAAAGAAAGAAAGAAACACTAAAAAGAAAAAAAAAAGTCCTCCATATATATTATAATCATCATGAAGTACAAGTACACTGAGACTCGAAACACTAAAGGAGTACAGACACCACAAGGTACAATTCTCAGGAAAACAAAAGACAAGCACAAGTCAGGAGATGCGAGCCTGCGAACTCTCTATCTTTTCAGTAACCTCAGTCAAAGTCTGGAACTCTAACTGAGCAGTCTGAAGCTCCTCCACAGCCCGTGTCAGTGAAGAGTCAGCTGCCACCATCTCCTGGTGCAAAGCCTGGTGGCGCTGCTCCTCCCTCCTAGTGAGGCGGTCGCGCCGGTTGCGCCCCTCCCTTAAGTGAAGCCTCTGTGACATCACTTGTTTAGCATCTCTCCAAATGTTTTGCAAGCGAGTCGTCAGTCTATCAAACTCCTGGGTCATGCTGAAAAAGCTTTGACGATGCCTCCTCAAGGCCGCAGCACTACTGTCAAACCTATCGTGGATGTCATCAGCCAGCCTCCGTCGTATAGCAACTCTCCCCTCCAGCTCTGGAAGTGTAGCTCTGGTCCGCAAGACAGAAAGGGACCTCAATCTCCAGATGTAAGACTCCGCCTCACGGCACATTGACTCCCAGAAAAGTAACTCGGTATGGCTCACCCCAAAACTGGCAAGTAACCCGAGGAGTCGGTCAGCAGAAGGAACAAACTCGATCCAAGACTCCAGAGATTTTGGATCAATACTGTAAATCAGATCTCTCAAAAGCTCTATGGTGTTGTTGCACCTAACAACACTCCTTGAATCCGGGGGTAGAGGGACATAACAAGGAATCTCTGAGGTATAGTCAGCCCCCTCAGGCACTACATAAAGAATTACAAGCAATCAATATAGTAATAGATAATATTATAATATGGCAAAAGGAATTAATTTAAGACAAACCCGTACCTGTTGAGGGGCTCGCAGAGTCAGCAGAGTAGCCAGCAGGAACAGAAGAAGGGCCCGCAGCGTTAGTCTGGGGGCACTCAGGAACGAAAGAAAACTCCGCAGGTACCAAGTCTAAGGACGCTGGTGTGTACGACGGTGCCTCAGAAAACTCAGGAAAGAAGCCTGCACCGGTCCCTGAAGACTCCCCAGGACAGAAAGACCCGTAAGGGTACACCGGAAAAGAGAAGTCATCCAGAGGGTCTAGCGTACTGTAGCCGGTAAAGTCTGATATCCTCGGTCTTTGAGAACTCTCTCCAGGGTCTCCGAGTAAAGTGTGAACATCCACAGACATCCGAGAAGATGAAGCACGGGGAGAGCCAGCACGTCTGCGAGTAGGCCTGGTAGTCTCAGCACGAGGTGGCTCGGGTGCCACATCCGGAGCTCTCACCGGAGAGGGAACTGCGACCCCAGCAGCAGTATGAGCCTTAGTATTTGTCCCTGTATCAAGAGCAAATTAAGCAATCAATATTTAATCAAATTAATAAATGACAAAAAAGAAACGGGTAAAAAAAGTACCTCTCAAAAGTAGCGTCCGAAAAACCCCTACGGGATCTCTGTCCTCTCGGCAACCTGAGATCGTGTACTCTGCTCTCGTATCTCCTAGCTCCGTGCTCCAGAGCAGGACCAAAGGACAAACGCACCCAAGTCAGCGCGTCAAACTAATGCCGGTACAAGTAGATGGCTGAGCTAGAAGAAAACTAGACCCGGTGCCAAGCCTGAGCAAATGCAGCCACGTCACTGCTGCTGTGAAAAAACGGGTCTCCTGCGGTACATTCTCCATGCGTAAAACATCTGTGACTCCAGGAACAACTGGCCGACCGTCAAAAGCTGTAGCCTGAGAGTACCCAAACTGTCTGGCCACTCTGTTGGGCTGATAGCCCTCCAACGTCACAATGTTACCGGAACGGTAACACAACCAGTCCGGGCGTATGCTGATGAGGTACTCAGCAACTGTCAAACTCTGTCCACGGAGCAGAAGCATGCGTCTACCTCTATGATCAATCCCATCCACTACAACAGTACCTCTCAGGTGAGGCGGCAAACCAACAACATCTGGCTGGTGAACCAAGGAGAACCGGTCTCTAACCAACTGTGGTGCAAAGAAGAAAAGTCGGATCCTCTCCGACTCTAGGGTAGAGGACGCCTGAGACAACGGGAGAACAGTGGGGTACCCTCTCTCTGAGGAGTAAGCAGGAAACTCCAGAACAGAGAAGGCACCCTGAACGTGCAAGTGAATCCATCCGTACAAGTACTGCCACGGTAAAGTCAGATCCCGTAGCTCGAGAGAAGTGGCCTCAGAAGCAGTGCGTAGAGACCTATAAATCCTAGCAAGTGTCGCTGGAACCAAAGCAAGTCTCTGCCCCTGTGCTAACTGACTGGCGGCCAGAAGTACGCTACATCTAATTGATCCTGCTCTAAGAGGAAGAACAAAGGTGCAGAGCCAAGTAGCCAAAAATCCCACCAAGAACAAATCCTCACTGACACCCGACAACCCTGGGAAAGTACAACTGTAGGTAGAAGAAGGCTCAGCAGTCTCCTCTGACAATGGAGCACCACGCTCCAAACCAAGTCCAAAAGGGTCATGTAGTGAAACTCCAACTGAAGATAGGTACATCTCCTGAAGAAAACTACGAATCCAAACATCGACGGGCATGGAAGCCCTAGCGCGCCTCGACAGGTCGGATGCTCTATGCGTCCGTCTGTAGTGCTGCAGTGCGACGGGGTAAACATCTGGCAGTACTAACCTCCCTCTCCTGTCACCGTCTTCCGAAAGGACCCGCTGAAATAATTGCTCATCTGGAGGAACACACTCCTCAAAGCGATGGCCAAAAACTGGAAGCCCTGACACTGTCTGGAGGTCTGAAAGAGTAATCGTGAGCTCCTCCGCCCCGATCCAGCAAGTACCTCTGCCTGAGTCCCAGAACTCAACTAAACCTCGGGCCCAAGAGGAAGGAAGGCGCCCGTAGTCAAACAGCGAGGCGTAAACTGCCCCGTAAATCCCCGCTGCCTGCAGTGTACCTCTATGTGTCTGAAGAATGTAGCGTGCCCAACAAATGTAACCCCTAACTGGACTCTGCACCTGTCCAACTCTAGAGTCTCTCGGCCACTCCAAGGGTGCCGGCTGTAACTGCCGGTGACCAAGAAGTCTCGACTGTCCAACAGGCTCCGCTACATCGGCTGCTGGCTCCAAAATGTCACAAGTCCCCCAGCTCAGTGGTGCAATGGTACTCTCCAACGGGTGATACTCCCCGCACTGCAATCTGAGACTAGTGACCCACCTGTCCGGGTTCTCAAAAGCAACAGAATCCCTAGAAAGCTCTAGCAGTAAAGGTGAGCGGGTAAAGAAACTGTGGAAAACATCTCGCCCCCGCAGCATATCCTGATGCTGCTCTAATCTATCCCGAACATCAACTCTACTATGGGGATCCCGCCTGTCAATCGCATCCCAGATGGCAGCCTCACTAGGCTCACCTGGTGGAAGATCATCAGGTCTCTGCCAACGGAACATCTTCTACACGAGGAGAAAATGAGAGTGCGTCAAAAAGCAGTTATAATAATAATAAATGCTATAAAAAGTGAAGGGGACTACGAAGGACCGTCAACTAACTCGACAAACCAAAACCATTCGAGCTATAAGATGTTTACATTTAACGATTAACTTTTGTGCATCAATATCCTTGCATACCAATGGATATTAGTTTTTTTAAAAAAAAGAGAGACATTTAGTGTGACATCCAAAGAGGTTTTGGAGATCCACAAAATAAAAAATTAAAAAAAAACCTACAGTGTGACATCCAAATAAGCTTTTGGAGATCCGCTAAATAAGACCCCCTCAGTATGACATCCAGAATAAACATTTGGAAATCCACAGGGTCGATCAACATACAACAAACGTGGTTCGCTCTAGGCGCGTACCACATTTGTTGGGGGGCATTTGTTGACCACTATACCTCAAACCACACGAGAAAAGACACAAACTGATGAATAAAGCAATATGAGCCTTGGCACCACATGTCACTTGAAGGGTCAAACGATCTCTGATTGCCAAACGGACAGCATCATTGCGATCAAGATATCAAATTTTCCTAGATCAAGGCCCGTCGCAATCGAATCGAATGAGATCGGTCAAAAGGGATGACCGACACCCGAAATTAAAGTGCGAAGTTGATCAAACAATGTCGGATCAACAAATCAATTTCGCCTTTACGATCGGAATATTATGAATACTCAAAAACTACATCTTCTATGTTCAACTTGGATCATCCGAATTGGTGACACAAATTTCGAGACAAAACACGCATATCAAGAAAATTGGCGTTGGCGAAACAAAGTCCGATCGAGAAACGAACTTCGTCACTGCATTCCGAATATCCTAAATACCTACGGGTGACATCCAACTTATTCAAATTAAAGCATGCGAGGTCGCACACGCATTTCGAGGTAAAGCACAAATTTCAAGAAAAAGTTTGCCCGACTCTACCCAAATGATGTCAGATTGACGAACGGACTTCATCGTTGTGTCCGGAACATCATCAATTCCATAAATGCACTGTCAATTTGTATAATTTAGGTTGTGTACGCAAATCGAGGTGGACACATGCAAGAATTACCATCGGTATGCTCAAATGACGCCCGATCGTGAAACGGACTGCATCGTTGTGTTCGGAACACCAAAAATACCCTAAATGCACTACCAATTTGTATAATTTAGGTTGTGCACGCAAATCTAGGTGGGCACATGCAAGAATTACCATCAGTATGCTCAAATGACGCCCGATCGAGAAATGGACTGCGTCGTTGTGTTCAAAACACTAAAAATACCCTAAATGCACTACCAATTTGTTCAATTTAGATTGTGCACGCAAATCGAGGTAGGCACATGCAAGAATTACCATCGGTATGCCCAAACGACGTCCGATCGAGAAACGGACTACGTCGTTGCGACCGAAATGTCGACAATACACTAAATTCACTATTTATTTGTCTAATTTTGATATTCGACGAATTTAACAAGTAAAACGAGGCATGAATGTACGCAAAACGAGAAAGCACGCAAACCAATGCATCCTTTGACCTGATTAATGCAGTGTTGTCGTGTTAAATTAATGCATTAAGAGACATATCACTAAGACGGTTATCAACCTAAACAAAATTTCAATGACAGCAGATGCCAAAATAAGAAAAGGTCATATACAAATTAATGCATATGTGTAATTTCCAGTCCGTCAATCCTCTGTCACTTCGGTCGCAGTTGGCCTCCGCTCCTTGGTCAAAATGAAACTAAGCAAGTAAGCTGGCTGTTTTAAAAAAGGACAACTCCCAAGCAAACAAACTTCTTCCCAGTCCTCTCCTTCTCCAACTTCAGAAATTCTCAGCTCCCACAACCCCCACGCCAAGTCCCCTCTGTTTTCCTCTTCATTTCCACGAACACAGGCTTCGAGCCGTCTCGGAGCAGCACGTTACAACTTCTCAAGACAGCAATCTCATTCCCTTTTGTTCGTCCAAGCAAAATCCCACGGAGTTCTTCAAGCCTTCAATACTTCCAGCTGACCATTCAAAACATCTCCTCAAAGCTCTGTCCAAAAAGTCCGTTGGCTACATTCCTGTTTCCTCCAGGATTCTCCCTCAAACCATTCACGCCTCTCAACCCTCCAGCAATAGCCATACCGATTGAAGTCAGGGTGATAGGTTGATCTCTTGTTGAGTTGTTCTTGTGGTGATTACGTTTTCTTTTTACGTGTTTTGTTTCTGTGCCTTCAACTCTACCGGGAAAGACATTCATACAGATTATAATGGGTTATACCAAGGTTTAAAATTGCGTAACTGCGCCTCGAGGCGGTTTTCGTCCGTGAGGCGAGGCGTAAGCCTCGAGGCGGTCTGAGGCGTAAGCCTCACGAACACAGGATTGCGTAAATGAAAAATTAAGGGTTTAAGCAGGAAAATAATAACAATAGTGGAAAATAAGAATATAGATGCAATAAAATCATGTCCCAAAGTACAAAATCACAAAATATTAGTTTAACAAAACTCCCAAAATGCAAAAAACATATAAAATGAAATCATATCCCATCACTAAATGGGTCTTCAAGTGAATCTTCTTCTCCAATTGTATCTATGAATGCCATGTCATCTTCATCTTCAACATGACTCACTTTTCTCTTCCCTGTTCAATAAAAGAAAAGATCATTAGCATATTAATTGGATGAACCACTCATTATCAGGCAGACTGGCAGAGAACATATACCTTTACTTGCAGAGCTAGTAGATGTGTGTGGTGTGGTACTAGTGGATGTACCCGTTTGATCTGCTTCGCCCCTCAATACATCCACATTTAGATCTTCTACCTGTAAGTCTGATAATGGCAAATCTGCCTCATCATCTATGAACCACTCATTATCAGACGACACATCATCACACACCAACGGGTCCTCATCATCTTTCAACCCCTTATTCCTCAACCTCCTATCTCTTAACCTCTTGTTGTGCATTATGTAAACGAGAGAGTTCATTCTGAGTGTAGATAGTCGATTTCTTCTCTTCGTTTGCACTTGACTATATGTACTCCAATTTCGCTCACACCCAGAAGAAGAACAAGTGAGGCCCAACACTCTCACAGCAAAACTCTATAGCTCAGAGGTGGAATCACCAAATTGGATCCACCATTCAATTGTTTTTAAGAAAAAATATAATCAAAATTCAGAACTGAATAAAGTGTATTGCATTTACCAAATTAATTATACCTGGAGACCGTTTAGAAATGGTTGCTTTTGCTGCATTCAAACCAAAAAAACCCTCTTTATTCCGGAACAGAACAAGCTGTAAATCTGCAAGCTCCCTATCTGCCTGCTCCGGTATTAATCTTTCCATACAGTGATATAGACCAAGCTTAACCTCCGGATTTGAAGATTTTTTCTCTGAATATTGAAATTGAGGGTTGAGATAGTATGCCGCTGCATGTAGATGTCGGTGTAACTGCACCTCCCACCGAGCATCAACGATATTCCAAATCTCCCTATAACTTGCCTCCTCTCCTCCCAAGTTGTGTGCAATCATCTCCTTGGCCTCATCCATAGCATTATAAATAAAACCCATAGCTGATTTCTTCTCTGCATCCACTAAGCGTAAAACTTGCACTAAGGGTCTCGTGCTCAAAATGGCATAGGTTACAGTAGCCCAAAATTTATCATTCAGAATTATCTTTCTTATCTCCTTTCCCTCACTCTTCTTCCCCCAAGCAGAGTTTAGCCATTCAGTTGATGTAAACATGGCTTCCAAAGGTTGCCTCGCCTCCATCAAGCTCTGCAGTGTCAAATAGGAGGTGACAAACCTATAGATTCACAGTGCCCAAATGTTAAAACTACGAACATACAGTTGGAATGATTTACAATGTAAAAAATATGAACATACCTAGTGGTTGCAGGTCGAATGATTTCTTTCTTTGAAAATTTTCTCATTAAGCTTAAGACCCAAGAGTGATTGTAGATGAATTTTGTAATCTTCTTCGCCCTAACAAGAGCACTCTTGTGCGTAGGTAAGTCACCAAGATCCTCCAATATGAGATCAATACAATGTGCTGCGCAAGGTGTCCAATAGAGGTGTGTCCTCTTCTCCATCAACATCTGACCAGCTGCTTTGTATGCACTGGCATTATCAGTCACTACCTGGACAACCAACTGCTCTCCAATCTCCTCAATAACTCCATCAAGTAAATTTAAAATGAATGTAGCATTCTTCACCTCATCAGAAGCTTCAACAGATCTTAAGAACACTGTACCATAGGGATTGTTGACAAGGATGTTTATCAAACTCCTACTCTTCATGTCAGACCATCCATCTGACATTATAGTCACACCTTTCTCAATCCATGTCCTTTTAATCTCATCAATGGTTCGCTCGGTGTTCTGCAACTCCTCTTTTAAAATCCAAGTGCGCAACTCATACATAGAAGGTGCTTTCAACCCTCTTCCATACAATCCTACAGACCGCATCATACTGAAGTAGGCAGGCGATGTAGCAACATTAAATGGTATTGCATTTTCAAAAAAGAACCTCCTAATGTCCATGCAAACCTGTCGCCGACCCTCTCTAGTACCAGCTGCAGGCATCATCTCTGCTTCTCCTCTATCTGCTCCTGCAGTAGTCATGTACTGATTCATAGGACCCCGTGCACCTCTATTATGTATTGTGGAGGAAGAGCCCTTTCTACTCTCGCTCCCAAAATAAGCACCTTGGTCGACCCTTTCATCAAATTGCTGCTGTTGTAAGTGTTTGACAGTGGTAGTTTTCTTCATGTAAGCACTTATTTCTTCCTTCACATTGTCCGGCACTTTTGCACAAGGTGCTACGTTCTTGTGAGAGCATGATAAGTGCTCCTTCATGCGGGTTACTCCGCCCTTCACAACTTTCTCACAAAAGTTGCACTTTAAATAGACATAGCTCTTCTCGCCGCCGCCAATGTCAACTTGTACACTATACTTTCAAGAAGGGTTCCTCCGCAATGACAAAGACCCCTTTTCCTTGCCTCGTACCAAGATCCCTAATGAAAGAATCGAAAATTATACAAAAAAATTCCAAAAATCTAAAACCCTAAAATTTCTTTCATTTCAAAAATCTAACCAAAAAGTAAAAAAAAATACCTAAAATCCTTTGTGGACTTCTCCTACAAGGCGGCCGGACACTTCAACTTCGCCGGAGAGAGGCGGCGCCGGCGGGAGAGGCGGCGGGAAGGTTGGCCGAGCGGACGGGGGGCTCTGGATTTCGCGACCTGGAGCAAACGAGCGGAAAATGTCGGGATGAAGCCTTAGCCGATCGGGTGTGGGGGATTTAATGGAAAAATTTTAAGTAGGTGGGCCCTTTGGCTGAGGCGTACGCCTCTCTCAAAATTGCGCAATTGCGCAACAGAGGCGCGCCTCAGCCTACGTGAGGCGTAAACCTCACCACAGCCCGCAATTGCGCACGCCTTGAGGCGTTTTTTGCAAGAATTGCGCAGAGGCGCGCCTCTTATTGCGCAATTTTAAACAATGGGTTATACTAGTCATCTAGTTTTCTTTTTTTTTTTGTGAAATGTGTATATTCTTCTTTAGCTGCTCTATACATTATGGTCCTCTTTGCAGTATTGCATCAGATTTTTTTTATTTTTTTTTTTTATTTTTTTTTATTTCTACTGTGAGAAGTCTTCAAGCTTAAGTTTTGACAATTATATAGCATGCATGAAGCTCTGCCCTTTGTTAGTGCTCCATTATTTGAGGAAGAATAAGCCTCTGTAAAAAGAGAAAGGGGCAAAAAGAAGCACTTACCGATCTTCACCTATTAAAGCTGGCTTCTCCACTTCCTCCACTGATTCCTTCAAGCTCACGGCCTCCCTTTCACTGTCTCCTCCCACTACGTAAGGGATGTCCAACACCAGCACAAGCTTGAAAGTCCCTCTTACACCTCAACTTTCCTGCTAAGTAAATCCACAGGCTTGACTCTCTTCAACCAGCTATAGCCCTTCTTAAACAAAAAAAAAAAAGGAAGAGATTCCATCTACTCCCTCTGTTTCTCATCCACGTGAACTCTTGCATTTCAAAAAAAAAAAAAGTCTTTTGTCCTGTTTCTGAGGCAGCCAATCACGTTTCCCTTGCTTTCTTGTCTTTTTCTTGCTTTCACAAGAAGTACATATGCTGGGTTCCACTACAATCAACGAAATCAGCCTTTTGGAACTTCAAGCAGCCCACTTCTTCTTTAACTTCACCACATAGTTTCACCTCTTAAGTCCATCTTTAAGGCCCACTACACTATACAAAAATCAGCCCACACCACTAATCTTTTTCTTTTTTTCTGTAATCATTCCAAGCCCAAAGTCCCCACTTAAGGTCTCAAGTAAATCTCTTTGACAAAGGTCCATACAGTGGAGTTAATTACTTTCTTTTAGTATGTTTTGACTCTACTCTACTTTATCAGTATTATTATTATTGATGTTAGTTATCAAAGCCAATTGTTGTAACTGGTTTTATCAATTTTTGTTAATCCGTCAATAGTGCTATTTAATTACTTTATTATTGTTAATTGTTGAGTTTACCTATGTGTATATGTGTGTGTAAAAAAAAAAAAAGAGAGAGAAAGTAACAAAAAAAAAAGAAAGCAGAAAAGCAAAAGAAAAGAAAAGAAGAAAAAGAAAAGTTTCAAAAAAAAAAAAAAAAAGAAGAGTGGAGCTTACAAAAAAAAAGAAGAGAAATTTGTAGTGTTTTGTGCATCTCATTCCATCATCGCCGACCCCAAAGGTATAAATTTCTAAAACTCAGATTTCCCATTCTCGTCGTTTGTGGCGGACCGGGGAACCACCTATACGCGCTCTCGTAGCACGGTGGGAGGGAGCCCGGTGCGATACCTACGACGAGACGGGTAATCATCTAAAACTCATATTCCCATTTCGGTGTTTGCTGCGGACCGGCGAACCACCTATACGCGCTCTCGTAGCACGGTAGGAGGGAGCCCGGTGCGACGCATACGATGAAATGGGAAAGCCCTATACACGCTCTTGTAGCGTGGTGGGGAGATCTACCTGTGCTCGCCTACGGATACTGTTGAAGACCTCATACACGCTCGAATAGCGTGGTGGGATGAAAAAATGTACGGTCCGGTGTCCTCCCGACACCTACCATACACGCTCGAGTAGCGTGGTGGGATGGCCCAGTTTCCCGTAGTTTTCCCCTAAACGATGGAAACGCCGGGAGGCTGCCGAAATTTTCAGTGAATCATGGACATGACTTGGACAAAATGTGAACAATTTGAACTTAAGCTCATATTTGTATTTGAGCAAATAAAAAGGACTTTAACTCAATTCAAACAATAATTGAACTTGCAAATCAAATGAGATGAACAAAGGTTTGAACATTTGAACAAAGAGCAACAAGAACTTGATTTGGGACCGCAATGAACTTAACTCAAACTTGAACTCGAATTTCGGCTTCGACTCATTTTCAAATAAATGAAAAGAGAGCGTTGACTCAACTTGGACCTAAATGAGAACCACAAGAGATCATGTTGTGACATGGAATATTACTTGAGTTTGGACATAAATAAGGTAACCAATTAAGAATTTGATTTAAAAAAAGAAATGACATCAAGATTCTAATGGAATGTTAAAGAATTATCATTTCAATTTGAATGTAATTGCTAATTAAGAAATTTGGGTCATTCAAATCTTATGCAAGCAAGCAAGTGGAAGACAAGCTCTCAATGCATTCAAGTGAAGAATGATGAAGATAAAATGACTTAGACTATTCAGCCAAGTCAATTTGAGAATGACATATGTATCAATCATTCAATCGACTACAACTAGAAGGATTCGACATATAGCTTGATGGAAAAGCAAGTACCAACGATGCAATAAAAAATAATAATAAATTTGTAGGAATGCAATAGTGTCTCTATCAACTATTCAACCTACAAAGGAATGCATGAATCTTCTACAAGCAGAAGAGTTTGATAGACAATATGTGGTGAATTCAAACATACACACAACCAACAATAACAAACGTATTGCAAGGATGATCGGTCTTCTATGAGCATAGATATTCATATTAGACACCATCTAAAAGCAAGAGTGCTATGGCAAAACAATATACAGATCATCTACAGACAGTTGTAACAGGAGGTGATGAATAAATGCTAGGATGCTCACACAACTGATAACAAACAAATTGCTAGCAAATACATTTGCTTCTTACCAGCATTGAAGAGCAACGTGTAATGAACGTTAATGAACAAGAGAGGAGCAAGTGCAAGCAAGGATCATGAAGAGAATACAATGATATGCTTGTAATTAACAACACAATCATTGTGAAGTTTAAGAAGTGATCATCCCAAATGGAAGGGAAATGTTAATGACCAATGGTATCAACATTCAACATATATGTTATAGTCCCTCCTATAAGCATGATCTCACTTCTAATTGACGAAAGATTGTGAAGAATATGATGTGACTACAAAGTCAGATGGAAATATAATGACATGCCAGAGGCCAACGATACAAAGTTTTCATTCACTATTGAGAGATTAACATATCAACTGGATGAAATGTGTACAAATGAATGCAATAGAATCTTTATCATCAACAAACAATTCAACATACAAGAATGAAGTATATACAATCTTGCAAACTATAAAGTTGAAATTGGATATCAGTTCGTACAACAATCATGGTAGAAGATTCAACACTCCATACATCCAAAGTGTCGTTTATAAATGACTATAAGAAACTAGTCATAATAAAATCCAAGTTGCTCAGGAATGAGAATTAAAAGATCTGCAACACATACGATCTCTTTACGAAGACAAATGTATGTGTCAAATGCCACTTTGGGTAGATGCAAAAAGACTTCAGTAAATGCAGTATCTTGAAGTCAATTTCAATCTGTGAAAGAATACATCTACCTATCTATTTATATCAGTGACGAATGTATTATATGAGTTAAAGACCACAACAAAATGCATGGAGAATACGACAAGTGCAAGCTCCTACGACCTAAGGCAGGAGATTAGTTAGTGCACTATGATCCGCCAACAAAAATCAACAAATAGTGCACGACAGTCTACCTGTATAAAGCAGCGAATCACTAAATTCAGAAGCTGCTACGCCACGCCACCGGATCTGCAACCTCTGATACAAGCAGACAGAAGGCGTCCACAATCTACAATCCAACGCCACCGGATCTGCGACACATATACAAGCAGACAGAAGGCGTCTACGATCCACAACTCAACGCCACAGGATCTGCAACACTCCTACTAGCAGACAGAAGGCGTCAATAAGATCTGAAATAAATACCCCTACACGTGCACTAGAGAATGTATACACATAGATACACTAAAGGGGTATATATATAAAAAAATAACCCGCATGGGCCCCGACGAGCGTGTTATTGGTACACACGTGACGCTTAGGGATGCTGCGCGGGTTGACAAGTGAATTCAAGTTCGAATCCGATCCTTCTATACGGATCAATAGAAGTTGACAAGATTCGAACTACCTAACAAAATACACGGTTGTAGCGACCGGTGTATTTGTCTAAATACATTCTTTTTAGGCCTTCAAAGCCTAAAATCAAGAGAATTCACTAAACAAAAGGCACAAAGCCTACGAGAAACCCGATCCCTTATCGATAAGTTGATAGGGTCGACAAGGTTCAATCAAATGGAAATGACCCCTAAACACCCCGATGATGGCCGCGTTGATTGAAGATCTCAATCGGAGGGGTTCTCAAATATTTCAAATGTCTTCCAAATACCCAAAGTCCACACAAAATCCATACTCCAAAAATTTAAAAATCAATCCCAAAAATCCAGATATTTAAATCTGAAATCAATCCATCAATCACTCAAAGTAAAATCCATCCACCCTCCGCAACAGTCTGCCGGGGTGGACAAATTCAAATAAACTCTAGCTCACAAAGAGCCAAATGCCTAGTCGAAAATATTACTAGGATCCATTCTCAAAACAATCTCATGCCAGTAAGGACGTGTTACGTGTCCTCTAACCGGCGGTTAGCCGCTAAATGGCACCGCAGGATAAACGGTTACGACGACCCGGGGCCCTCTGAACTGAGTGGTTTTGCCGCCAAATGGCACCACAAAATACCGGTTATGGCCAGCGCCAATACGCTCCTTATTGGCATCAAATCCTTGAGATATGAATCAATAGGATATGATCGATAGGGCACAAAGCCCTCTGTTAGCTAAGGTGGATTCCAATTTGTCCCCTTAGGCAAATATTCAACCCCGGTCTACAAGGTCCCCTTGGACGAAGCAACCCATGGCTGCCGACAAGGATCCTTCTGTTAGGTTAGGTCGACTACCTCCTCTGACTAAGTAGACCAGGGACCACGATGGCCCGGGACGACGGAACCATGGGATCTTGATCGGGCCTATCATACATTCCCCCACCATCCGCTTTAAGTGCTAGATGGTGCAATTTCTATTTTAAATATTAAATCTTTCCAAATATCCAAACTTCCCAAATTCTCAAATCCAAATCCAGTTCTCCAAATTCCAAACCTATTGCTGCTACTATATGCCAGATAACACGTATACTCTGCGTATCTGATCGATGACTAGCCTTAATCGAAAGTTCTCTCTCGTGATCGGGAGGGGTAATTAACTATAGGGGCTTGCGCCTATAGGAAACCAGAACTCAGATCTTAAAGTCCTCACAAAATGAGGGCGTAATCTCTGGGTAGTGTCTTATCTACAAACCCTTCTGCCTTCCAAAATTTACCCCGGAACTTAGTTCGTTAAAACTCCCTCGCCGAAAATGAAAAGCGAGCGGAGGCCGAGGCCGAATTTTCGGAGCCCACAAGCCGCGACGCCGAACAGTCACAAAATGGGAAAATAGGGATTGTCGGGCAGTTAAAGTGACATGGGTAAGTCGCTCATTTAATGGGCAACTGAAACATTAGTCGCTCGTTAAACTGGTGACTTTGATTTCAAAAAAATTTTAGTTGGTTAACTGCATAAATTAGAATAATAAGATACTTAGTTTAAAAATTTTCCCCTTCTAAATTTAGACCCATTAGCTTATGTCAGACTATATATAAAATAGTTGCAATTATGCTTCTAAATGGATTAAAGATGTGCATTCGAAAGCTTATTTCTGGTAGCCTTTGTTCCTGGAAAATCTATGACTGATTATTGTATTTTAGCTCAAGTGGTATTTTGTAAATTGAGATTCTCTGCATTCGAAACTCTCAAGTTTTGAGATGTATCGGTATGTAGGCTAAATTCTACAATTGGATTATGAAATTTGTGCTTAATCCAAGATTTTTTTATTTTAATAAATGCAAGAACTGATTGGATTGATGCTAAAAGTGGATTTAGGTAGGGGTGTCGTTTATCAGCTATCTATTTATAATGTGCTCTGAACATTTATCTAAGGCTTTTCATCAAAGAGGAGTGAAGTTTGGATTAAAATTGCTCCCAAGATTGAACCTATTTCCCATATCTTATATACAGATGTTGTGTTGATTTTCTCTGAAGCGTCTTCCAAATCAATGAAAAGAATTAATTGTATTATTGCTACTTACAATACTTGGACAGACCAAAGAATTAATAAATATTATTCTGAGGTGATTTTTGGTAATTATGTACCTGTGCGGAGGAAGAAAAAGCTTGCTTCTCTGTTGGTATATAAACGGGTCAAGGAACTTATGTATTTGGGAGTTAAGATTGCATTGAGAAGATTAGTGGCGTTTGATTTTCAATGCATAATGACTCATGTATTAGATAGACTAAATGCTTGGGGAAGCAGGTTTTTGTCCATTACAGGAAGAATTGCTCTAACTAAATCCTCACTTCTTGCTCTACCTTCCTTTATTCTTACTCATTCATTGGAGCTTAAAGGGGTTCTGAATGATCTAAACATATTTTGTAGGAAACAAATGTGGTTTATTGTCAAAATCAGTGGACAAAATTAAGAAATTGGGAAGAAGAATGATCACAAAACAACTTTTATTTAAAAGAAATGCAAAGAAAAACAAGATATAGTAGGATCCTCAATTATAGAGGAGGATTCAGCTCTCCCAAATCTTTAGCCACCAACTAGAGCCCAAACATCCTGAGATAATTTTGATTTCCGCAAAACAAACAATGCTCTAACACTCCCAAAATTGCCCCCTTAAAGCATACAATTTAAAGGGAAATCCCATAACAACCTTCCCTTTAAATTTTCACTCTCAAAACACATTAAAAGCTTAGTTTGAAATAGCTGTAGAGGGGGGTGCGGCGAGCACGGGGGCGATACCTCTGTTTCGCCTTTGGTATATTTGAGCCGTCCTGTGTGGACCGATCGGACCGGTCCAATGATTAGTCCAACAATACCTCTCACTCAAAGACCCACCTTATCCTCCAGGTGGAAGGATGAAAATTGTTGCTTCACCCTCTCGTACGGTTCCCAAGTGACATCATATTCAGGTAGATGCTTCCATTTGATATTCACTTCCTTGATCCGTCCTCCCTGTTGCACCCCTTTCAACTCTAGTGGTTCTAACACTACCTGTAGATCCTCCGTCAGGATTTCCAGTAACTCTGAACTAACTATATGCTCCCTAATAGTTCTCAACTCGGAGACGTGGAGCACCGAGTGTTTAGTGGTGGTCGGGGATAACTTTAATTGGTAAGACACAACTTCGATCCTCTATAATATCTTGTAAGGGCGAAAGTACTTTGTAGTAGCTTTTTAATTCTCTTTTTCGCTACTGTTCTCTGTCTCTCCCACTACAAACTAGATGTTCTTCTTATACCATCCGCCTGCTTCTTCATGATCTGCTGAGCCCTCTGTAGATGCCTTTTCAATTCCTCCAACACCCTATCCCACTCCTTCAAGTATCATTTAACAGATGAAACTGGTGTGCTACTCTGCCCAAATCGCACCAGGTGAAGTGGATCCCTTGTATACAACACTTTAAGGGAGTCATTCGGGAAGCCAAGTGATAGGAAATGTTGTACTATTACTTTGTCCATGATAGTCACTTGTCCCACATCTGAGCTCTAAAGCAGAACATTGTAGGTAAGTCTCCAAGCTCCTATTAACCATCTCCGCTTGCCTATTTATCTGAGGGTGGTAAGTAGTGCTCCTCTTTAGTATTATTCCCTACATCCTGAACAACTCGGTCCAAAAGTAATTGAGGAACATCTTATCATGGACAGACACTATAGACTATGGTATCCCATGCAGTCTAACTTTCTCCTTGATGAATGCCGCCACTACTATCATTGTGTGTAGAGATGTCATAGGGGAATAAAGTGAGCATACTTGCTCAACCTATCAACTACCACCAGAATTATCATAAACCCCTCAGACAGGGGTAACCCATTTATAAAGTTAATCATGACTTCCTCCTACACCATGTCAGGTGAAGCGAGGTGTTAAAGTAACCCCTGGAGCCATGGCTATGTACTTGTCTAACTGGCATATCTCACATCTTGCCACCATCTCTTCCACATATTTATGTAGCCCTTCCAATACAATTTTGTGACCAATCTCCTATGTCTTCTACACAATAGAATGATCCCCTACTACGCATCCATGGAACTCCTGCAATAGATGTGGAACATGGACTAATGTCCGTGACAACACAAACCTCTCTTGGTACAACAATCTCATCCCTCTAGGGAATAGAAAGGGTGGCTATTCTCATTGTGGGCTCCGAAAATTTGCCGCGCGTTTCTTTTTTTTTTTCGACGAGGGAGTTTTAGCTGATAAGTTCCAAGGTAAGTATTGGAAGGAAGATGGATTTGTAGATAAGACACTACTCAGAGATTTCGCCCTCATTTTGCGAGGACTTTATGATCTGAGTTATGGTTTCCTATAGGCGCAAGCCCCTATAGTTAATTACCCCTCCCGATCACGGGAGAGAACTTTCGATTAAGGCTAGTCATCGATCAGATATGCAGAGTATATGTGTTATCTGGCATATTGTAACAGCAATAGGTTTGGAATTTGGAGAACTGGATTTGGATTTGGGAATTGAGTTGAAAGTTTGGAAATTTGAAAGGTTTGATATTTAAAATAAAAATTGCATCATCTAGCACTTAAAGAGGATGGTGGTGGAATGGATGATGGGCCCGATCAAGATCCCATGGTTCCGTCGTCCCGGGCCATCGTGGTCCCTGTTCTGCATAGTCAGAGGAGGTAGTCGACCCAACCTGACAGAAGGATCCTTGTCGGTAGCCATGGGTTGCTTCGTCCAAGGGGACCTTGTAGACCTGGGTTGGATGTTTGTCTAAGGGGACAAATTTGAATCCACCTTAGCTAACAGAGGGCTTTGTGCCCTATCGATCATATCCTATATATTCATATCTCAAGGATTTGATGCCAATAAGGAACGTATCGGCGCTGGCCATAACCGGTATTTCGTGGTGCCATTTGGCGGCAAAACCACTCGGTTCAGAGGGCCCCGGATCGTCGTAACCGTTTATCCTGCGGTGTCATTTGGCGGCAGACCGCCGGTTAGAGGACACGTACCACGTCCTTACTGGCAGGAGATTGTTTGAGAATGGATCATAGTGATATTCACGACCAGGCATTTGCTCTTTGTGAGCTGAAGTAATTTTTAGATTTGTCCACCTCGGCAAACTGTTGCGGAGGGTGGATGGCTTTTGCTTTGAGCGTTGAGATGGATAGTTTCAATTTTAAATATTTTTGGAATTTTTAGAATTTTCTAGAATTTTTGTGGAGTTTTTGGGTTTTGACAGGCATTTGGAACGTCATTAGAAATTATTTGTTAACAGCTCCGGTTGAGATCTGCATTCAACACGGTCATCATCGGGGTGTTTGGGGTCATTTCCCTTTTGTTGATTGGACCTTGTCAACTCGAGCAAGTTGTTGCTCGAGGATCGGGTTTCATAGGCTTCATGCCTTTGATTTAGTGAATTCTTTTGATTGTAGGCCTTAAAGGCTTAATATGAATGTATTGAAACAAATACATTGATCCCCACATTCATGTATTTATTTGAAGGTTTGAACCCTGTCGACTTCTATTGATCCGTATAGAAGGATCGAGTTCGAACCTGAATTCACTTATCAACCCGCGCAGCATCCCTAGGCGTCATGTGTGTACCAATAACACGCTCGCCGGGGCCCGTGCGAGTGATTTTTATATTGATTTAGACGTACCTCATTTTGTACCTATGTGTATACAAACTATAGTGTAGGTGCAGGAGTACTTTGAAGTATTTGTAGTTGTGTAAATAACTATCATCTGGATGCACACAACTTTTCATTTGAGAGCTTATACACGCCTTCTGTCCGCTAATACGAGTTTTGCGGATCCGGTGGAATTGCGTTGTAGATTGTAGACGCCTTCTGTCTGCTTGTATGAATGTTGCAGATCCGGTGGCGTAGCGTTGTAGGTTGTAGACGCCTTCTGTCTGCTTGTATCAATGTTGCAGATCCGGTGGCGTAGTGTTGTAGGTTGTAGACGCCTTCTGTCTGCTTGTATCAGTGTTGCATATCCGGTGGCATAGCGTTGTAGGTTGTAGACGCCTTCTGTCTGCTTGTATCAGTGTTGCAGATCCAGTGGCGTTGGATTTTGATGTTGACTCCCCTTTTCTGATTCACCGGGGAAGGATTTTTTGGATTCGGGAGTCAAAGGCTGCTGATTTGGGGAGAACTCCCTTCAGGATCTTTGGTGTAGTAGACCGTCATTTTCGATATTTGTAGACATCAAAACTGTTTTCTTCTCGAGTATATTACTAAGAAGAGACTTTGGAACACCAGGAAGTTTGGTTCTAATTTGTTCAAACATTTCCCTCTTTTCTATCAGTGGGTGTCCTTTTCGTACATCGGGTTACCTTTGTACCCGGCGTGCTTTAAGATCTTGACCACTAATGTCGTAGGTGATATCAATACTTGTGCCCACAGTGGTTCGTTGTACCTATGATATACACACTGTTGTTATCCATAAGTGTTCATTTGCAGGGGACCGCTTATATCCACTACGAGCTTCTAGAAAATGTTTGCAGGAGATTCATTCTTTCTGCATCATATTCACCCTTTCACCAATCTCAAGTGGTTTGATTGTACTTGTTTGACCTCATAGGGATCATCGTAGGAGATACTTGTACTTGTGCCCACAGTGGTTCGATGTGCTTACGATATGCACACTGTTGTTATCCACAAGCGGCTTGTACATATTTACCGGAACCCATTGTAGCCACTACGAGCTCCTGGAACTGTTCGTAGGAGACCCATTGTTTCCGTATCGAAACCACCTTTCACCAATCTCAGGTGGTTGATGGTTGAATTTGTTTGTAGGATAGATCTTTGATTGCTGGTCTCCAGTATTGCCATCTCAATCAACAGGCACATGCAGACATTGTCATAGGATTTTATGCATTGAGGTCTTGTAGTTTAAGTTTCCCATATGTGGTCCAAATTTTGATCTTTGCATGTGTTTGGATCCAAATTCAGTTTCATTCAGACTTGAATTCGTCAAGTTTACAAGTCCCCACGTGATGTCGTATAGCCTGAGTTCAAGTGCGAGTTCAACTGCTTTGTTCGGATCCAGATCCAGTCCAAATCAAAGTCTTTGTTTGATGTTCTAGTCTTGTTCAAGTCCCCTGCAGTCCTTTGAATTCAATTGCATGCTCACATTTTGTTCAAAGTCTTATGGAGTACTTTTGAGTTCAATTGTATGTTCGTATTGACTTGATTTTGATTTCAGTTTGATTTTATCTCATTTGGTTTTGATTTTTAGAAATCACTTAAGAGTTTTAGTCCACAAGTCCATTATTCTTCGTATAGGTCCTCTGCTCATTTTAGTTCAAGTTTTGTGCATTTCTGTTCGAGTACAGGTCTTCTACATTGTTCCCCAAGAAGGTCTTCAAATTGTTAAAGTCTTTGTATATTTCAGTGAAAATTTCGGCAGCACCCCGGCATATCCCCCGTTTGGGGGAAAATAGGGGAGCTGGGACTTCCCACCACGCTACTCGAGCGTGTATGGTAGGTGTCCTCAGACACCGCGGTCGTAGAAATTTCATCCCACCACGCTACAAGAGCGTGTATGGGGCCTTCAGCAGTACCCATACGAGAACACTTGTGACTCCCCACCACGCTACAAGAGCGTGTATAGGGCTTACCCGCCTCGTCGTATGCTTCGCACCGGGCTCCCTCCGACCGTGCTACAAGAGCGCGTATAGGTTGTTCCCCGGTCCGCTGCAAAAGTCGAGGACGGGGTTTAAGTTAGAAATTTTATACCTTGAAGACCCGGCAGGGAGTCGCCGGCGACTATCGGTGGAGGGCACGAAAACCAAAGCAGGAGGAGCATTTTTTGTGAATTAATTATAATTAATATTAATTAATTAAAATTAATCAAGAAATTATTTTTAATTAATTGTAATTAATTATACTTAATTAATATAATTAATTAAAATTAATTAAAATCATTAATTATAATTAATTAATATTAAATAACTTTTAATAAGTAATAATTAATTTTATAATTTATAATAAATTAAAATTAATTCTAATTAGAATTTATTATAATTAATTAAATTAATTATAATAATTTTTTGTTAAAATTAAACATAATTAATTATAATAACTATAATTAATTAAAAATAAATAACTGTAATTACTTAAAATTAATTAAAATAATTACAATTAAAAAAAAATTAATTAAAACAAAATATAACTCTCCCTCCCCATTCTCTCTGTTCGGTGGTTTCACGGGATTTGGCCGGCGTAGCGCGTGAAAGGTAGAAGGTTACCTTCACAGCAAGAGCGAGCTCCCCTTGCGGATTCCGATCAAAATGTTGGCACTTCCAGTCCGACAGGCAAGGAAAGTCGTCGACAGAGCAAAGTCGAATGGAGACTAAGGAGTCGTAGAAGCCGCGCGAAAGGGAGAAGCTTATCTTCACAGCCGGCGAGCTCTTGTTGTTGTTCCCGATTAAAACGTCATAACTTCCAATCCTTCTGGAAGGGAAAGCCGAGGAAGGAGCGGCATTAAACAACACGGAGGGAGCCGAAAAAACAACGCGAGCTCCTGTTGTTGCTTCCGAACAAAATGTCGTAACTTCCGATCTAGCGGAGAGGGAGGTCCGTCGGAGGAGCGATCGAACTGCAACAAAGGAGTCGGAGAAGTGATGCCAAAGGGAGGAAGTTTACTTCACGCCAGTTAGCTCCTGTTGTTGCTTCCGATCCGACGAGTAGGGAAGATCGTTGAAGCTACGAAGTCGAACAACAAAGAGATCGGAGAAGCACGCGAGAGGGAAGAAAATAACTCCACAGCAAACGAACTCCTGTTGTTGCCTCCGATCAAAATGCCGTCACTTCCGATCTGCGGGAAGGGAAAGTCGTTGGAGAAGCGGAGTCGAACAGCGTCGAGAGAGAGCGATTGCGAGAGTCAGAGTGAATCGAATCCCTTCCTTCGGCTTTTTTTACGACTGCCAGAGAGATCGTGAGAGATGTTATGTCGTCGTGCGAGCCTTATGCGGATATCATGGGAAAATAAACGACGTCGTGCTGAATTCGACGCCGGACAGGTATGTTATTATTATTATTATTATTATTATTATTTTGGATACAGTTACGGATCAACAAATGCCCCCCAACAAATGTGGCAAGTGGAGCGAGCCACATTTGTTGTATGCTGATTGACCCTATGGATCTCTAGATTTTTGTTCTAGATGTCACACTAGGGATTCCATTTAGTGGATCTCCAAAGAATTTGCTTGGATGTCACACTGAGATTTTTTTCTTTAGTGGATCTCCAAAAGTTTATTTGGATGTCACACTACGATTTTCATTTTCAGATCCCAAAGAGCCCATCTTGGGAGACCTCTGTTTCAGGTACAACTTTCTTCTTCTCCTTTTTTTTGTGGCTTTGTATATATATGCATGATATTTTCTTTTCTTTCTAACACCTTTTTGTTACTTCGTGCAGGTTCCAAAAGTGCAGAATACCTGGTCTTTGAAAGGAGTGAAATAAAGTTGTCGGCTTCCTCTTCAGGCGTAGTTTAATAGACAGATTTGAGTCCTCTGTGAAAGACATTGTACTTTTCTTTTTCTTTCAGCTGATGTAATCTTGTAAAAAGATGATATTTGTAAATTTGTATATGAATTCTGAATGAATAAAATGAAGTAATTTTATAAATCCAGTTGTTGACGAGCTCACTTTTTACTGCCCTTGAGACTTCTGTGGTTGTACTCTGACCTGTGCTCCTGGTATTTTAAATATTTATTTGGCGATCTCGGCATGCAGCGCGATGTCAACCCAAATAAATATTTAAAATGCCCTCAGTCTTTAGGGACACTTATAAATATTATTCGGGATGCTTCTTTTCGTGGTTTTAGACTTAGTCACAAGATTTTGGTTGTTCTGTCCTGTGTTTTGTGCTGCGGACATTGATGAAGAATTACCTGATTTGTCTTTACTGACTTGTCAGGTGATTTTTGTACCTTCAGCCCTATGCTTTCTTGCTTTGGCGGGCTTGTTGAAGGAGTAGATATCGGTGAACTAAACCCTTAGGTTTGTACTAGGTCGATTGTGAAAAGTCATCGATCCAGAGCCTTGTGCATAACGGACTTGTTGATGACAGAATCCACTTAGTTCAGCCTTGGGCTTTTCACGAACTTTGGGATAATTTTCTTCGGTCCTTTGCTTTGTACTTTGGCGGACTTGTTGAAGAAAAATTCCTTCGATCATCGCTTTGTGCTTTACGGATTTGTTGAAGGATTTGCAGGTTTTGGATTTAGTTGATAGTACCGAATGTAGGTAGTATCTTGATTCTTAACCACTTGAGAAGACTTTAATCTAAATCACTTGAGTTCATCGATCAGATCGGGAGGGCTGAGATTTGACAGCTTTTCGTCCTCTGGCTGCTGAGATGGGGGTTCCTCTACTGCGGCCTTTCTTATAGCTTGTTGAGTAGATGGAGCTGCCAGCGATCCAGCCATATTTGGGCTTGTTGGATCCGACCTTTTACACTCATTCAGGCTTCAGACTTGAGTTATGGGAATTGCGCTCCCCAATGCTGATTTTGCTAAAGTTGACAGATTTGGAGTCATCCTTCGTGGTTTTAGATTTTGGAGCCTACGAACATTCAGTAGTTGCTCGAGACTCATCTTCCCTTAGAACTTTGATTCTCCGATCATTTTGGAGAACTTTGCAGACTACGATCACTTGAACTGGTCGAGTCAAATTTGCCTTCATTCTTCCTACAGTCCCTACTGACGGGTTGACGAAGTGGGGGTTCCGCTACTACGGCTTTTCTTATGGCTTGTTGAGTAGACAGAGCTGCCAGCGATCCGGCCATATTTTGGCTTGTTGGATCCGACCTTTTACACCCATTCGAACCTTAAGCTTCTGGCTGTTGAAAGGCTTCAAGTTTTTTCGGCTAAATTTGTAGTAGTGTGTAGTTGCAAAAGTCTCTTTCTTGACTTTTTGAGTCTTGGTTTGTTGGAGAAGATGTTATCTCGTTCTTTAAGAGATCACCTGCATGTACTTTGAAAAAGAAGCATCTATATTCTTTAGCACAAAGCAATGTTTGAATTGATAATTTTAAATATTTATTCGGAGATCTCGGCATGCAACGTGATGTCGACCCGAATAAATATTTAAAATGCCCCCTGTCTCGCAGGGACATTTTAGAGCAGAATAGAATTGGAATCTTGAAATTTTAAATATTTATTCAGGGATCTCGGCACGCAGCGCGATGTCGACCCGAATAAATATTTAAAATGCCCCCAGTCTAACAGGAGAATTTTGAAATGTATTCTCATGACATAAGAGAATTTCAAAATATGAAATGTATATGCTAACAATAATGTATGAAAACATAACACATTAAGCATAACATTTCATGCGTAGTATTTCTTCAGGTGACGGCCATTGATCGGCGGCATAGGCCTTTGACCATTCAGATCGATGAGTTGATAAGCTCCACCCTGATACACCTTTTCGATGACGAACGGTCCTTCCCAGTTGGAAACAAATTTGCCGCCAATTTTTCTATGCGGGATGATTGGTCTTCTTTGCACCAGGACCAATTCCTCTTCTTGAAATGATCGAGGACGCACCATTCGATCAAAAGATTTTATCATTCTTGCCCGGTAGATTTCCAAGTTCTGTTGAGCTTGCAACCTAACTTCATCGAGTGCATCGAGCTCCTCCATTCTTAACCGAGCATTTTGTTCCTGAGTCATCTTATTCTGGATAGCAACTCGAAGGGATGGAAGTTCAACTTCTAGGGGCAGTACAGCTTCAACTCCGAACACTAGAGAGTAAGGAGTGGCTTTGGTTGGCGTTTTGTAAGTTGTACGATACACCCATAGCGCTTCTGCCATCTTCGTATGCCATTCCCTTTTGTTCTTGCTAAGGATTTTCTTTAACAATTTCACCAGTGTTTTGTTGAAGGCTTCTGCCAATCAATTTGCTCTTGGATAGTATATAGAGGAATACCGCCAATCGATTTTATGCCGATCAACGAACTTGTAGATTTTTGTACTTTTGAAAGCCGTTCCGTTGTCTGAGATTATGCGGCGTGGTACACCAAATCTATAGACAATATTGTGGGTAAAGAAGTTGATCACATGCTCGGACGTAACTTCTTTAAATTGAGCCGCTTCTGCCCACTTGGAGAAATAGTCGGTTGTTGCCAAGATAAAGCGGTGTCCTGCTGATGACGGCGGATCTATCGGCCCGATAACATCAGTACCCCAACATTCAAATGGCCAAGATGCTATTGTAGGGTGCAGTAGATTTGGCGGTTGATGTATAACATCACCGTGGATCTGGCACTCGTGACACCTCTTAGCATGATTGATACAATCTCTGACCATGGTCGGCCAATAGTAGCCCATTCTTTTGATTTTGACTGCCATCTTGGGACCTGATTGGTGCGCTCCACAAAGTCCTTCGTGAACTTCTGCTACCACCTTATCAGCTTCTCGAGTCCCTAGGCATCTTAGCCACATTCGATCGAAAGCACGTCGATACAATGTGTTATTGACAAATGCATATCATAGTGCTCTCTTTCTGATTTGAGCAGCTAATGATTTGTCTATTGGTAGCTTACTTTCTTTAAAGTAGTCAATGAAAGGCAATCTCCAGTCATCTTCTTCCTCGACATCTAAGCAATGCCACAATGATTCTGAAGTTTGACTGGCCTTGCGTCTTTTCTTAGGAACTTGCTGTTCTTCAGACTGATCTTCAGGATCAACTGATTGGGAAGATTGGGGATCAATCAGAGTTGTATCCTGCTGGCTTGAATTTGGTATTCCCTCTGCCTGCGAGAATTATAGTAATGCTGGCTATAGGATCTGTCGATTGTGCACCATAATTTATAAGCCATTCGTCGTCCATATTCGCCATTTCTTTAGCCAATTTGGCAAGAGAATCGGCTTTGGCATTTTGACCTCGGGGAACTTGAGTTAGTTTGACAATTGAAATTTGCTTCATAAGCTCAAGAACTCGCCGATGATAACAGGCCAACTCAAACTTGGTGATTTTGTAAACTCCCAGCACTTAATTTACAACAAGTTGAGAATCACCGAAAATTTGGAGATTTCGAATTCGGACATCGATTGCAATCTCCAATCCTGCTATTAAAGCTTCATATTTAGCTTCATTGTTGGTCCGAGGTTCAGTCAAGCTGAAAGAGAATCTCATTATGCCTCCCTCGGGCGCCACGAAAATGAGTCCGATTCCGACTTGAGCTTTCTCTAGATTTGGAGGCCGAGCACGTTTGATTGATGATTCTCCATCAAAGTACATTTCCCATACTCGTAGCATCTCCTCTTCTTCAACATTCATGATCTGCTCGTCAGGTAGATCGTCGTTGAGCGGTGAATCTGCAGGGATAGGATGTGCAGCGAGAAAATCTGCCAACACCTTCCCTTTCATTGCCTTTTGAGGGACATATGTGATATCAAACTGCAGGAGTATCACTGCCCACCTTGCCAAACGACTTGTCAACGCTGGTCTTGTCATCAGGAATTTCAGCGGATCGATCTTTGATATCAAGGTGATTTTATGAGATAACATATAGTGATGGAGCTTCTGAACTGCAAAAATCAGAGCCAAGCAATGCTTATCGATTGGAGAGTAGCGGATTTCTGCTCCTATCAACCTACGACTGATGTAGTATAGTGCATTCTCCTTGCCTTCTTCATTATGCATGCTGGGCCAATAGTGCTCTGAGGGACTCTTCTAGTGCTGCCGTATACAGTATAAGAGGCTTCCCGGGGATTGGCGCCGCAAGAATGGGCGGATTTAACATATATCTTTTGATGCTGTCAAATGCTTCTTGGCACTCTTCATCCCATTTGAAACGGACATCTTTCTTCATTAACTTTGAAAACGGCTGGCACTTACCCGACAAATTCGATATAAATCGCCGAATGAAAGCCAAATGCCCTTATAAGGAGTGGAGTTGCCAAAGGTTCTTTGGAGGTGGTATCTCAATGATCGCCTTGATCTTGTTGGGGTCGACTTCGATGCTTCGATGTCGAACAACGTATCCCAAGAATTTGCTGGAGGAGACCCCGAATGCACACTTGAGAGGGTTCATCTTCAGATCATATTTTCTGATTCTTTCGAACACGATCTTCAAGTCATCTAAATGGTCTTTTCGGTCCATGCTCTTAATGACCAAGTCATCTACATAGCATTCGACCTTTTGATGAATCAAATCATCAAATATATGAGTCATAGCCCGTTGGTAAGTGGCACTAGCATTCTTCAGGCCGAATGGCATAACTGTGTAGCAGAATATGCCTATAGGCGTTCTGAATGATGTATGTCTTTCATCTTCATGTGTCATTTTAATTTGATTGTAGCCCGACGATCCGTCCATAAAGGAGAACATATCATAGTTGGAAGTGTTGTCAACTAGAAGTTCTGATACTGGGAGCGGAAAGTCGTCTTTTGGGCATGCCTTGTTGAGGTCTCTGAAGTCGATGCAGATACGAATCTGACCATTCTTCTTCTTTACAGGGACGATATTGACAATCCAGTCAGCATACTTCTCTTCTCGGATGAAGCCTGCTTCTATGAGCTTCTTTGTTTCTGCAATCACCTGCTCTTCAATCTCCAATCCCATTCTCCTTGGAGCTTGCTTGACGGGTGCTGCATCAGGCTTGATGGCCAATTTGTGAACTGCCACATCAGGGGATAAGCTAGGCATCTCAGCATATGTCCAGGCAAAGCAGTCCCTTAATTCACATAGTAGCTCTTTTATTTCTTCTACTTGATCTTTTGGTAGAAGAGAACTAATGAAGGTTGGGCGAGGGTCTTCCTCAGTTCCCAAGTTGACTTCTTTTAGCTCATCCATAGTTGCTGCCTACCCACCATCTTCTAGTTCTTCTAGTGCAGGTTTAGCCTCTACTGGTTGATCATCATAAGCATTGGCTTCGTATATTTCATCATCATCATCATCGTATTTGATTTCTCCACATGTGGTTGCTCGACAAGTCTCTTTCCGGAGGAAGTTTCTTTTGATGAATCCGATACCTTTATATGCATATGTATCTTTCCGTCCTAGCGGACGCGGATTTCTCCCATACCAAAGGCCCAAGCTTGTACGAAGTTGTCGTTTGGTAGTAGGAAATATTGATTTGCTTTCGCAACATTCTTTGAATATTTTTGGTATTGAACTTGGGTAGCCTCGTAGGAAATAATTCCTCGGAGTCGAGGAGCATGCAATCCCAGTTATGATTCTCCTCTTCACGAACTCCCGTGGAATATAGCATATTCTTTGGCACAGTCCCATTTTTACAGGGAGGCAGATAGAGGGTGGCGAGTTCTTCAACTTTATGAACCTCACGCGAAATGAGTTCTTTGAAATGTTGCAAGGGAACACGTGTGACTACGAGTACGCTATCTGAAATTGACAAGCTGTCTATTCTTCTAGAGAACACACTCTACACTGAGTTCATGTAGATTGAGTCGTAGTCATAATCATCATTTGAAAATTCAACCTGCCTACTCCATTCATCCGTGGACTGGCATATTTTTCGAGATTTGGTAGGAGTAACGTCATCTTCATTCGTGTCGATCCCAAGATGAGGTACATGCTTCTTTTTCTTTGGGAATGCTTGGTGATTTGGGAAGAGCCGACATTGCTTTCTTTCTCCCTACACGCTTCTTCTCATCTTCTTGCTTGGGTTTCTTTGCAGCCTTAGATTTTGTTGCCCTAGCCTCAAGAGAACTTGACGACTTTTGCTTCTTATACATGAAGTACTTAACATCTTCATAAATTATTACTTCATGTACTGCAAAGGGTTGAATATCACCAGAGATCATAAATTCTTCTCCTTCTCTGAGATATTTCATACACTGGTGTAATGTTGAAGGGACAACGCCATATTCGTGCAACCAGGGGCGATCTAGTAGCGCCTTAAATGAGGTGTCCGCGTCAATCACATGAAATTTGGCTTCCGTATGGAGTTCCACAAATACAAGAGGGAGCACAAATGAACCAAGGGTTTTCTGTCCTTTCTCGTTGAAACCATGCACCATTAACTTGTCTTGCCCAAGATGTTCCACATCGAGGCACAATGATCTCAATGCTTTCAAGCTCATGAGATTTACGAATGATCCGGGATCGATCAAAATCCGACTGATCATCATACCATTGCTCTCTGCCGTAACATACAAAGGGCGATTGTGATCTGCCGTTCCAAGCATCATATCATCCTCAGCAAAGGTGATTAGTGGTTCATTTCGAGCTTGCAAGACCTCAGTCAAGTTACGTTCAGCAAAATATGCTTCATATTTTTCGGGGTTCTTGAGTGCTTGAATCAAATTTTCTCGAAGGTCTTTAGACATCAAGAGGGCATCATATATGCTGAGTTGTGCAGGGATTTTTCTCAAATGGGACAAGATATTATAATCTATCCCCTTGGATGAAGTATCTTTCTTCTTGGAGTCTTCGGGGATAATATCTTCATTGATAATTATCTCCTTTCCCTTATCTTTGTTAGGGGCCCCTTTCCTTAGTGGAGGTGGCAGTACCTTGCCACTTCTCAACTGCACTTGGGCCTCCTCATCTGATTCAGACTTGTTTGATGAAGCATGTTCTTCGGAGTCAGCCATTGTCGCATTTGGGGATCCACCCGTAGACTCAGAATCGTCTCCCAGCTTCACCTGCTCCATTTGTGATGCTATACTTGGGTCTGAATCTTCATCATCCGAAAAACATAGATCATCTAAACTGAATTCCATTGATCACACCATTAGACAGAATTCAGGGGCCGCTTCTTCGGCGTATTTCTCCCTATCTGATATTTTTAATGTCGTAAAGATGACTCGGCATGTCTCTGTAGGAAGGGATTCAGCCTCAGCTTCTTCTTCCTTTTCACCTATTTTAAGCTCTTTCATAAAATCACTGAGCTTGATAGGCCTCCTAGCAGTCTGATAATATTCACCCAGACTATCAATAGCCTTTTGAGTTGCAGTCTTCTTCGCCTCAAACTTCTTCAATTTGGATTTCTTCTTGGAAGACTTTGACTTTGACATTCCAGATTTTGATGAGCTAGCCTGGCTATATTATTCTTTAGAGGTGAATGCTTGTGATACAGGCAACCACTTTAAATTCAGTACTGGCTCAGTAGGAGACTTCCATTTGACACCAGGAACTCCTTCAAGCTGTTTCAGCATCTTTGTTGTCTTCTTGGAAACCACGGTTTCCCATTGTTCTTTTTGAATAGGTTCTTTCATTTTTTCTTTAGGCGGGAGTACGGAAGAGGACGTGACTACCCGGGTGGATTCCTTTTTAGGACGAACTAACACATTATCTGATAATGTTAATTCTCCTATTTTATATTTCTTCTCTAGCCAATCTTTGAAGACATAGCAATCCTCAATTGGATGGCTAATTACCCGATGATATGGGCAGTAGTTTGGGTCGCCACTTTGTTTGGACTCTTCAGGTCTTTTGCATTCTAGCAATTCCAGACCATTCTTGAGTGCTTGTCGGAACAGTTTAGCGACACTCTCCCTCTTAAATGAATATTCTTTATTCATTTTCTCTTTGAGGGAAGGGAATATTCTATCACCAGCTCCTGTAGTTTGCCACTGACGCTCTCCTCCACCAGGAAATGCTCGAGGTTTGTCATTTCCTCCAAGAACCAACTTTGGTTGAGGGTTTGGATTATAAGCCTGCTTTGGTTTTTCTTCATATTGCATCGGCTGCTTTCCTTTATCCACATTATATACTACCTTTTTATCTTTATCAGGTCTAGGAGGGAATGCGGAGTAAACATCATTTCTTTTAGCATCAGGCGCCTTAGTCTTTTTGGGTCTGTCAGGGAGGCTTTCAGATTTTGATAAGTTCAACTTTTCAAATTTTGCCACCCTATCCAACATATCTTGGAAAGTAGTAATTGAAGCCAAGCATAAGAAGGGTTGCATTTTGTCATCAATGTTTCCCATCAACAGTTGAACTGCATGTTCTTCTTCCAGCTGCTGCTCGCACTTCATGCTGAGATTGCGCCAGCGTGTTATATATTTCGTCACTGACTCTTCCTTTCTCCTCTTATCTAGAGCAAGATCAGCGATAGTAGTCTTCTCTATTGCACTGGCAAACCTTTTCACGAATAAGGCTTCCAGCTCTGCAAAGGTCTTTAATGAATCATTTGGCAGTTCGGCGTACCATTCGAAAGCAGTTCCACTCAAGCTGCTCACGAATTGCCTGAATAACAGAGCATCATTGCCTCCTGTATTTCCACAGGTTGCTTTGAACTGCGCCAGGTGTTGTCTGGGATTTTTATTTCCATCGAAGATATTGAAATTCGGTACAGAATATCCCTTTGGATATGGCACCTGATCGTACTCTGCTGGGTACGGACGACCTTTTCCTACCAACTTCTCTGCCTGTTCAGCCGCTATAATGGCCTTAATCTTTTCGCTAATTAAGCCATCAAGCTGTGCTGCAGTTATAGGCTTAGAGGCACTCACCACATTTTGTGGAGTACGCTGGCGGGTAGGATCATCGTTCTTATCGCCACCTTCAGGTACACCTTTCACTCCTGAAGCTTGGGGTGCTTGAGAATTTTGATGATTAGTAGCTTGGTTGACGGGTTGAGCCGGTGCAGGGCCCACAGAAGTGGTCTTCTGCATCATCTCCATTATGGCTATCATCTGAGTCATCATCTCAATCATTTTATCATTTAACTGAGAGATTTCTCTATATTTCTTCCGCATTTGTCGCCTCATTTGATTTCTCATTTCAGCGAGTGTGATATCTTCGCCAGCGAAGGGGTTTTCTCTGACCTCTTCTTCTTCCTCATCGCCTTCTTCTGAGGAGCGAGCACTTTGGCTGGCAATGGATCTAGCCCTGTGGCGACGTCGATAAACACGTACATGGGGCTGTGATTGTTGGTCATCTTCATCACCATCATCATCTTCAACATCAACGTGGCTGACCATATGAACCACCACGAGCTCCATAGTGTCATCATCGTCATATTCTTCTTCTTCTTGTACCTGAATTTCTGAGCCACGGCGCCATTGAATTTCAGGTTCTTGACTTGGAATGACTATTTCTTCAACCTGTGGATTACGATCGAAGTGAACTTCCTCTTTGGTTGAAGTAGGAGAATGACGGGATCTCCTGGAAGACTCTCCAGGATGTCGACTGTCATTATAATTGTCGTCATTATGGCCCTTCCTTTGGACCCATTTCTGACGAGTTCTGTTGGCAGGGGCGGATCTCCGGGAGACAGCTCCGGATGTCACACCCGAATTAATCCTTTCTTCTAGGATATTTTCTCTTCGAGGCTTCGGCCTCCAAACTTGCTTCCCTTTCCACCGGGACCTTTCGGCGGCGGATCCCCAAACATATGGTTCAGGTGTCACGCCCCGATGCTCACCGCGTGGAGCTTGTTGTCGGTAATCCCTTCTTTCAACTATCACAGCAGATGATAGTCTGTCTCTAGGAGGGGTCCTTCGGGCCTCAACAATCAGTGGCCTTTGAAACTTCTTTTTCATCAGGCCCTTCTCCTTAACTGTCTTCAGTACACGGTGAACTCGGGCAGACAAGCATTCGGGCTCTCTTACTTTCTGAGGGGTCGGGGTTTCAGGTCGACGTTCCCAGAAAGATTACTTAAGATCACCAGATGAGCTATTTCTATTTACCCACTTCAGGTTAGAAAACTTGTTCTTAGTGGGAATATTAATTTCTGGTTCTGATGCTGGCAGATTGGAGGGGTGGATTGGTATTGACAGTTGCTGAGCATGTAACTCTGCATTTCTCTTCCTCCTCTGTCTTCTATTGAGCTTTCCTTCAGATGAGGAAGCCTCAGCATCATACCTCCCAGATGCAACAGTCTCTCTAGGCAGGTTAGTGGTGTTGGCAGTCACCACAGAAACTTTCCTTCCATCAACAATCCTCTTTGCAGTAAGGGATTCAGGCTCGGATAATCTTTCAAATACAGAGGCTCTTCCTTGAGCAGCACCTCTGGCAGCAGTCCTTGCATAGTGAGACCTTCCAGAAAATTCTTCAGAGTTTACGCCGTACACAGGAACGGCTGCAGCCCTTGTAGTAGCTGCTGAGAACTCGAGCCCACCAAAGTGGATGATGGCTCCAGTATTTCCAGTCTCTATGACAGCATTTGTCAGTTGAATTTTAGCTCCTCGTCCCAGTTGGACGGTCATTGGGGTGTCCTGCATTTTCATTTTGCACAAATGAAAGGCAGGGGTTAGTGATCAGAACTTGATACATCACCTCACACTTTCACAAAACAGAAATAACGCAGAACAAATAATAGAAGCAAGAAAATTAGCATAGAATTAAAATCCTGCTGATTGAATTTTCATTAATCTTATTTAAAAGATTCATTTTCAGGAAATTTAAAATTTGATTTGCTACTATATCCTTTGAATGACTAGCCAGAGATGGAAAGAGAAATCATTCCCCAGCGGAGTCGCCAGAAATATGTGGGCTCCGAAAATTAGGCCCCGGCCTCCCCGCCGCGCGTTTATTTTTTTTTTTTCGGCGAGGGAGTTTTAACTGATAAGTTCCGAGGTAAACTTTGGAAGGCAGATGGGTTTATAGATAAAATACTACCCAGAGATTTCGCCCTCATTTTGCGAGGACTTTATGATCTGAGTTCTTGTTTCCTATAGGCGCAATCCCCTGTAGTTAATTACCCCTCCCGATCACGGGAGAGAACTTTCGATTAAGGCTAGTCATCGATCAAATACAGAGTATACGTGTTATCTGGCATATTGTAGTAGCAATAGGTTTGGAATTTGGAAAATTGGATTTGGATTTGGGAATTGAGTTGAAAGTTTGGAAATTTGAAAGATTTAATATTTAAAATAGAAATTGCATCATCTAACACTTAAAGCGGATGGTGGGGGAATGGATGATGGGCCCGATCAAGATCCCATGGTTCCGTCGTCCCGGGCCATCATGGTCCCTGGTCTACTTAGTCAGAGGAGGTAATCGACCCAACCTGACAGAAGGATCATTGTCGGCAGCCATGGGTTGCTTCGTCCAAGGGGACCTTGTAGACCTGGGTTGGACGTTTGTCTAAGGGGACAAATTTGAATCCACCTTTTCTAACAGAGGGCTTCATGCCCTATCGATCATATCCTATTAATTCATAAATCAAGAATTTGGTGCCAATAAGGAACGTATCGGCGCTGGCCATAACCGATATTTCGTGGTGCCATTTAGCGGCAAAATCACTCGGTTCAGAGGGCCCCGGATCGTCGTAACCGTTTATCCTGCGGTGCCATTTGGCGGTAGACCGCCGGTTAGAGGACACGTACCACATCCTTACTAGCTGGAGATTGTTTGAGAATAGATCCTAGTGATATTCACGACCAGGCATTAGCTCTTTGTGAGCTGAAGTAATTTTTAGATTTATCCACCTCGGCAAACTGTTGCGGAGGGTGGATGGATTTTGCTTTAAGCGTTGAGATGGATAGTTTCAATTTTAAATATTTTTGGAATTTTTAGAATTTTTTGGAATTTTTGTGGAGTTTTTGGGTTTTGATAGGCATTTGGAACGGCATTGGAAATTATTTGTTAACAGCTCCGGTTGAGATCTGCATTCAACACGGTCATCATCGGGGTGTTTGGGGTAATTTCCCTTTTGTTGATTGGACCTTGTCAACTCGAGCAAGTTGTTGCTCGAGGATCGAGTTTCATAGGCTTCATGCCTTTGATTTAGTGAATTCTTTTGATTGTAGGCCTTGAAGGCCTAATATGAATGTATTGAAACAAATACATTGATCCCTACAATCATGTATTTATTTGAAGGTTCGAACCCTGTCGATTTCTATTGATCTGTATAGAAGGATCGGGTTCGAACTTGAATTCACTTATCAACCCGCGCAGCATCCCTAGGCGTCACGTGTGTACCAATAACACGCTCGCCGGGGCCCGTGCGAGTGATTTTTATATTGATTTAGACGTACCTCATTGTGTACCTATGTGTATACAAACTATAGTGTAGGTGCAGTAGTACTTTGAAGTATTTGTAGTTGTGTAAATAACTATCATCTGGATGCACACAACTTTTCATTTGAGAGCTTATACACGCCTTCTGTCTGCTAATACGAGTGTTGCGGATCCGGTGGCATTGCGTTGTAGATTATAGACGCCTTCTGTCTGCTTGTATGAATGTTGCAGATCCGATGGCATAGCGTTGTAGGTTGTAGACGCCTTATGTCTGCTTGTATCAGTGTTGCAGATCCGGTAGCGTAGCGTTGTAGGTTGTAGACGCCTTCTGTCTGCTTGTATCAGTGTTGCAGATCCGGTGGCGTAACGTTGTAGGTTGTAGACGCCTTCTGTCTGCTTGTATCAGTGTTGCAGATCCGGTGGCGTTGGATTTTGATGTTGACTCCCCCTTTCTCATTCATCGGGGAAGGATTTTCTGGATTCGGGAGTCAAAGGCTGTTGATTTGGGGAGAACTCCCTTCAGGATTTTTGGTGTAGTAGACCGTCATTTTCGATATTTGTAGACCGTCATTTTCGATATTCTTTATTCATTTTCGAGCATGTATGGGGCCTGCAGCAGTACCCGTACGAGAACACTAGTGACTCCCCACCACGCTACAAGAGCGTGTATAGGGCTTACCCGCCTCGTCGTATGCTTCGCACCGGGCTCCCTCCTACCGTGCTTCAAGAGCGCGTATAGGTTGTTCCCCGGTCCGCTGCAAACGTCGAGAATGTGATTGGAGTTAGAAATTATACCTTACGTAGCAGTCGTCGGCGGTGTCGGTGTCGAGGTCGAGGACCGTCCCCACCACGCTACAAGAGCGTGTATAGGGCTTATCCGCCTCGTCGTATGCTTTGCACCGGGCTCCCTCCTACCGTGCTACAAGAGCGCGTATAGGTGGTTCCCCGGTCCGCTGCAAACGTCGAGGACGGGGTTTAAGTTAGAAATTTTATACTTTGAAGACCCGGCGGGGTGTCGTTGGTGATTGTCGGTGGAGGGCACAGAAACCAAAGCAGGAGGAGCATTTTTTGTGAATTAATTATAATTAATATTAATTAATTAAAATTAATCAAGAAATTATTTTTAATTAATTGTAATTAATTATACTTAATTAATATAATTAATTAAAATTTATTAAAATCATTAATTATATGTAATTTATAATTAATTATAATTAATCAATATTAATTAACTTTTAATAAGTAATAATTAATTAAAATTAATTAATGATAATTAATTTTATAATTTATAATTAATTAAAATTAATTCTAATTAGAATTTATTATAATTAATTAAATTAATTATAATAAAATTTATTAAAATTAAACATAATTAATTATAATAATTATAATTATTTAATAATAAATAACTGTAATTAATTAAAATTAATTAAAATAATTACAATTAAAAAAAAATTAATTAAAACAAAATATAACTCTCTCTCCCCATTTTCTCTGTTTGGTGGTTTCACGGGATTTGGCCGGCGTAGCGCGTGAAAGGTAGAAGGTTACCTTCACAGCAAGAGCGAGCTCCCCTTGCGGATTCCGATCAAAATGTTGGCACTTCCGGTCCGACAGGCAAGGAAAGTCGTCGACAGAGCAAAGTCGAATGGCGACTGAGGAGTCGGAGAAGCCGCGCGAAAAGGAGTAGCTTATCTTCACAGCCGGCGAGCTCTTGTTGCTGTTCCCGACTAAAACGTCGTAACTTCCGATCCTTCTGGAAGGGAAAGTCGAGGAAGGAGCGACATCAAACAGCACGGAGGGAGCCGAAGAAGCAACGCGAGCTCCCGTTGTTGCTTCCGAATAAAATGTCGTAACTTCCGATCCAGCGGAGAGGGAGGTCTGTCGGAGGAGCGATCAAACTGCAAAAAAGGAGTCGGAGAAGTGATGCCAAAGGGAGGAAGTTAACTTCACGCCAGTTAGCTCCTGTTGTTGCTTCCGATCCGACGAGTAGGGAAGATCGTCGAAGCTACGAAGTCGAACAGCAAAGGGATCGGAGAATCACGCGAGAGGGAAGAAAATAACTCCACAGCAAACGAACTCCTGTTGTCGCCTCCGATCAAAATGCCGTCACTTCCGATCTGCGGGAAGGGAAAGTCGTTGGAGAAGCGGAGTCGAACAGCGTTGAGAGAGAGCGTTTGCAAGAGTCAGAGTAAATCGAATCCCTTCCTTCGGCTCTTTTTACGACTGCCAGAGAGATCGTGAGAGATGTGATGTCGTCGTGCGAGCCTTATGCGGAGATCGTGGGAAAATAAACGACGTCGTGCTGAATTCGACGCCAGACAGGTATGTTATTTTTATTATTATTATTTTTTTGGACACAGTTACGGGTCAACACTCATCCTTTAAAAGATTTGCTCTGATCATCCTCAGCTCCTCATCCTGCACACTCTTCGCTTTAAAGCCCCCTAAGCCAGCATTAGTGGTGTTGATATAGCTAAATCTTGGAGCTCTCCAATGCATCTGGACAAGGCATTTGTCACCTTATTCTCCAACCCTGGCATGTAATGTATTTCAAAATCGTAGCCCAACATCTTTGAAAGCCGCCTTTGATGTTCCTTTGTAATTATCCTCTACTATAGCAGGTACTTAAAGCTTCTTTGATCTATCTTAATGATGAAATACCAACCTAATAAGTAAGGCTGCCACTTCTAAATAGCTAACACTTTTCCATCAACTCCCTCTAGTCGGCTGACTTTTGTTTGGCACTGGCTGTCAACACCTGACTGAAGTAAGTTATGGGCCTGTGGTTCTATATGTGAACTACACCCAATCCATACCCCAATGCGCTAGTCTCTACGATGAAAATTTGTCTGAAATCTAGTCGGGCTAGAACTTGTATCGTGGTCATGATCTTCATTAATCTCTCAAAGGCTTGGATAGCCGCCTCTCCCCATAAGAAATTGTCCTTATTCAGCGGCTTTGTCAATGGCCAAGCTATGATGCTGTATCGCCTCTCAAATCTCCTGCAAATTGCATCATTCCTAAGAAACCCCTCAGCTCTCTCAAATTCCTAGGTAGATGACACTTCAACATTGCCTCAATCTTGGTCTGATCTTCAACCACTCCCTTTTGAGATACCACGTACCCCAAGCACTCCACATTGGTACAAAATAACACTTCTTCTAGTTGGCCCTCAGCTGGTGCTCCTATAACACTCGTAATACCACCCTCAAGTGCTCCAAATTGTTCGTTTGATCTGATGTAGTTTTGTCCGCCTATGTAAAACAACACTTCTTCTTGTTGGCTCTCAAGGGAGGATATACCTTCTTGATGAACAAGTAGTTTTGTTGTGACTGCGTGTTTTATAGAAGCTACAAATTCTTGTTCCATGGGAGGTGCTCTCATCCATCATGTTTCTGTATCGACTTGTTCGAGGTCTACCAGAACGCTTCCTAAAATTAATTGATAGAGAAAAAAACCCCTGATTGGGTCATGTTGGGGCCAATTCTCTTTATCTGGAATGTTATGGAATTCAGCTGAATAAATTTGTAGTTATCGATTGAGTAGTAATGGGAGAAATATTCATAGTGGTTCTTACGTATAATTGATAAACAACTTTTGACATGAAAACAAGGGAAATGGTACATCGCAGGCCTTCCATAGCTATAGATACTTATATAATACCCAATAATTTAAAACATGTATAAAAATTTTCCTTAAAAGTTACTCCATTTTTCCCATTCCTCCATAAAACATCAAACTTATTTTCATTAAATTCTAATTGTACTTTTGATCTATTTGATATATAGATGTATATTTAAAATATAAGCCTAATACTATATATATATATATATATATATATATATACACTTCATTTAATAGATATATCTTAACCTTAACAGTCGAAAAATTAACATTTAATCACCTAAATGTTTTGCTGTAGCACTACAACCATTCCATTTATTCCACTAAAATCCGCATGCAGTCGTTAATCCCTTGGGGATTTAATCCAACGACTGGGTATGGCTGAGTTGGCTAGTGGTGTTAGAAGTCTAATATTAAAAATTCATTAGTGGAATTTCAGTGGAGTGTATTATATTAAGTTACTTAAACCTATAATGTTGTATTCCTTTATTTCTCCCCAACTGCTCATTGTTCTCCGAAATATTCGAAGCAAGCTGCAAGCAGAAGCTGGGAGGTGGATTCGTGAGGGCTACTAGTTCTGTGAGTTGCTGTAGTGTTGCTGAAATCAGGTAAGGGCTGCTGCATTGTTTCCGAAATCAGTAAGGAAATAAGGGATAAAGGCTTTTGTTGTGTGCTGAAACCAGTAAAAATAAGAGATAAAGGCTACATTGTGTGCTGAAATCAGTGGAAAGCTGAGATCATTGAGGAAATAAAGGGAAAAAAAAGAAAGGAAGAAGGGAATATGAGGTGAGGAATTTTAGGTTGAATGAGAAGTTCAATTGAGATAAAATTTTAAGGTTTTATAGAATCTGTTGTATTTTATTTTAATGCATGTATAAAAGATAAAATTGTATTCTTCAGGTTGTATATAAGAGGAAAAGAGGTCGGGATACATCAGGTGATCGAATTTACCCGACTACTCTTGATAATGAGGTGAGATATCCAAACTATGGTATAAGAAATAGTAAACTTTATATAATTCTGCATATTTTTATATCAGATGTCTTGTTATGGAAGGTATTGAAAGTTCGATGGGGATGTTAAGCCCTATGAACTTAGTCCCAAACTAACCAAGAGGGGGGGGGGGTGAATTGGTATTTTAAAAACTTCTTTTTAAACAAAGAATTAAAATCACATAAACCAAATCACACCACAAAAATGCGGAATTTAAAAGTGCGGAAGCAAGAAAAAGAACACAGAAATTTATAGTGGTTCGGTCGACTCGACCTACGTCCACTCCTTGGAGGCACCCTCCAAGTATTGCACTACAAAAAAAGTGACTCTCCTTTAGCCGCCACGGCTAGGTGGAGAAACCCTCACAAGAACCTCCTTTTTGCCACCCCGGCAAGGCAGAGAACCTATCTCCTTTTGCTTCCTCCTGAAGCTGGCAGAGAACCAGAACCACAAGCAAGACTCCTTACCTCTACCGACCCTTCCACGGACGAGAAACTCTAGACGAAGACGACGCAAAGAGATCCTTGAAGCAACCCTTGTGAAACCCCTCACAAGCTCCCCCTCACAAGATCCTCTCTCTCTCCTCTCTCTCTTTCTCTCCTCAAGGTCTTCTCAGGTCAAGGCAGCAGCCAAAGGTTTTTAAAAACGTTGAACAAGAGCTCTTAAATAGAAGAGCTACAAAAGAGCTCATTAATTGCAAGTTGACAATATCGTCCAGGCCGATATGGACATCGGCTTGGCCGATCAGTACAAATCAATGAAGATCGGCCAGAGCATAGCCCTGGATGCAAAACTGGACGATTGAAAATTAGCTTGATCGTCCAGGCCGATCTCACGATCGTCCTAGCCGATCAGTTTAAATCAGAGGAAAATCGTCCTGACAATAGCCCTGGATACGGGCTGGCCGATATTGATCATCCTGAAGTAACTTAAGGTTTTTGACTCGATCGGCCTGGCCGATCTTGCGATCGTCCAGGACGATCTGATCGTATCAATCATCTTTAATTACTCCCTTGATTTCCTGAACAATTATGTCATAATTTGTGAATATCGTCCAGGCCGATCCTAGGATCGTCCGGGCCGATAATTTAAAGATACAGTATACCATACTTGTCTATGGCGGCTACTTCTTTCTGTTTTGAGCTTATCGTCCTGGCCGATACACGTATCGTCCAGAACGATCTGTTAACGTCGGCTGTCTTAATTAAGAATCCTTAATTAGACTTTCTGTTTTAAGCTAATCGTCCAGGCCGATCAAAGAAATCGTCCTGGCCGATATGAGTAAAAACAGAAATTCTAAGTCTCTCAAGTGTGTGTGTGAAGGGTTACAAAGCATCAGTCTCTTTGACTATTACAAGTGGACTCAAAAGGTAAAAAACAAAAGTACAGACTGACTCAACCCTAAACCTACGCATTCCTGAACTTGGCTCCTTTTTGATTGTCCGATCTTTGATTCCTGAAAAGTTAGAAGCAACAAGCTGTCCAAGAAAAGCAGTTTTTGTCAATCATCAAGACATAAGACTTGAAAAATAGATTTGCAACAATCTCCCCCTTTTTGATGATGACAAAACACAAGTAGGACAAAAATAGATTAATTAGAAAAACAAAGTTACAATATCAACTTTTTCCTACCACACCCTATCCTACTTCCCCTTTTTGTCATCACAAAAAGAGAGTCCAGAAACAGCAGAGAGAAAAAAAATCACGAAAGACTAACTACAAAAAGACAAGAAACAATAACTCAAAGCACAAACTAAAAGAACGAGGGATCCTGATCATCAGATGGAGGAGGTGGAGGTGGCTGCTGAAAGTAACTGGCAAGGGTGGTAAACTGAGCATTGAACCAGGCGATGTCTTGGTCATGCTGCTGCTGCTGATGAGTAAGAAAACTGTCAAATCGAGCTAAATCCTCAGCGCGGTGATGCTCGTAGCGGGCAATGTTCTCAGAGTGTTGCTGCTCCTGGGCAGCAACATATGCGTCAAACCGGGTCTCCCAACGATCAAATCTCTCAATCAACTGATTAACCGGTGAGTGTTGGTGGAGAGGAACAGGGTCAGGAAAGGGAGCTTGAGCGGGAGCCTCCTCCTCTCTAGCCCCCCAAGGTTCATCAGGGTGGAGACGAGTACTGTGAAGGGTGCTGAAGGAATTGTTTGAGTAGAAGAGGGTTGGGAAATCTGGTGGATTAGGATATTGAATTTGGTATTTAGTTTCAAGAACATAGGCTATGATGTGTCCTAAGGCTAGATTTGGCTTTCTTCTGTGGCCTGGATCGCGAATTGTTGTTAGGTGATCAATGTAACGAAAAAATAGGTCCGCAGTGTTGAATTCCCTATGAGCCATGATGTAGAAGGTAGTGAGGGAAAGTAGAGGGGTAATGTGGACTCGGTCGCCGGCTTTTGGAATGACGGAGGTGCGAAGGACATGTTGGATTGTCCTAGCATCTCTGACTAAAGAGCTAGTCTCTCCAACATGGTAACCGACATTGGTCTGGCAAAGAAAGTGATTTGCCGTGGACCAGTCAAAATCAGAGTTAGGGGCAATTATGTGCAGCTTATCTCCGGTGGTGGATAGCTGTAAAAGATCAACACAGTCCTGATATGTGATTTCGACAGGGCGTCGATTCACATAGGAGGACAGGGCTGTGAAGGTAGAGTTGATGCGAAGGTTTGCAAAAAATTCTAGAAGGAACTCAGAATTGAAAGGGAAAACAAGAGACAGAATGAAGCAAAGGGAAGTGTGAGCGAAGAGATCCATTACCGGGTAAGAGATGTGGACCGGATTGATAATTCTGGAAACAGTAATTACACATTCTTCATAACGATGATATGCGGCTTCATCTTCTGCTTCCCGGAAACGAGGGTCAACCCTTGCCCTCGAGGAACTTCCAGAGGTCTGACGGACGCGTTTCCCACCAGCCATTTGAGAGAACTTAAGCAAAAACACAAAGGAGAAAGGATGAAGAGTGAAAAATCAAGGCTGGATCGGCCTGAATTTAAAGAAACGGCCATATCGTCCTGGCCGATCGCGGCATCGTCCAGGCCGATATGTGTCAATAATTACGTACAGGCCGATTGGTCAAAAGGCGGTCTAATCGTCCGGGCCGATCAGATATCGGCCAGGCCGATTAGACACAGGCTATCGGTCCGAGGAGTCAGTCCGGACGACCGTTGAAAAAGCAGATCGTCCGGGCCGATTAGGTGTATCGTCCGGGACGATGCACAATAATTGATCGTACCGGCCGAAGTTAAAACGTTTTAATACTTGCCACGTGTATCGTCCAGGACGAATAGTGGATCGGCCCGGCCGATGGTCCAATAATGGATCGTCCGGGGCCGAATTTAAAGATCAAAACGTACTGACACGTGGATCGTCCGGGACGGTCCAGTGTATCGGCCAGGACGATGCACATAGAATGCATCGGCCAGACAAATATACTATCGGCCAGGACTATCACAATGAGTTCGATCAAATCGTCCAGGACGATAATGTATCGTCCAGGACGATGAATTGCAGTAAGCACAGAAAAAGGTCAGCAGATGGATTTTGGAAAAAATTTGTCATATCGGCCAGGATGATATAAATATCGGCCAGGACGATCTAACTAGAATTTGAAATCAAGATAGAAAAGGTGATGATCAGGACTCTCAAAAAATAAAATAAAAGAAAAGACAGTCAAAGACTCAAAAATGACACAAAGAAAAACCAACACCGAACATTTTTTGGATTTTAATTTTTCTAATTTTTTTTTTGTTTTATGGAGGTATCATATGAGGATTCTTTTCATGAATTTAAACATTTACAGTTTTAGGAGATCAAGAGATTTAACAGAATCCAATCAGAAGAAGGTAGAAAAACTGATTCCATTTACCCTAGATCGGACATCCTTCAGGGTACAAAATTCTCTTAAAAACAACAGAGTCCTAACTTGGAATAACAAAAGAGGATTAGAAGATCCAATCAAGACTTGTTAACAACAAAAATATCTCATAAATAATAAACCAAAATAATTTTTCTCAATCATGGAAATTGAAATCAAATCTTTGAAGGTATCACATAATCAATGAGTTTTCTAAGTTTTAAGAGTTTTACCAAAGAGATGATAGCTTGCATTGGGCTAATTTTATGCCTCTTGTCACTTTTATTGGCTCTTTGAGCATCTTTTGATTTTTGATACACTTTTGTGTATATAGTTTTCTTTTCAATTTGGCTTCATTAGCCTCTTTCCTTTTTAACTTTTGCAAGCTAAAAATTCTTTAATATACCCTTAAAGAAAAAATACTTAGTTGTGAGTATATCCTCCAAATATTAGAGAATAGGAGCTCTCTCTCTAACATAGGGAAGAACAATCCACAACACAAAATCAAAATCACGTGATAACTGCAATGGTAAGATTTCAAAAGCTTGAATGATATCAAAGAATTTTGACTATTATGCATAAGATGTTTTAATGTAGCAAGATTTAGAAAGAGATCTTAAAAAGCCATTGGTTAAATTGAGTTTAGACTTTTGTTTTATAGAAGAAAATCATGCCACTAAACAAAGTCAGAAGAAGGGAAAAACATCAACAGTTTACTCCCTTTAACCAATTTTAAAAAGCTAAACCCTATCTCCAAAAACTCCAATATTTAAAAGCTTGAGAAGTTTCATCATATGGAAGCCCAAAAAAAAAAATAAAGACCAAAGTGAAAAACAAAAAACTCATAAAAACAAATAAGCAAACTAAAAACAACACATAGTGAACACAAAAACTAAAAAAGGACATACAAAAACTAAAGATTTCAAGCAAGTGATAAAGCAACGGATTTAAGCAATTGAGCTGCAAGCCTCCTTATGTTCAGTTATCTTATGCTCCCACGAGGTCTTTGGTGAGAGCACACCTGCAAAACTCAACAACAGTCAGTTTTAGGAACCCAAACAGATTTGGGCTCCTTCTTAGGAAATGTAGAGTGCCATGCAGATCTGGTATGTTTTGAATCATGCGTCTTAGGTCTCCACACCCAATGTGTACTGCGGTGAACTGTGCAAGTGTGTGAGATGTGTCCTAGCATGCCACAAGAAAAACATTGAACTCCAGGAAAAAGTTTTCTTAAATGGTTTTGGTAAAAATGCCTCTTCCTAGGTTCTGGCCTTTGATTAAAAGTTGGTGACATCCTAGCTTTCTTACATGTTTCTAAATCATTTTGAATTCTCAAGTTAGTTCTTTTTAATGCATCATTCTCAATCCTCAAATTTTTCTCAATCTCTTTAGATTTCTTAAGATCATCATTAAGTGAGGTGTGTGAATCTTTTAATGCATTGCTTTTATCAACTAATTCCAAATGCTTCTTGTTTAATTCATCAAATTCATCAAGGAGAGCCATGTGATTTGAATCAATCGTTGCATGATCTTTGAGAAAAACTTCATGCTCTTTTTGTAGATTTGAATGTTCTAATTTTAGGCTAGCATGAGTTTTCTTAAGTTTTTTGTATGATGTATGGATTTTTTCACAGATTTCAAACAATTCATCATAGGTTGGTTTACATACCTCTTCCTCATCACTTTGATTTTCTCCCATGAAACACAAGTTTGTAGTCTCTTCCTCTGGTTCAGTCTCAGAGGAATCAGTACCAGATTCTGCCCAGAAGCTTCTTTGGATTTTCTTATTCTCCTTCCTAGACTTAGCTTTCTCCTCACCTTTTTCCTTTTCTTTGCTTGAATGATCTTGAAGTGTAGGACAATCGGCTCTTACATGTCCAGGTTTCCTGCATTCAAAACAAACAACATCAGAAGATCCTTTAATATGTTTATGATCCTTACCTTTTCTCCAATTTTGATGATGCTTTTGTTTCTTCCTTAGAAAGCTTTTGAATTGCCTTGTGATGAAGGCAACTCGATCGCTTTCAGACCCGGAAGATTCAGAATCCGATTTGTGTGCCTTCAATGCAATTGTTTTCTCCTTTTTCTTCTCACCTGCATCAAGATTTCTTTGATTCACCCCTTGCTCGTAAGCAATGAGTGAGCCAAGCAAGTTATCAATAGAATAGGTGTTTAAATCTTTAGATTCAGTGATTGCAGTAATTTTTGCATCATAAGATGAAGGCAAGCATCTCAAAATCTTGTTAACTTTTTCATAGTTCGAAAGTTCTTTTCCTAGTGCATGCAATGAAGTAGCAATCTGAGTAAACCTAGTGTACATGTCAGAAATCGATTCATGAGGTTTCATACGAAAAAGTTCGTAGTCATGCAAGAGAATGTTTAAACGGGATTGTTTAACTTCATTAGTGCCTTCATAGGTAATGCACAATTTATCCCAAATTTCTTTATCAGTTTTGCAAGTTGAAACACGCATGTAATCCTCAGATTTTAAAGCACAAAAAAAATAATTCAAATATTTCGCATTTAATTGAGCTAAATCTCGTTCATCAAAACTCCATTCGGTAAAAGCAACTTCAGTTTTAAAACCGTTAATTTCACGAGAAGGTGGAGAATAACCTTCTTGAATAAGCATCCACATGCGATAATCAGTAGATTGTAAAAAAGTTGACATGCGAGTTTTCCAAAAATCAAAAGGTAGGTTATCGAACAGAGGAGGTCGGGTAATAGAATACCCTTCCGTAGTGTTGCGATTCTCAAAGTTAGACATGGATCAAATTCAAAAAGTTTTCAAACTTTAATTTTCGAATCAGGCTCTGATACCACTTGAAAGTTCGATGGGGATGTTAAGCTCTATGAACTTAGTCCCAAACTAACCAAGAGGGGGGGGGGTGAATTGGTATTTTAAAAACTTCTTTTTAAACAAAGAATTAAAATCACATAAACTAAATCACACCACAAAAATGCGGAATTTAAAAGTGCGGAAGCAAGAAAAAGAACACAGAAATTTATAGTGGTTCGGTCGACTCGACCTACGTCCACTCCTTGGAGGCACCCTCCAAGTATTGCACTACAAAAAAAGTGACTCTCCTTTAGCCCCCACGGCTAGGTGGAGAAACCCTCACAAGAACCTCCTTTTTGCCACCCCGGCAAGGCAGAGAACCTATCTCCTTTTGCTTCCTCCTGAAGCTGACAGAGAACCAGAACCACAAGCAAGACTCCTTACCTCTACCGACCCTTCCACGAACGAGAAACTCTAGACGAAGACGACGCAGAGAGATCCTTGAAGCAACCCTTGTGAAACCCCTCACAAGCTCCCCCTCACAAGATCCTCTCTCTCTCCTCTCTCTCTTTCTCTCCTCAAGGTCTTCTCAGGTCAAGGCAGCAGCCAAAGGTTTTTAAAAACGTTGAACAAGAGCTCTTAAATAGAAGAGCTACAAAAAAGCTCATTAATTGCAAGTTGACAATATCGTCCAGGCCGATATGGACATCGGCCTGGCCGATCAGTACAAATCAATGAAGATCGGCCAGAGCATAGCCCTGGATGCAAAACTGGACGATTGAAAATTAGCTTGATCGTCCAGGCCGATCTCACGATCGTCCTGGCCGATCAGTTTAAATCAGAGGAAAATCATCCTGACAATAGCCCTGGATACGGGCTGGCCGATATTGATCGTCCTGAAGTAACTTAAGGTTTTTGACTCGATCGGCCTGGCCGATCTTGCGATCGTCCAGGACGATCTGATCGTATCAATCATCCTTAATTACTCCCTTGATTTCTTGAACAATTATGGCATAATTTGTAAATATCGTCCAGGCCGATCCTAGGATCGTCCGGGCCGATAATTTAAAGATACAGTATACCATACTTGTCTATGGCGGCTACTTCTTTCTGTTTTGAGCTTATTGTCCTGGCCGATACACGTATCGTCCAGGACGATCTGTTAACGTCGGCTGCCTTAATTAAGAATCCTTAATTAGACTTTCTGTTTTAAGCTGATCGTCCAGGCCGATCAAAGAAATCGTCCTGGCCGATATGAGTAAAAACAGAAATTCTAAGTCTCTCAAGTGTGTGTGTGAAGGGTTACAAAGCATCAGTCTCTTTGACTATTACAAGTGGAATCAAAAGGTAAAAAACAAAAGTACAGACTGACTCAGCCCTAAACCTACGCATTCCTGAACTTGGCTCCTTTTTGATTGTCCGATCTTTGATTCCTGAAAAGTTAGAAGCAACAAGCTGTCCAAGAAAAGCAGTGTTTGTCAATCATCAAAACATAAGACTTGAAAAATAGATTTGCAACAGGTGTTCAACATGATCTAGGTGGGCTTCCCACGAATCACTATTCATGGTCATGAGATCAGTTTTGCAACGGAAGGCTGAGATTTAACACCCCCTCAAGCTGGAGAATATAAATTTGTCATTCCCAGCTTGGAAATCATTCTGAGGAAGGCAAAACTGTCCAATCCTTTTATAAGAATGTCTGTAAGTTGATCTTTTGATGATCCTTGGTTGACACTTACTAGACCATTGTCTATTTTTTTAATAAAATATATGTCCACTTCTATGTGCTTGGTCCTGTCATGTTGAGCTGGATGTGGGTTATGCTGATTGATAATTTGTTGTCATAATGTAGCCTCATGGGCTCATCCCACTTGACCTTTAAGCCTGCTAGGCTTATTTTAATCCACAGTAGCTCATATATTCCCAAGGTCATAGCTCGATATTCTGCCTCTACACTAGAAGATGAGATTTTGAAAAATAGGAATTTTGCTCATCAAAGGTAACATCAATAGAGACAATGATCTTTCTTGTGGGTGGACGATAACAATTATAACCTTTTTGAGTAGCTGAATAGCCAACAAAGATACATTTGAGTGCTATTTGATCTAGTTTTCCTTTATCCTTGCTGAGATTATGAATATAGGTAGCGCATCTAAAGATTATGGGTGTAAGATTATAATGGGTTCAAAACTCGGGGTAAAAAGATGACAAAATCTCCATCGGTGTTTTTAGTCCTAGGGCCGTTGAAGGTAGTCGGCTTATGAGATAAGTTGCAGTTAGGAGGGCTTCCCCCCAATAAGATTTGGGTTTATTATAGTGAAATAGGAAAACTCATGTGGAGGCTCAAAGTTGATCATTTTTCTCTTTGCAGCCCAATTTTGTTGGTGTGAACACATGAGGACTCATGGATGATCCTTTCACCCTAGAAGTAGGAGGAAAGGGTTTGGTTGAAATAATCTTTTGTATTATCAGAGCGAAATCTCCTTATTTTTACCTTGAATTGGTTTTTGATCATGGAATGAAAGATGTCAAGAATGGTGCTAACATTAGATTTATTTTTAAGGAGATAGATCCAAAAGACTCTAGTGCAATCATCAATGAATGACACAAACCAGCATACTCCAGAGATATTAGGGATCTTTGAGGGTCCCCATATATCACTATAAGGTAGAAAGGAGTATCAAATCTCTCACTATTTGGGAAGGAGGTTCTTTTATGTTTAGCCAACTCACATGTTTCACAATGAAAATTTTTATTTTCTAATTTCTGAAAAAATTGTGGATACTTATGTCTTAGGATGTCAAAAGATGGGTGTCCTAATCTATAATGATGAATCCAAATAGTGGAATTCTTATCAACTAGAGATAACATAGAGCAACTATTTTTAGATTAGTTTGGTTCTTCCATGTAGTACAGTCCTGCTTTCTCCTTAGCAAGTCCAATCTTCGTCTTCAATTTCTAGTCTTGAAATAAGCAATAAGTACGGTTAAATAAGGCTTGACAATTATGGTCATCGGTAAGTTTTTGTATTGATATTAGGTTCGTGGATATTTATGGTATGTGGAGCACATTTTTTAGGGTGAGTGAGAGAGATAATGTTATGTCTCCTTGGCCTACTACCGTAGTAAGAAAACCATCCACAATGATGATTTTCTTGTTGTTTGGGCAAGGAGTATAGTTGATGAAGTAGATATATGAGTGGGTCATATAATCTGGATTGAATTCTCCAAGGCTGGACTGTGCTTTTGGGGTGAGCTTACTTGTAGTGTTGTTGGAATGTGATGTGCTCCTTGTTTCACTTTTTTTTATTCTACTCCTTGTTGGGGGGTTTCCATGTATTTTCAAGCACGTTTCTTTGTGTGTCTTGACTTTTTATATTAACTATACCAAATTGAGTCATTGCCTTTGAATTTTGTAGAATCTTTACCTTTTTTCTTCCTTGACGATTCTTTGTTCATCACCATTGCTGAACTTTCAACGACCTTTGGTTCTAACATCACTCCTCGTTGGCTTTCTTCTGCGTAGATGAGAGAGATGATTTCATTGAGTGATGGCGTCTCCTCTTTGCTGATGATCTGGACTCTAACCTGGTCAAATTCTGCATTTAGTCCTACAAGAAAATCATAAACTCTATCTTTTTGAATAAAGTTCATTAGGATCGCAGCATCTTCCGAACATCTGGTTTCTATGCATCTATAGTGATCAAGTTCTTGCCACGGTTTTTGTAGAAGGGTGGCATACTCCGTCACAGTCTTACTCCATTGCTTTGTGCTTCCAACTTTGACTTTAATTTCAAATATTTGAGCCACATCATAAGCTTTGGAGAAGGTCAGTCTGGCAGCATCCTATATGTCCTTTGCAGTGAAAAGGAATATAAATGTATCGTTAATTTCATGAGTTATGAAATTGCACAACCATGACATAATCATGGAGTCTGCTTCATCCCATGCCCCAAAAGTAGGATCTCCTTATCTTGGTCCTCCTCTAAGTAGATGATATATTTTTCCTTTTCCTTTGAAATAGGTCTTCAGAAACTGAGACCACTTAAGGTAGTTCTTCCTGTTGAGGCGATAGGAAGGTTGCATGCTTTAAAGGTCACCTTGTCCTTGTTGCACCATTGACTCCTCTATTTGATCAATGCTCTATGAGGGATTAATTTTTGACATTGGGTAGCAAAGAAGTCTTCACTAATTTTTTTTTCTTTCTTTCCCGGTTTAATAAATAAAATCTGATTGAACCGAGCCTTTAAAGGGCTCGAGTTAGAATAGGGCACGGGACTCAGTCGTCAGCTTGCAGGAGGCTTCTTTGGCTCCTTCGTGCTATTCATCTACTCTCCTTCGATGTCTCTCCTGTTCGGCTTTGGGTGTGTCGTAGGAGGCCCTTCTTCGGCTCCTTTCATGGCTGTTCGACTATGTTCCTTCGACGACTTATCCCTTCTGTCAGATCAGAAGTTACTGTAATCCCCAAAATGCTCAAATTAAATGTAAGCATACACTTTTATTTTCAGATATTTCATCTATTATATGAATAACTAATTATTATCTCGGTTACAATTAATTGGGAAAATAATAATAATAATAATAATAATAATAATAATAATAATAATAAGAAGAAGAAATAAGAAATCCTGTTAATCAGATTTTAAAGAAATGCTATAATTTTTTTTCAGCATTTCTATTTCATTATTTTATTCTTACTGTACCTATAGCACTTAACTTTATATGCATTAGACTTAATCCACAACATTTAACTTTGCATGCATTTGACTGATTAAGAAGGTGGGAAATCATGTGGCAGGGAAATGATTAAAGGCTGTTAGTGGAGGCTTAGTATATAATATTGTATTAAGGAAATTCCTGAAGCATGAAACCTCAGCCCTTTTGTTCATTTCTCCCCTCCCCATTCATGTGTGGGAGGCTGTAGTTTGCTGTAATAACTGGAAAAAAGTTGAATGGTGCAGTTTCCCTTCATTCCTCTCACTCATTAGTACCAAAGAAAGCAAAAGAAGGAAGTTGGATTGAATGAAGAAGAGCGTAATTGAAGTGGTATACAAAGGAGAAAGAATTGAAATACTTTAGGTGTAATAGTTTACCCCATGTTGACCCTCATACTAGTGTCGGGGTCGAGTCGACCGCGCAAGGAGGATTTCAAAAGCGAAAGAGCTCGAAATCGCGCAAAATCTCACCCGACGCGTGTCGACCGAAAACCCAAAATCGCCGAGACGACCTCTGTTTGCGAAACGGACAGCGCCGATGCGTCCGGAGCAACGGAAACAGCTAAAATTGACACCCATATTTGTGGGGGTCGACGGTCGGCGAAAATTTTAATTTTGGGCGCGCGAATCGAGACGACGACTTATGCGAGCGACGACGCGACGACCAACTCGATGCAAGACTAAAAATTTATTTTTATTTTTGTGCAATCTAATTAAAAAATTTTAAAAAAAAAGAGGGAGAAAGAGAGCCTTTTTAAATAAAAAAGGAATTTTTTTTTTTAATTAAAAAAAGACAAAAATGCCCTAAATACCCACTTAACCTCATGACTCCTCACTCCCTCACACCCTCACGCCACTCTCACGACATTTCCACGCCAAAGACCGCCCACCCCCTCAAGCTCTTGCGATTCCAAGCGATCCAACCGCCGGCCTCCTCCCTCCTCCTCCAAGCAAGGTAAAATTCTTCTCTTCCTCCTCTTTTCTTCTTCCTCCTCCATTCTTCTTCTCCATTTTCTTCTTCTTCTTCCTTCCTTCTTCTTCTTCTCTCCCATTTTTCTTTTTCTTTCTTCTTCCCTCCACATTTCCTTCCATTTTCTTCTATTTTCTTCCTCTACTCCCTTCTCCTTCCTCTCCTTCATCTTCTTCTTCCTCCTCCAACCTTTTTTCTCAAAACCTACACCAAACCCTAACCCTAATCATTTTTTTTCTTCACTTCCACTCACCAAACCACATACATTCCTTCACAAAAAACACTTCCCTACACTTCCTACACCCTTCCAACAAAGAAAAAATTTTCGTCCTTCATTTTCTCTCTCTAACCTAGAGAGAGAAAATTTTCTCTCTCTAGAAATCTCTTCATGAATAGCTCCATCTCCACCCCAAACATCTTCCCTCTCCACCATACCTCCAAGTTCCTTCTCTAGAGGGAGAAAACAATTGCACACTCTCTCTTTCTCTCTCCAAAATTGAGAAAAGAGGGAGTTTCTCTCTCTAAATCTCTCCTCTCACTTCCTTGCACCTCCTAAACCCTATCTACACAAATTCCCTTCAAATTCCATCTTTCCCCTCTCTTTCTCTCTCTAGAAAGAGAGTTTCCTTCTCTCTTTCTCTCTCCAAAAATTAGAGAAAGAGAGATTTTCTCTCTCTAACTCCACTCCCCTAATTTCCTACACACTCTAAACCCATTCCACAAGAAAAACCAAAAATCATTTCTTTCCCTCTCTTTCCCTCTCTTTCTCTCTCTAGAAAGAGAGCTCTCTTCCTTTTTCTTTCTCTCTCTAGCTTCTTTTTTTTAAATAAAAATATGATTAATTAAATTGCACAAGTAAAATATTTTTTTAAATTATGCATCGCAGGTTCCTACGTCGCCGTCATCCGCCGTCGCCGCCTCGATTGCTGAATACCCAAGGTAAAAGCTAGTATTTACATTTTTGTGCATGAAATAAGTACTCGTGACCGCTTTTCTTAGCGGGCGAGGAAAAAACTTAAGTACCCGTGACGCACTGAGCGAGCGGGGAAATTCGTATGCATGAAAATATAAGTACCCGTGACTGCTTTTCTTAGCAGGCGGGAAATTTGTTATTTGTAGCAAAATTATTTAATTAAGTACCCGTCACTGCTTTTAGGCGGGGAAAATGTTATATTTTAAATCTGCGCTCAAAGACCCCGTGACCGCTTTTCTTAGCGAGCGGGGGTTAAAACTGCGGCCGCGGTGTCACTCGACACCTACCGTGACTGCCTTTCTTGGCAGGCGGGAAGGCCTTACACACTCTGATGCAGCCCCTTACGCGGGGACGACGCCGGAGTGCTGCCGAATTTCTATTTGAAAATATTGAGGACTTAAACAAAAGTGAACTTGAATTTTGAGCTGGAACAAAACACCCAAGTATACTCAAGTGAATTCAAACTTGAGGGATCACAAAGAACATAGAACTTGAACTCAAATAGAGAACTTGTGGACATGCACTTGAACTTAAGTCAACAAATAAACGAGGGATCTACTCAAATCAGAATTGGAATTTGAAATGAACTTGGATTCAAACCAAGACTCAATTTTGATCTAAATTGAATTTTAAGTAACTTGAGCATGATTTGAAAGATTTAGACTCAAGTAAAGATTTAATTTGAGTCCACATTGAACTCAAGCTTGAGTATTTGATGATGAACTAGACTTTCAATTAAGAGATACATTATCAAGATGCAAACATCACATGATAACTTTAAGTTCGCAAATACATTCAAGTAGACATTGAAATATAAAATGGTGGACAAGGAAGCTATTACATCCTTATCACCAACAAGTCACCATCTCTAGAGAGAAACATCAAGGGAAAAGATCAAATGCAAATAAACAATAATTTGTAGTGGACAATGATGTTGCCAATACAACTTGCTAACAAGCGCTGGTGAAATGGAAGAAAGGTGACATGATTATAAGTCACGACATGAAACTCTAGAATGATGACATTTGGCTTGAAACATCCACCTCATATTATGCTTACAAAGGAGCATATACGGTCGTAATAAGTAATGCCCGTATTGGTGATATGTGAGGAGCACAATCCATCCAACAACCAGTGCTAGTATATATACAAATGAGTACACTAGAGGATGATGCATAGTGAATGCGATATGACCCTACAGTTCACATGCAAGCAAGAATCATGAATCCACTGCAAATACAAGTATTTATGAACAATTAAATGAGCATCCATAAGCAATTGCAGAGATTCGTCATATACATAGTAGTTTACCTACAACATGCAACGGGTACAACATGTACACAAGCGAAGCAAAAGGGATCGTAAAAGAAGATAGTTTCCTTGTTGTTAATGTCGGTCGACTAATAAATCAACACACAACTTTGAGAGAAATAATGATATAAGACCCACACTCGGTGAATTCATCAAGAGTTAGGGATGAAGAAATACAAGAGAATCTTTATGGTCAACAATGATTAGCATTCAAAAAAGGTACAATCAATCCCTTACAAGTAGAAGGATTCAACGATACTGTCAAAGACCCATCATCTACACTAAATGCTACCTACGAGAAAATGTAGAGGAACAGTAATAAATACAAAAGCCTACGATCGGTTCTAAAAGATTTATATGTAAAGAGACCTGACCACGAACAAAGGGATCATGTCTACAACAAATGCAACTCTCTATACGAACAAAGGCATGAGATTAGTTAGTGCACTACAATCTATCTGAACAAATCATGTAAGTAGTGCACGACAGTCTACCTGTACAAAGCAGCAAACAATTCAATCCATAAGCTGCTGCAACCCACCACCGGATCCGCAACACTCGTACTAGCGGACAGAAGGCGTGTACAAGCTCTCAAATGAAATATTGTGTGCATTTAAATTGCAATTACTTGCACAACTAACATATTTCAAAATCCCCCTGCACCTACACCGTAGTTTGTATACACATAGGTACACTAAAGGGGAAAATACGATCTCGACCCGCATGGGCCCCGGCGAGCGTGTTATTGGTACACACGTGACGCCTAAGGATGCTGCGCGGGTCAACAAGTGAATTCAAGTCCGAATCCGATCCTTTTACATGAATCAATAGAAGTCGACAGGGTTCGGACTATCAAATAAATATACGGTTGTGGGGACCGGTGTATTTATTTTACTACACTCATATTAGGCCTTCAAGGCCTATAATCAATAGAATTCACTCACAAATATATAAAACATACGAAACCCGATCCTCTGTCGACATCCAGACAGAGTTGACAAGGTTCAAACTACGAATGAAAATGACCCCACACCCCGATGATGGCCGTGTTGAATGTTTATCTCAACCGGAGGGGTTTACAAATATTTCAAATGATTCCCAAATATTTTCCAAAGCTCCACCCAAATATCCACGAAAACCCAAAAACCCAGAAAATCCCAAAATCCAAAAATATTTAAAATTTGAAATCTAATTATCAAACACTTAAAGCAAACTTCATCCACCCTCCGCAACAGTTTGTCGGGGTGGACAAATTTAAATATAACTTCAGCTCACAAAGAGCCAAATGCCTAGTCGAAAATATCACTAGGATCCATTCTCAAACAATCTCCTGCCAGTAAGGACGTGGTACGTGTCCTCTAACCGGCGGTCTGCCGCTAAATGGCCACCGCAGGATAAACGGTTACGATGATCCGGGGCCCTCTGAACCGCGTGGTTTCGCCGCCAAATGGCACCACGATATACCGGTTATGGCCAGAGCCAATACGTTCCTTATTGGCATCAAATCCTTGAGATATGAATCAATAGAATATGATCGATAGGGCACAAAGCCCTCTGTTAGCTAAGGTGGATTCAAATTTGTCCCCTTAGACAAACATCCAACCCCGGTCTACAAGGTTCACTTGGACGAAGCAACCCATGGCTGCCGACAAGGATCCTTCTGTCAGGTTGGGTCGACTACCTCCTCTGACTAAGTAGACCAGGGACCACGATGGCCCGGGACGACGGAACCATGGGATCTTGATCGGGTCCATCATCCATTCCCCCACCATCCGCTTTAAGTACAAGATGGTGCAGTTTCTATTTTGAATATCAAAATCTCCAAATTCTCAATTATTTCCAAATTTTCCAAACCTTTACAAATATCCAAACCCAATTTCAAAATACCTAAACCTATTGCTGCTACTATATGCCAGATACCACGTATCTTTACGTATCTGATTAACGACTAGCCTTAATCGAAAGTTCTCTCTCGTGATCGGGAGGGGTAATTAACTATAGGGGCTTGCGCCTATAGGAAACCAGAACTCAGATCATAAAGTCCTCACAAAATGAGGGCGAAATCTCTGGGTAGTGTCTTCTCTACAAACCCATCTGCCTTCCAAAATTTACCCCGGAACTTAGTTCGTTAAAACCCCCTCGCCGAATAAGAAAAGCGAGCGGAGGCCGGGGCCTAATTTTCGAAGCCCACACCCCACTGTTCTGAAAGATGAGGTGAGATATTCAAACGAGGCTATAAGAATTAGTAAATGTTCTATTATTGCTCTTCATCTTTATTATGTTTATGATTGTATTTATTTCAGTTTACCTTAATTTGTTTGGTATGAACATGGACGAACTTATATAAAATTGTTTATGCAAAGAGTAATCTTTATAAATGTTAAAGATTTCGTTAACATAAAATGATAAATGTTTATAAGCTAATGAATGACTAAAGGGCAGAAAAAGGGCAGCAAAAGCGCAGCTAAAAGGCAACTAAAGGGAAGCTAAAGAGCAGCTAAATGAAAGTTAAAGGGCAGTTAAAGCGCAGCCATGTCATCAAAGCATATGTCATTTGAGCTAAAAAGGATGACTATATGGAAAGTGTTATATATGAGGGATGAACCTGCACAAGTAAAGATGAAATACCCGACTAGGTAAACCTACACTCTCAATTCTAGAAATTGAGAAATTTCACTCAACCTTGAATGAGAGAACAACTTTCATTCTAAATGTTGGAAAGTTGAACCCAACCTTAAATTGAAATGCTAAAAAGATGCAAAATCTTATAGCCATCATATGACTTGTTTAAAAGTGTTGAACAGTTTTGGCAAGATGAATAATATGACTAGGTACTCCTAATACTCAATAGGGCATTTCAATGTGTTTTAACTACGTTAGTATTGTTAATCATTTCTTAATTGTTAACAATATTATTACTAATTATTATACAATGATTTATATTTCATTGAGCTTAGCACCTTAGCAGTGGTTGTACTGCAGGTAAGGGAAAGGAGCCCATAGGGCAATAGGCGGGAGGGAAATGACCGTTCCTTTTGGTGTAAATTTATTATGGTGTACAAAGAGATCTTAAAGGAGGTCTAAATGATAGCTGTATAGACTTTTGGGTATATAAGTAAATTTTAAAAGTTTTAGTAGAGCTTTATATTTAGTTCAATTATATTTGATGTTCATTAAGGGATAATTCATGGTTTTCCATTATTAATTATGGAATTTGATAGGTTTGGCATGTCAAGAGAGTCTAAATAGATTTCTTTTATTCTATTCTGAAAGTAGTTGCTCAGAATGAGTGTTATTAAGAAGGAACTAGTTTAGATTTTCCTTCTCTTTTATACATCAGATTTATTGTTAGGGGGTAGGCCCTGGGGTGTGACAAAAATTGGTATCAGAGCCAAATCAAGATAAAGTTGAAGAATAATTGGATTTAGAAGAGAAAGTATGATGAGATATAATGAATATGATGTATACAGAGATATAGGTTGAATTAAGTTTTAATGAAACTATGCATTCATTTTATTACAATAGTATGCTTGCTTATTTAACGCTTTGAATGATTATATTTCTTACCATAAGTACATGTATTACATGAATTATCTATATACATACAAATATTTATGTCTGGAGAGTTTCCAAAAAGAATGACTAGTTAGTCATCCAAGTCGGATACAGAAACATGAATGAATGAGGGAATTAATTCTAAAGAACTTAATGTTATTGTGCATTTGTTCTCACAAGTAGTAGATAAAATGGCATCTACGGAGAAATATTCTACTAGCGGTGAATCCAGATTTGCAAGTGATAGTGAAGTGGATCGACATTTAAAATTATTTCAGACTTTTAAACCACCGGCAATTAAGGGTACAAGTGATCTAACCGTAGTTGAAGACTGGTTGTTAAGGATTTGAAATATTTTAGATGGCATGATCTGTCCTGAAAATAAAAAAGTACTATTAGCTACATTTGTGTTCGAAGGAGAAGTAGAAAGATGGTGGCAAGCACAACATAGAGACAAATTTTGACAGATGCCTATTACTATCATACAGTGGGATGATTTTGTGAAAGTCTAAAGAGATTGGTTTATTCCTCCTTCAGCCAGATTAACTCTACAAGACAAGTTTTTCAATCTGACTCAAGGTTTCAAAACAGTTATGTTATAGGAAGCTGAGTTCACTTCTTTATCTAGCTACACACCTCATTATGTCAACACCCAGAAGATGAAGTGCCACAGATTTTTGAGAGGACTCAGAGATCAACTACGACTAGCATTGACACCTTTTGATATCAGTGACTTCTCAGTCTTAGTGGAGAGAGCTAGAAGGATTGAACATGAGCTAAATTTCTCCAAGTATAATTGGGAGCAACAATAACTAGGAAAAAAGAAAATATTTGCAAGGGATGATCTATTTAGAAATAAGAAGCCAAAGTTTGATGATAAACAGAAGTAGAGTCAGCTTGGAAAATCTTTATGTGAGCAGTCTGGGAAGTGGCATTTTGGTCAATGTTTGGTGGGATCAAAGAGATGTTTTAAATGTGGTGAGATGGGTCATCGCAAGATGGATTGCCCTCAAGAGAAAAGAACCAGTATCAGGACACAAGGATATTAGGAATAGATACCACATAGGAGATATCTGGAAGGAGGCAATCAAACAAGAAAAACTCAGTTCTAAGGAAGGCCAACAGTATAAGGAAAATCACCAGTTCAGTTAAAAGGAGAAGCATCAGATTTTAAAGGCAATCAACCTGTAAAAGCTAGTGTGTTTGCCATTATACCCTATAAGAGGTTAAGAATTCAGAGGAAGTGGTTATATATATACTTTTGATTTCTAACAAGTTTGGCATAGTTATTTTTGATTCTGATGTATCATATTCATTTATTTCTGAAGATTGAGGGGTGAGTTAGTGTTCTTGGCTAAAATGTAGGTCTTAAATAAAGATGTTCATGCATTGCAAAATGTTCAAGTTGTCTCTGAATTTGCAGATATATTTCTTGAAGAATTACCTGGATTACCACCTAAAATAGAAGTTTAATTTGGCATAAAATTGCAGCCATAAACATAAGTAATTTATAAATCTCCTTATAGGATGGCCCTAAAAGAATTGCAGGAGTTAAAAACTAAATTACATGAATTAATGGATAAGGGATTTATCAGGTCTAGTCATTCCCCTTGGAGTGCACCTATACTTTTTATTAAGAAGGATGGATCTATGAGAATGTGTATTGATTATAGAGAATTGAACAAAGTAACTATCAAGAACAAATATCCATTACTACAGATAGATGACTTATTTGATCAGTTAGTAGGTGCCACAGTATTTTTTAGAATTGATTTAAGATCAGAATATCTTCAAATGAGAGTTGAAAGAGCAGATGTTAGTAAGACAATTTTTGGGACTAGATATGGTCATTTTGAGTTTATAATCATGCCGTTTGGGATAACAAATGATCCTGTTATCTTTATGGATATGATGAATAGAATTTTCAAAGACTATATAGATAAATTTGTGAATATTTTCATTGATGACATCTTGGTATACTCAAAGATTGATGAGGATCATGTTGAACATTTAAGAATAGTTTTGGAGAAATTGAGGAAAAATCAACTGTATACAAAATATTCAAAATGTGAATTTTGGCTTAGAAGTATTTTCTTCTTGAGACATATTATCAATGGGTAAGGAATTTCAGTAGATCCAAGTATTTCCTTCTTGGATTAGCAGGATATTACAGAAGGTTCGTTAAAGGATTTTTACAGATTGCTATTACTTTGTCCAAACTAATGATGAAAGAAGTAAATTTTGAATAGAAAACTTAATGTGACAAAAGTTTTCAGGCATTGAAAGAGCATCTGATTACATCACCAGTATTGACACTTCTCTCAGGAACAGAAGGATTTTAGATTTATAGTGATACATCTTTGAAAGGTTTGAGATGTGTTCTAATGCAGAATAGAATGGTGATTGCATATGCATTGTGATAGTTGAAGCCCAATGAAAAAAATTATCTCACTCATGATTTAGAGCTGGCTGCAGTTGTATTTACTTTGAATATTTGGAGGCATTACCTGGATGGGATAAGATATGAAATTTTCACTGATTATCAGAGCTTAAAATATATATTTTCATAGAATGAACTCAATTTGAGACAGAGAAGATGGTTAGAGCTCATTAAAGTCTATGATTTGGATATTTAGTACTGTCCGGGAAAAGCTAATATTGTGGCTGATGCTCTTAGCCACAAATCTACATGAATGATGAACTGGATGGTTACTCAAGAGGTTCAATTGATTAAAGAAATTGATAAGCTGTAATTAGAAATTAGAATTTTTAAGAATGTAGAATATTTGTATCAAATAACACTAAAGCCCACTCTAAGTGATAGTATCAACTAAACTCAAAAACTCAATAATGAATATTCTAAATTATTGGAGCAAGCCCAATTAGGAAAAAAGGCCAGATCTTTCTATGGATGTTGATGGAGTTATTAGACATAAAATATAGTTCTGGGTACTAAGTAATTCAGTTTTAAAAAGAAAAATTTTGCAAGAAGCTCATTATGCTAGATACACAATTCATCCAGACAGTACTAAGATGTATAAAGGCTTGAAAGTAATATTCTGGTGGCCAGGTATGAAGAGAGATATTACTGAATACGTAGGTAGATGTAAAGCATGTTAGGTGGTGAAAGCTGAACATTAGCGACCTAGTGGATTACTACAATCACTACCTATCCTTGAGTGGAAGTGGGAATAAATTGCAATGGATTTTGTTATTGAATTTCTCCGATCTAAACACGGTCATCAAATTATTTGGGTAATTATTGCTAGACTAACAAAACAGCTCACTTTTTGCCTATCAAGTAAATTGATTCGGTAAACAAATTGGCACACTTGTATGTGAAAGAAATTGTCAGATTGCACGATATTCCAAAGGTTATTGTCTCTAATAGAGATGGCAGATTTACTTCTAAGCTGTGGAAAAGCGTTCATGAAAACTTGGGTACATATCTGCACTTTATTACAGCTTTTCATTCTCGGATTGATGGTCAATTTGAAAGAACTATTCAGGTAATGAAAGACCTGTTAAGATTATGTGCTTTAAATTTTAGAGGTAGTTGAGAGGATCACATACTATTAATCAAATTTGCTTACAATAATAGCTATCAAACAAGTATACAAATGGCACCATATGAAACACTTTATGGTAGAAAATGCATAACTCCCTTAACTTGTGTTGAGTGAGGAGAAAAAAAAACTAATGGGTCTAGAGTTAATTGATGAAGCAACAGAGAAAATCAGATTAATCAGAGACAGATTAAAAGCTGCCTAGGATCGCCAGCAAAAGTATTATGACCCCAAGCACAGAGTAGTAGAGTTTGAAGTGGGTGACTTTGTATTCTTAAAGTTAAGCCTGTGAAAGGTATAACTAGATTTTGGGAAGCAAATTGAATCATATATATAGGACCTTTTAAAATTACTAAAAGAATTGAAAAAGTTGCTTATAGACTTACTCTTATAGCAGACATATATTCATAATGTTTTCACATGTCACTGCTAACAAAATGGGTTATAGATGCCCATCTGAGAATTTCACATGATGAAATTGATTTACAAAAGAAACTCATGTAAACTCAAGAACCATAAATACTAATAGGTTTTGATACTAAACAACTTAAAAAACATTGAAATCCCTTATGTCAAAGTGAAATGGAAATATATACTACATAAAGAGGCAACTTGGAAGAAAGAAGAAGATATTAGATTGAAGTTTCCTCAGTTGTTTGATGGTCCTTAAGATAATAAATTTTGAGGATGAAATTTAAATGAGGGGTGATTTGTAATCCCCGAAATTCTCAAAATAAATGTAAGCATACACTTTTAGTTTCGAATATTTCATCTATTATATGATAAAATGATTATTATCTCGGTTACATTTAATTGGGAAAATAATAATAATAATAATAAATAAGAAATCATGTTAATCAGATTTTAAAGAAATGTTATAATTTTATTTCAGCATTTCTATTTCATTATTTTATTCTTACTGTACCCACAACACTTAACTTTGCATACAATGGACTTAATCCACAACACTTAACTTTGCATGCATTGGACTGATTAAGAAGGTGGGAAATCATGTGGCTGGAAAATGATATAAGGCCGGTAGTGGAGCCTTAGTGTATAATATTGTATTAAGGCAATTCTTGAAGCATGAAACCTCAGCCCTTTTGTTTATTTCTCCCCTCCCCATTCACGTGTGAGAGGTGTAGTTTGCTGTAATAACTGAAAAATAGTTGAATGGTGTAGTTTTCCTTCATTTCTCTCACTCAGAAGTACCGAAGAAAGTAAAAGAAGGAAGTTGGATTGAATGAAGATGAGCTTAATTGAAAAGATATACAAAAGGAGAAAGAATCAGAATACTTTAGGTGAACCAATTTACTCAACTGTTCTGGAAGACGAGGTGAGATACCCAAACGAGTCTATAAGAATTAGTAAATATTATATTATTGTTCTTCATCTTTATTATGTTTATGACGACATTTATTTTAGTTTACCTTAAATTGTTTGGTATGAAATGAACGAACATGTATGAAATTGTTTATGAAGAGAATAATCTTTATCAATGTTAAAAATTTTTTAAACATAAAATGATAAATGCTTATAAACTAATGAATGTCTAAAGGGCAGAAAAATGGCAGCTTAAGGGCAGCAAAAGGACAGTAAAAGGGCAGCTAAAGTGCAACTAAAATAAAATTAAATGGCAGATAAAGCATAGGTAAAGGGCAGGTAAAAGGTAGCTAAAGCATAGATAAAAGGCAGTTAAAGGGCACCTAAAGGGTAGTTAAAGCGCAATTATGTCATCAAAGTATATGTCATTAGGGCTAAAAAGCATGACCTGCATAAGTAAAGGTGAAAGACCCGACAAGGTGAGCCTACACTCTCAATTGTAGAAGTTGAGAAATTTAACTCAACCCTGAATAAAAGAATAGCTTCTATTTTAAAAGTTAGGAAATTAGACCCAACCTTGAATTGAAGCACTAAAAATGTGCAAAAGCTTATAGCCATCACATTGACTTGCTTCAAGGTGTTGAATAGTTTTAGCAAGATGAATAATATGGCTAGGCACTTCTTATACTCAATAGGGCATTTCAATGTGTTTTTAACTACGTTAGTATTGTTAAGCATTTCTTAATTGTTAATGATGTTATTATTAATTTGTAAAATGAAAAGGCTAAATGTGACAAGTCATGTATGGGGGATAGACCCACATAAGTAAATGGGAAATACCTAATGAGGTGAGCATAAGGGAAGCCATATAGAAGATACCCTTCATTCTTTCACCTTTAAAAGTTGGCAATTTAATTCCTTCCTTGAATGAGATAGTTGCCCTCTAATTCTAAAATTTAGGAATACGGACTCAACCTTGAATTAGAGAGTTGTAAGTGTGTAAAAGCCTATAATCATCATGTGACTTTCTTAAAGTATTCAATAGTAAATAGAATAGGAAATGTGAAAAGTTAAATATATATTGATGTTTTGTACATGCTTATTTATAAACTCCAGATTGTTTTCAATTGACTGCAAACATGTTTCTTATTTCTTACACTATGCTTGCGTATTTTATTTAGCTCTAGCTCATTAGTAGTGGTTGTACTGTAGGAAAAGGGAAGGAACCTATGGGTTTACTGCACTCTTGTGTACATATGTTATACGTATACATAGAAATTAGAATAGGAAGCTGCATAGATAAACATTTCGGTATGTAATTAATATTTGAAAGTTTAGTAAGCTCTATATTTTATTCAATGCATTTTTAATATGCTTCCATTTATGAAATATGAAATAGAATCTTAAGGGTTGAAAAAAAATTTGATGTGTTGGGATAGTTTAGATAGGTTATTTCCTACTCACTTGATCCTGATCGATGTATTTCAGGATAAGGGTTAATAAGAGATTTATCTTTGAAGATTCTCACTCTTTGTTACACCCCAAGTTAACTATAGGAGATTAAAATGAGGTGTGTCAAAAAGTGGTATCAAAGCCAAATCAAATCTAAAGAAAGTATAATTGGATATAGAAATTAAGTAGGATGAGATAAAATGAATCTGATTTATATAGAGCTATAAGTTGGAATAAGGTTGAATTGAATTGTGCATTCATTATACATGTATAATATGGTTTAATGCTTTAAAATGGTCACATCTATTTTATAAATTATCTATATGCGTACATATAAATATGCTTGTGAAATTACTAGAAAGAATGTTTGACCAGTCATCCAGGCTAAATACATAAAACATAAATGAATGAAGGTACTTAGTCTAAGGAACTTCTTGATATTGTGCATCTGATCTCAAAAGTGGTGGATAAAATGACATCTATGGAGAAATTTCTACTAGCAATGGACCCAAATCTGAATTCGACATTTGAAATTATTTCATACTTTTAAACCACCAGCTTTCAAAGGTGCAAGTGATCCAACAGTAGTTGAAGATTGGTTGTTGAAGATAGGGAACATCCTAGATGGTATGATTTCTCCCCCGAGAATAGGAGGGTAGTGTTGGCCACATTTGTTGGAAGAAGAGGCTGAAAGATGGTGGAAAGCACAATATAGAGATAAATTTGGACTGATACCTATCACTAGCATACAGTGGGATGATTTTGTGAAGGTAGTCAAACACTGGTTTATTACTCCTTCAAACAGACTAGTTCTTCAAGACAAATTTTTCAATCTGACTCAGGGTTCAAAGATAGTTATGCAGTGTGAAGTAGAATTCATTTCTCTATCCCTCTATGCATCTCATCATGTCAACACTCAATAGGAAAAATACCACATATTTTTGAGAGGCCTAAGGGATCAATTAAGATTAACATTGGCACCATTTGATATCAATGAATTATTAGTCCTAGTGGTGATAGCTAGAAGGATTGAAAATGAGCTAAACTTCTCTATGCATAGTTGGGAGTAACAACAAATAAGTAAAAGGAAGATGTTTGAAACGGACCAATTTAGAAATAAAAAGTAAAAATTTGATAATAAGCAGAAGGAGATTCAGCTTGAGAAACCTCTCTATGACCAATGTGGGAAGAGGCATTCTGGCCAGTATTTAGTGGGTTCTAGATGATGTTTTAAATTTGTTGAATCAGGTAATTGCAAGGTAGAATGCCTTTTGGAGAAAAGAAAAAAATGTCAGGCCATAGGGATATCAGGAGCATAGACAACAAAGAAGATATTAGGATGATAATCAGGCAGGGAAAACTCAATTTTAGGGAATGCTAATAAGTAATAATCCAAGGAATGCCACCAGCATAGTTGAGAGGAGAAGCAACATATATTAAAAGTAATTCAATAGTGAAAGCTAGAGTCTTTGCCATCACACCACAGGAAGCTGAAGATTTAGAAGAGGTCGTTGCATGCATACTCTTAATTTCAAATAAATTCGTTAGAGTTCGTTTTGATTCTGGTGCATCCTATTAATTTATTTTGAAAAATTGTGTTAATATTAATTTGCTGAGAATGTATGTTTTACACCTGCCTTTGTGTGTTATGGTGCCAACGGGGGATAGTTTATATTTCAATAGTCTGTGTTTTATAAATCTGGATATTTAAGGTCGAAAATTTTTAACAGAACTGATTTTAATGCCTATTAAAACTTTTGATATCATTTTGAGAATGGATTGATTATTTAATTATTTTGCTACAATTAAATGTTCGAAGAAAATGATAAAGTTAAATTTGCCAAATGAGAAGACTTCTTATTTTCCCTATGAGAAGAATGCAATATCCTTTCTTATTAGTATAGTAAAGATGAGTAAATATCTAAAGGGTGAGTTGGTGTTCATAGTCAAAATAGAGGTGTTCAATAAAGATGTTTAGACATTACAAAATGTTATAATTATTTCAAAATTTTGAGTTGTATTTCCTAAAGAATTACCTTGGATTACCACCTGAAAGGGAAGTTGAATTTGGGATAGACTTACAACCAGGAACATCAACAATATACAAATCTCATTGTAGAATGGCTCCAAAGTAATTGTAAGAGTTGAATGCTTAGTTATAGGAATTGATGGATAAGGGAGGGCTAGTAATTCACCCTGGAGTGAACCTATATTTTTTTTGTTAATAAGAAAGATGGATCCATACGAATGTGAATTGACTACAAAGAGTTGAATAAAGTGACTATCAAGAACAAATATCAACTACTTTGCATATATGACTTGTTTAATCAGTTAGCAATTTCCAGAGTATTTTGTAGAATTGATTTGAGATCAGAGTATCATCAAGTGATGGTTAAAGAAGCAAAGATAAGTAAGACAACTTTTGGGATAGATATGGTCATTTTGAGTTTGTCGTCATGCTTTTTGGGTTGAGAAATGCTCATGCTATTTTCATGGACACGATGAATTGGGTTTTCAAGGGTTATTTAGATCTGTTTATGATTATTTTCATTGATGACATTTTGATATATTCAAGTCTCGCGCCACATTAGAGCCACTCGTTGCCTGAGCAAATAACTTTCATTACTTTAAAATAATTTTTTTTATAATTTCTTTTTTACGTTAGAAACTTGTAACCATGTTTATTTTAAAAATTTGTCATTTTTTTTTTCATGGCCAGGAATCTTTTATCTCATTAAAATGGAGTTTGTTCTAGTTACATCTTGTATGTTTTCTTCTAATTTGTTAATATTTTTCTATAGGGTTGTCAGATGAGATGCTTGATCTCCTTCTCTTTGCTTTGGAAGATCTAAAGAAGCTGCTAAAGGATCAGGGATCAGACCTCTTTATTGGCTTTGGAAGTTCTGAAGATGTTATAATGAAAATTGTCAATGAGGTTGGTGGATTTTCCTTAGCTCTTTCATTCCGTCAATTTTGAATTTGTGTTCACGATTTCAATCATTCAAACATTGGTTTAAGTTCTACTTATTTGGAGTAGGTTAAAGCTACCCAAGTTTTCACAGAGGAGGATGTAGACTACAATACTCGTAGGGTGATCAGTATTGTTGAATCTCGCTTATCAACTACATTGTTTCCATGGGGAAGTTCAAAGATCAGGCTATGGAGGGCTCCGTTTTATGATTTCAAGGTAGAATAGGTCCCTCATTTATATACATTAACATCTTTTGCAGTTGTTTAAGAAGCATCTACATCACATGAAGTCAATATTTTAGGACATGAAGGGGATGCCTTCATCATACAATACCTTTCTAAAGTTGAAATTGCCAGTGTCGAATCCAACTGCTGCCCCTACCTTACCCATATTAAACATCGGATTGGAAAGAGGTAAATTTTGGACCTCGATTGTCATATTTCTCTGCATTGCATATTCGTACACGGAAAGAAGAGATAGGTACTAGTTAACTTGTTTTGTTTATTATTTGTAGTTTTATCATGTGGTGCTACCCAAGTTGATATATGATGGCCATTAAAGTATCATGTCTCATTTATCTAGGTGATCTACCAACAATTGATGATGTAAAAAGTTATCTGAATAATGAAAGTTGGACTTTCATGAAGAAAATATCAGCTCAAGATATTTTACAAAAGAAGCACCACAAAGAAGTTGTAAAGAAAGAAGATCTCATTGGAGGCCTTAATAAGGTTTTGGAAATCAGTTCAAACATGACCGTGGTGCATAAAATGAAAAAATCCAATTCGTTATTTGCATCTCATAATGGTTCTCAAGTGAAAGGTGGAACAGATGCTGTTTTGAACGCTTTAGCTGGTTATCTGAGATATCTGGAGGGAACAGGAAGGGATGATTGGCAAGAGTATGTAGCTCCCTGTTTGATTGCTTTAATTTGTTATTTTTAATTTTGCAAGGCACTTCTTGGGTTGACATTTTTGAATCTCTCTCCCAATTCATTTTTTTCCCTTAGCAAGAATTGCTGATTTGTGGTTACTCATAATCACTAAATGATTCATATGTATGTAGGGTAGAAGATGTGTGACTTTTTTGTACGAATACTTTTTAGCCATATTCAATTATATGTCTATATTTTATCAGTTTTAAGTAAAATTGTAAATTCAAACGCTAAATTGTTTCTCTAACATTTACCCCTTTTTTTTCCATTCCATTGCTTGTTTGGTAATAATACTCAAGTTAGATTCTTGACTGAATCTCATACATACTCTTAAAGAATTAGTGATCTTTTTCTTCCTTCAAATTTACTATTATCCAATGACATATTGAACACTATATTATTGAAGAAAAGGAAAGTATAAGTACTTGCTTCATTTTTCAACAGGGTTCATGATAAAATGGGTATGGCTGAAAGCAGGAATGGAGCTTCATTTGGTGCCATTTTTGGAGCTTCCCTTTATTTTGGAACCATATCTAGGAGGAGAATTCATTATGAAGCTATTAAATATGAGAAGGAACGTAATGCAGGATTCTTGTCTCCTTTTGGATACTCATCACCTACTGTTGCAACGGCAATTGAGACTGTTTGTTCCATGGAGGTATGATGAATTCCCAAACATATACAGTCTAGGATAATATGTGATAGTTGATGGAGGATGGTATAGGATTACCGTTTCTTAATAAAATTAGTATGATGTGAGGCATGTAAATCATACTAGAAAACTTAAGAATTTAGATATCACAAGTCACTAGACAAGCCAACAAATTACCTTATTTAAATGTAGACGCTAAATATGAGAATTTGAAGCCAGACAATAATGTAATGATTGAATAAATTTGAAGAAATTATTAAGAAATTCAAATCATGCAAAATCAACGGTAACTTTAATTTAGTGACCAAAATAAGTTCCTTGGCTGTGTCAAATTTAAACAAAATTGAGAGCACTAACAAGCAATAATAAAATATGCAAAAGAAATTAGGTCAATGAAAGAATTTATCAAAGAAGTCGAAGCCTCAAGTTAGCATAATCAAACGACTTTCTTTAGATTTAAGTTGTCACAGTTGTATCTTACTAGAAAGAAGCACAAATCTAACTTGCACATAAATGGAAAATTGGACGTTGAAAATTTTCTTCACTAAACATTAAATGCATGCCTCAAAATATTTATTTATAGACTCCTCATCCATATCTTATTAAATATGAATGAAAATTGCACGCATGATTATAAACTGTTTTATTCATTAAAAAATAATAAATTTACATTCCTCATAACATCTATTTATAAATTTCTTATTTGTAGATTAATAAATGTGATTTGCATAGGATCAACCCAATCTGATTACAAATAATCCTCAAAAATAAATCTCTATTTTAAGTTGATATAACAACTCACCGACGAACCTGTCCTAAATTACTAATAATCACAAAAAACAAAGCTGCACATTACGGAAAGGTGACATATACATGACTAATGTAAATTTACAACCACAACTGTTAAGTCCTCAGCACCCATAAAGTGTTGTAAGATGAAGAAAGTTTTTTGTAACTCATCCAAATCCGTAAATAGTATTTCAGACTATGCTGATGTCAAATAACGCAAAAAGCAAATTTCCAAATATGAGAACTCATATCCAAAAAAATATTTTAGCGGTAGTTAGAATCACATGTTCCAAACATGAAGCCCAAAGTTGCAAAACGATTGAAAATCTAAAGCAGGAAATTCATATATGAAGTCAAAAATAATCCTAAATAGCAACCAAGAGCATAGCCATTGCTTAGACCATCACTTAAATTTGGAATCAAGCATGAACCAAACAAGCCGGAGCAATCACAAGTAGGTATGTGTTTCCAGTGAAATGTTATCTCTGGAATTCGATATTAGCAGTTGACAATAATCCTATAATCTAGAATTGCTTCAATGACAAGCTATATAGAAGCATTTGGTTGAGGATTTGATGTGGATTTACAATAGGATAAAGTTGATGTAACACCAGCTGTTCTAGGAGCTAGGTAATTAACTTAACCTAGAATGAATTCTTGTTTAATCTCGATTCATTTAATTATATGTTATGTATAGCATAACTATCCTCAAATAGGATTAGAATGGGAATTGGAAAGAGAAAATCATAAGTAGCCAAATGCTCCTTGGAGCGCTGCGACGTTGGGAGAGGTGGCGGCGTGACCTTGTTCTTTTTGTTTGGGAGGGAATTTAGGGGAGTGCTGCGACGCTCAGCTTTTGAGTTTGAGAAATCTGGGAGCATTTGGAATATTCAAGGTGAGAGAGTGGGCGCCATTATGTTAGACCAAAAAATGCTATTTCTCTATATAACTATCTAAATCCATTTCATTTCCCCCCAACATTCCCTAAGTTGTTAGAGAAGAGGAGAGGATGAAAGAGAAAGAGATGAGGGAAATTTGGAGGCAGTAGCTTGGGATTCGTCCGTCGGGCCAATTAGGAAATTTATCAAGCATGAGGTAGACTTCTAAACATTTTTATGATGTTTTCATCATGTAACTTTTTTCATATCGTAGTCTACTTTAATCCTTGTATTTTGACTATAAAATGTTGAACTTTTACTGATTTGTTTTCTTTGTGGTGATTTTTATGCATATTGAATAAATAAGACATTTTTAAAAGCCTGATAGTACTCTAAAAATCATAAAATGTTACTCTGAATATTTTTCTAAAATTAGAATTGGAAAAATGTTAAGTATTTAAGGTTCCACATATAAAATTTTATCCTCTAATAATTATGGTAGCTTATAATTTATCATGCTCATGTTTAAAGTCATAATTACTCATTTTATTTAAATTTACATAATTCATGATATGACATTGAAGATATTATGTTCTCTAAAATATTACAAACGTGTGGGCTCCGAAAATTCGGCCCCGGCCTCTGCCCGCACTGTTTGTTGCTTTATCTTTTGCGAGGGAGTTTTAACGGAATTAAGTTCCGGGGTAAATTTTGGAAGGTAGATGGATTTGTAGATAAGACACTACCCAGAGATTTTGCCCTCATTTTGTGAGGACTTTATGATATGAGTTATGGTTTCCTATAGGCGCAAGCCCCTATAGTTAATTACTTCTAACGATCACGAGAGAGAACTTTCGATTAAGGCTAGTCGTCAATCAGATATGTATAAATACGTGTTATCTGACTTATAGTAGCAGCATGGGTTTGCCTTCGCAGCGAGTGGAGCTCTGATTGTGGCTTCCGATCAAACTGTTGTAACTTCCGATCCGCCTGGGAGGAGAAAGAGCGAGAGCGACAGAGGGAGAGCGATCGAGAGAGGAGAGATCGGAGGGAGGTCGGGAGAAGAGCGGGATCGTACGAGAGCAGAGAGGGGCCGAAGGCCTCGTCTCTTCGGCCTTTTAATGATCCCAATGAATCGTGCGCGCGACGTGAGGAGAAATGACGCGTGGCATGGCGATGACGTGCGAGATGGCAGAGCAGGTAAAGTATTTTTATTTTATTATTATTTTTTTACGGGTCAACAAAGTGTACTCTTTGAAATGATATAAATACTTTATATATTATGTTATGGCTCCATCTACCTTGTGTGAATCTGGGAGAGATTTTAGGCCCATTTGTTGAATACGGATGTGTGAGGTTGAAATAGAGTTATAAGTGGAAGTGGAGTTATAAGTAGGCATCCAGATATTTGCATCACTTTTATGCATTGCATATTTTCTTGAGAACTTTATAAATTAAGTATAAATGATATTTTGATAACTTTGAAATCTCTGAATACTTTTTTATGAATAAAAAAGATTTAAGTGCATGTTATATTCTGATAGCAAGTATCATCTGACATTTTTGGCACTTGTGAAACTCATGTGAGAAAGTATAATTGATGTGAAATTAAGTACATTCTGATAATTATAAGAAATTTCTTTTCCATTAGTATTTAGTTCATAATTTATTGATTAACTAAACATTTGAATAATTTGTTATTAGTATTTTTATTGATATTGATATGAATGTGAAAGAAATTTATTGAGCTCGTTGTGCTCACTTTGATACTAAACTAATATTTTAGGAAAAGGAAAATGCCTTGTGGAGTAGAGTTGATAAGGGCATGCTTGTTAGGAGCAAGTTTTTGAGGCATTTTCATAATCCAGTGTTATTTATTTTGATATATAAATTTCATTTAATCTAGATTATTCTATATAAAACTTTGAGAAATAAATTAAATCAAATAATATTTATACTGTTATTACAATTTTGGATCTTAAAGTTAGCTTTGGTTTATTTTGTATTGTGGTTGAGGAAAATTTAGGGGTATGAATTTAATCCATTTATTAGATTTTGTGGCGTTGTAGAGTGATTTTAGGTAATGTTTTGAAAGGATTGGATTGTAATCAGAGCTATATAAAATAAGTAGACACATTCCATACTAAACTTACAAAATAACATAAAATAAACTAACTTAAATAAATAAATTATATTGTAATCATTGCTTGATGCCCTGATTCCGATGAGAATAGACTTACAGATTTCTATCAGTAGTCAAGCTTATGTTATTTCGATTGTCTGCTTGATCATTTCAATACATTGTTGAAATTGTTCTTTCTTTCCTATCAACTTTATTTGTGCAAATTTGTAAGTTTGTAGCTTATTTTGTGACAGTGGTATCGGCTTTTGGCATATAAAAGTCTCTATCAAAATGAAGGCACATGCTCTATACGGATATGGAGATGGAGAGGTTTTCTGATTCAGGTTGTGAATGTAGCTTTTCCATAATGCTTTTTAAATTAACAGAAGGATTGTAGTTAGATTTTTTCTAATAAGATAATCTTAAATTTTATTAAAAAAAGTGATAAAAGATCTGTCTTATTTTTCCACTTACCTCTTCATGTATACTTTCATTGGTAAAAAAGATTTTTTTTTTCCGAAGAAGGATTTTTTTTTAGTTAAAAGTATTATTAACTGTTAATTATTTTGTGGCATCCTGAGAATGGAAGGCGTTACTCTCCGGTAACAAGGAATGTGATGAATGATACGAAGACCTATGTTTACAAAAAGAAAATTGCATATATAAGTAATAAAAATAGAACATACAAAGTAAACAATGGAAGAGAACTTGAACTTTCATTCCATTACTATAAATTCGAATGACAAAATATCAATAAAATAGAAATTGTTACATACAAAAAGGGATGTGAAAAAAACAACAACTAGAAAAATAGAACTATCTAATCCTCAAAAAGAAACATATGAGTAATCTATTATGAAATAAAAAAATGCCACCTATATTTTATAGCTTGTAGATATACTCCTATGATGATGGTCCTTCTAACACTTCGATAAGACTTGCTATGAGAAGAGGTAACAATGAGTGAGTTTGAGAATTCAAGGCCAATAAGTAATTCTATATTAATGCATAAATGACATGCAAACGTAACACATCAAAAACAATGAGTGAGTTTGAGAATTCAAACCCAGTAAATAATTCTATCTATTAAACCATAAATGGGCAAATGTAGCACATATCATAAGAAATAATAGAAATAAGAGTAGCTGTATAATAATAGATCATCGATGTATTAATTTAATAGTCATATGCCATTATTCCTACACCTAGTTTTAATATGATGATATTACTAATGTGCAAGTCAAACTGTCACTAATGTAGTATCAATTAATTTCTTACACATGCAATCATGTTGGATACCATTTTACCCCAATATGATTTACTAGTTATTCATTGTGTTATTATAGTCATTTTTATCAAATGCCATGTATTTGGAATGTAAACACCAATCAAAGGATGTCTAATAATTTTCTATAGAGTTGCCAATTTATGGGCTTGTCAGTCGGATTATTTTATTCATAGCATTATATATAAAACTCATAGCAGTCTTCTTCTCTGCATCACCATCTTTCAAAACTTGTACCAGTGGCCTAATAGTTGTAATAGCATATATCACACTTTGCCAAAATTTATCATTTAAAATTTCTCACTTCTTTCGCCTTAGATTTTCTTACCTAAAAACAACTCAACCACTATGTTGAGGTGAACATAGCCTCTAAAAGTTGTCTTGCATCCAACATGGTAGTGACAAATCTGGTTGCTGCAGACTTAAATATTTTTTTTCTTTGAAAATTTTCTTGTAAGTGTCAAAACACGAGAGTAGTTGTAAATAAATTTACTTATATTCTTAACTTTTGTTAGTGCATTCTTGTGCTGCGATCAATATTTTAAAAGACGAAATCGAGAATCGAAGCGTTTTGTCTAAGCGAGGCGCGGCATAATCCTCGAGGCGTAAGCCTTAAAACGGTAAAAATAAGCTAATGTAAAATTATAAATAATGATAAAAATGATAAAATATTAAGTCAATTATGAACTTGATGATTTGTTCTAAGAAAAGGAAGCAAACAATTATTTTCATGAGGGTTTATGTATATAATTATACTGAATATTTGTTTGATTAAAAGAATATCGTTGATGTTTATATCTGAAAAGGAAAAAAACTTTTCATAATATGTAATTTATTGGAATAAATTGAGCATGATTTGATAAACTTTAGTGGGATTTAGTAAATCCTGTAAATCCGAATTTGATAAATCCTGAAAGGGTTAAATCATGAAAATGATTGCTATGTCAAATGATAAATCATGTTAAGTACAAATTACTCTGTAATTATTATTAATACTATTAGTTATATATTTAATAATTTATATTTTAATTTATATTAATTAGGCTAATTATATTATTATTTAATTAATAATTATATTACTAATTAGTCAATTAAATTAAATTAGATAATTAATTTATGCATTATTATTTAATTAATTTGTTTAATTATTTATATTTTAAATTACATTAATTAAGTTAATCAATAATAACTTAGCCGCGTCTAGGGTTTGCCTTTCGTCTTCTCTTTTCGTCCTTGCTGTTCGGCTTCGTTGCTTCACAAGAGGTGTAGAGATTGCACGCATGGCTTCTTTGCCTCCTTCGTGGCTGTTCAACTTAGCTCCTTCGACGTCTTTCCCTTCCTATTGGATAGTAAGTTTCGACATTTTGATCAGAAGAAACAACGGGAGCTCGCTGGCTGTGAAGATAACTTTCTCCCTTTCGAGGCGCTACCTCGATGCGCCTCGGCGCCTCACACCTTGAGACGTATGCCTCCATGGAAAAAGGCATAAGCCTTGCCCGAACGTTCGAGGCTTAAGCCTTAGTTCGCCTGACCACCGCTTTGATTCAAGGCGCACCTCGAGGCGCCCTGTAACACCCCACAATATCTCTTAATAGTACTGAGAGTATTACTAACATAAATATAATATTTTTCATCAATCAATGATATGATACTTTTCATTTATTTGGAAATTGATCTAAAATATCCAATCACATTTCATGTACTACAGAAGCATCTAATAATTTTAAATATCATAAAAAACATAATCACAGAGCAAAAAAAAAAAATCCCAAATGATATATTAATTCATTGTCTACATACCTCAGTTGTAAACTTGCAAACATAATTAAACATTAGCATAAAAGATGACATAACTTGCAAATTAATCTGCAATGATCTATTTCTTTCCTTTCCTGTAAGAACAAATAGTAATAAGTGTACTGGTAAGCTATAAGACTCAATAAGTTATGCAAATTTAAATAGAATTTGACTTGCATGATTATAAAATTCATAACATTGAAAACATAAATAAAAGTTAAACAAATTTGAAAAATCATCATAAAATCCCACTTGGCAGTAACCTTTACTTTCTCTTAAATCGATACTGAATATTAATTTTAATCATTAAAATATTTGGCTATCCTTTCATAAAAATATTCAATGAAACTCAGGTAAATCTGACATTATCACCATTGAATTACATAGAGGTCTTTTTTCCCTCTTTAGGTGTCCCTTTTCCTCCACCTGCTTTGCAGCTATCATATCTCTAGGGCCCCTTTTGCCTCTCTTACAATACAGTGTATATGGAGACTCTTTTGCTCCACCTACAATTGTATGTTATACATCATTTTATAGCCAAATTTTATTTTAAATTGATATTCAAGATACTTTCACATATTTATATTCATAATTGACATGTTGCATGCTTTTATAATGATTTCTGTTGAAATCTTTATACAAAGAATATGCATACCATATGTAAGGAAATTGACCTCTTTCCAAAACATTATCAATTAGGAAAATATTTTGATGAACATACAAAACCTTATTTTACACATGTTGAATTTAAGCAAGTGGTTATTCATACTTGGAAACTTGGTTATGAAAATCCTTAAGCAAAATAAATAACTTGTAATGCATATTTCGTTTAATTCAGTTAAATACAAGTATACATGTGTAGAATTTACCACAATTGCATTTTAAAATTTAAATGGCATTACTTACACCTTGTCGAGGTGTCTCTTCCAATTCTTTACTTCGCACTCTTCTACGATTGTAAGTAACCTACAATCATTTCTTTTACATTTCAGACATTCCACAATCTATTCCTAAATTAAATTTTTCATAACATTAACTTATATTATACTTCAAAACCTCGCTTCCGCATATACGAAAAATCCTACAATACGATTAAATTATCATCTTTATAAACTTTACTGAATAGGTAATACAAAAGATAATAACAAACATCATAATCCTTTAACTCCTTTCTTCTAATCTTCTTTTTTTCTACTTCTCTAGTATTCTCCTTTAACTGGAATGCTTTACTAAAATTCCTGTTTACAAATCCCGTTGTAGAATTCAGTCTACCTTTGTCATATATTCAAACAATAATTTGCTAATCTTGATAAAAGTTATTACATGCTTACTTACTCAAATATGTACTATTATTTGATCTTCTACTTGCATCCAACACTTCTTCCTCCTAACTTCTGTTTCACAGAAGTTTCTTCACAATAACTCTTGCTACAGTGCCAGAAAATAGTGTGTCGAATATTGCTATGCCGAATTCCTCCTCTGCCGAATACTGCTACAGTGCAGAATGCACTGTGCGACCATCCTTGCTTAAGGTAATTCTGCAAATTGAGCCCGCTGTCTGCACTATGCCGAACTTAAAATGTTTAGCCGCAAGCATACTTCCTAGCAGAAGCCGCTCCCACAACCTGTTATAGTTCTCACACCCGTCCACGACACCTTCTGCCTACAGTTTTTCATACCAATCCTACAAGCAATGCTCTTCTCCGAATCTTCCTATTTTATTGCTTCCGTGACAATAAATTGGGCCCACTCTAATAGTTGCTATGATAAGTTTTCACAACCATTAGATGCACCTTTTGACAAAATAATGTTTTACTTAATTAATCTAATATATTAATTAAGCAGAGGACCCATAAAATTTAAATACATTCATGTATTCACATTTTTGTGTTGAGGCCCGGGACTTTCCACGGCCCATGAGCTGAGTTACTTTTGTAGTTAATTAAATAATTAACAGGAGTTAAATAACTGCTAATAGAAATGTTCGTCAAGGCTATCAACAGTTGGCTAAAACTACACGATGTGATTTTGAGAAATCTGCAAGTGCACCTTCACTGGGCTCAACCACGAGTGAAACATGTTGATAAATAATGATGAAACCTCAGGTTCGAAGTCGAGGATCTTGTTCTCATCATGCTCCAACCTTGTTGCCTAATCTTGGTTCAAAACGAAAAATATTCCATGCTTTTCTGAAGACACTATAGGTCATTTACGGTATGAAATAATTGGGTCAGTATAATACAAACTGGATTTGCTTCTACAATCTAGAATACACCCTATATTCCACAATTCCTTGCTGAAACCTTACAAAGAAGATAATCAATTGCACATGTACTCCTCGCTGCTCTATGCATGGCAGAATAACCCCATTATGTAACTTATATGCATCCTCATTTTGCTTCTCTTCCCCATTTACACCCAATTATTCTTCTCTAGGATTTTTGACACCCTTTGAATTTCCGGTTATCATTTTTTTAAATTATTTTTATAATAAATTCCAGTATTGTAAAATCACTCATTTTCAGCATATTTTTTGGACAAAAATTTAAGGATTTCCAATAGAATAAATTCCGCCAATAAAATGCACGCAGGAAAATGAAATCCACCAAAATTTTCCACAAGAAATATGTTCCAGCTGATTTCTAACGGATTTTGTATGAAAAATTTCACCAAGTCCGATGGATCAGCGGCGAAATGGACAATTCGCCGTCAAAAATTTCTGGCAGCTTTACCGGCAGATAGTCCACCGAACAGTACTTGCGGTCTTTCTTCGATCGACTCCTATTGAGGGTTTCTGGCGGAAATTACGCTGAAACTTCGCTGAAATCTATATCATGCTAAAAAAAAAATAATAGCCCCTCTTTATTTCACCAAAACAATTAACACAATACATGCTACAACTTTTTTTACAAATATATTCCAAGAAACATTCTATCATACTACACAACAATGCTAATAAAAACATAGTTCAAATCGTTCAAAACATAAATCAGGCAAACTATCAAATGTAATCGTTGTAAACAAAATATGTTCAATTCAAGAACATAAATGTTACAACCATGTCATCCTTACATTCATAATAAAGTCTCCAAACAACATTAACAACTTAAAGAAAATACTGATAACATTTTTTAATATATGTAAAAAACTATTCTAATCATCTTCAGTTTCTTCACTCCCCTCAAATTCAAGATTAGGTTGCTTACTGTGATACCCTCAAGACGTTTAAAATAATGTAAGCATTAATTTCCTCTAAAATTAACTTATTTTCATTTAATTCTACTTTTAATTTCGAGTACTTTGATATATAGAAATATATTGAAATATTAGTTTAATATTTAATAATAGATTGAATAATACTGTACTATTCATGTATTATTTACTAATAAGTAATTCCTTGATAGCAGAATATGATATAATAGGCTTTTCACTATGTTATAGCTTAATAGACAGTGATTATATAAGTAATTATTATACATTTTTCCACTATAGCCATTAGAGCCTTCCACTTAGTTCCCTTTCAATGCATGCAGCGGCTGTGATTTAATCCTACGACTGGCATTAGGAGAATATGTTAGTGGAGGTATTAATAATATTATAATATATAGATAAAAGCATAATGGTCTGAAGCAGCTCGATTGTCCCATTTCTTCCATCCTTCCACCAACCCAATTCTTTGGAGTCTAAAGCAGCTTTCCGCGAGCACACCACTTGTTGGGAGACGTTGGAAAGGCCTATGGGCTGCTGCTTGCTGGGGAAAAGTTAGGAAATCAGTAAGGTAAGAAGAGTGGAAGATTTGGGAGAGGGAAAGAAGATGATTCGTGCTGTTCTTTGCTGCAAATAACTGCTGTGATATTGCTATTTGCTATAAATGACAGCTACAAATAGAAATAATCTGAATTGCTAAATTCAGGTAGCTAAATTGGATTGTTGAAATCATGTGTTGTTGCTGTAAATTGTTGAAATCTGCTAGAATTGCTGAAATCAGTGAGAAAAGGAAGAGGAAGCTAAGAACAGGTTAAGGCGTTGTTGTTTGTTGATATTAAGTAAGGGTGGTTGTTGATTTTTACTAAAATGCTATCGCAGTTACAGAAAACAGCCGGTGAAAAATAGTAAGAAAGAAAAATTCAATTGGTTGTGATTGAATTCAATTAAGAAAGAGAGAGAGCTAAGGGAGGGAGGGGTTGAATGAGGAGAAGTTTTGTAGAGGTGGTGTACAAGAGGAAAAGAAAGCCGATTCTAGGAGAACTAATTCCTAGCAAGGTGAGATACCCTATCGATTTATAAGAAATAGTTCAAATTTTCTGTATTTGTGAATTAATATTTGTCATATTAATGATAGCATGCCTTTCATGTGATACCATGTATGTCCATCTATTTTAATTTATTTTTTATAGACAGTTCCAGGGATATAGATGATTGATTCAATAGATATTAATGATTGTGATTATATAAAAAAATAATGATAGTACAAAAAGCAAGTGATTTAAGTCATATATGGGAGATAAGCTTGCATAAGTAAATGCGAAAGACCTAAAGAAGTGAGTCTATACTCTCCATTCTAAGAGTTGGGAATCTACACCCAACCTTGAATGAGAGAGAAACTTCAATTCTAAAACTGGGGGACTATGAAATCAACCTTGAATTGGAAAGCTGAAATATTACAAAAGTATATAGCCATCATATGACTTATTTCAAAATGTGGACAAATAACAAGATAGAAAGTAATGCTATGTATTTCTTACAATCAGTATGAAATTTTAATTTGTTTTATCCATGTTATGTTAATGTTATGAAATTCTTAATTGTTAAATAATGTTATTATTATTTTTTATACATTATTTATGTATTTCAATGAGCCATAACTTATTAGCAGTAGTTGTACTGCAGAAAATGGGATGGAGCCCATAGGGCATTAAAGGGGTGACTATCTTTCTTTTGGTGTACATAGAGGTTCAAGTGTAAGTTGTACAAAGACTTTTGGGTATGTAAATAAATGTACAAGTTTTAGTAGAACTCTATATTTACTTTAATTATATTTGATGATAATTGACGTACTTTACATGCTTTCTATCATTAAGTATGGGGTTTGATATGTTGACGTGTTAGGAGTGTCTAAATAGATTTTTTTTTACTCACTTGATTCTAAAAGTAGTGGCTCATAATGGGTGTTAGTAAGAAAGAGCCAGTTTAGATTTTCCTTCTCTGTTATACTCCAGATTAACCATCAGGGGGTGGGACAAACTGTGGTGTGACACTGACCCTTCTTACGATTTTGGCTTAGATGTGATCGCAGCTCTGCCTATATCTTAATCTATTGTGTCAATATATTTGCCTGTATTTGTCTCATCTACTCTATCTCCATCGTGAAAATAGCCACCCTCTAATTGACGATATCCTTCAACTTTGCTATCATCAAATGATGACGAGGTACATCAATTTGTCTTATATGTATAGGCTTGGGAACCTAATCCATACACTTTCCCCTTTTAACTCCTTGCAACATCCTAGGACCACGTTTGGTACTTGGAGTACTACGTCGATCCTAAAGATGATCCCTCAACATCGAAAACATAACTCTCCCTAATTCGTATAAAATCATCCTGCGAGAGATTAAATCCATGAATGCATATTATTTATGATCACTATTGAAAATTGGATACTCACACAAGCTTTCTTCGCCTTTTCATCAATCCACTGATGGTCAACTTAGAATTGTTGTGTTCGTGTATGCAGCTCTAATGATGTAGGCTCCCGACCAAGTATCTTTTTTCTTCGTTGTTTCGCAGATTTTGGTTTGTATCCTGGTTCACTGCATGTACGACAGCTACGAAAGTTCGTTAGGGATATTAGGCCCTTATGAACTAGCCCAAGGCTAACTAAGAGGGGGGTGAATTGGTATTTTTAAAAAAAAAATTAAACCAAAGCACAACAAAGCTCAAACCAAAATCACCACAGAAAAATAGAGTGCGGAAAATTAAATGGGGAAGCAGTAAAAAGAACACAAGGGTTTATAGTTGTTCGGTTAATTCAACCTACGTTCACTCCCCGGAGGCGCTCTCCGAGTATTGCACTACAATCGTGACTCTCCTTCAGTCCCCACAGGTAGGCGGAGAAGCCCTTACAAACATCTCCTTTTTGCCACCCCCAGCAAGGCAGAGAACCCAACTCCTTTTGCTTCCTCCTGAAGCTGGCAGAGAACCTCGATCGATCGCTGAAGCTTACCTCTCCCAACCCTTACAATGACAAGAGACTCTAGTGGAAGAAGAAGTGGAACAATACTTGGAGCAACCCTTGTGAATCCCCTCACAAGCTCCCCCTCACAAGATCCTCTCTTTCTCTCTCTCCTGTTAACCCTAGCTTGGACTTCTTCCAGGGCACAAATCGTCTTTTGAAAACAAATTGCCTAACACAGAATAAACAAACTGGGTAAAAAGAAGATCCGTTCAAAATTTGCTTCAAAGAAAAATAACTTATAGAATAATATATCAAAGCAATTTATCTCAATCATGCTATTTGAAATCAAGCCTTTTAAAATATCAAGTGACTCGTGAATTATTCTAAAATTTTAAAAGTTTGAAAAAGGGGTAAGCTTGTCTTATGTGGGCTCATTTTATGCCTCTTGTCAATTTGAATGGCGCTCTTTGCACATCTTTTTATTTTTGATACACTTTTGTGTATATAAATTTTTCAATTTGGCGTCATTGCGTATCTTTTTGTTTTTGGCATCATTGGCCTTTTTATTTTTTGTTTTTGCAAGCTAGATCCCTTTTTCAACAACTCTTAAAATATAATTAGTTGTGAGTAGATCTTCCAGATATTAGAGAAGAAAAATTCACTCTCTAATATAAGGAAGAATAGACCACAAAGCAGACTTTAGCAATTATATGATAAGTGCAATGGCAATATTTCATTTAACTTGAAAGATATATAAAAGCTTTGAATATTATAAATATAAGGTAGATTACTGTAGCAAGATAAAAAGGATCTTAACACCAATTGTTAATATGAGATAGACTTTTGTTTAAAGAAGAAAATTATACCACTAAAAGAGGTTAGAGGGAGGGAAACCATATATGGTGTTTCTCCCTTTAACCGATTTAGAGATGTTAATTATTGGCTATAAATCTCCAAAATTTAAGAACTAGAAAAAATCATCATAAAGACAAAGAAATCCAAAGTAAAAACAACTAAAACAAATAAAAAGAAACAAGCACAAAAGATAGAAAACAACGATGATCAACACATGCATTTCAAGAATTTATTAAGCAGCAAGTTTAAGCAATTATGAGCTGTGAGCCTTCGTTTGTCCAAGAATCATATGCTTCTCACGAGATCTTTGGTGAGAGCAATCCTGCAAAAATCAACGACTGTCAGATTTAGGAACCCAAGCAGGTTTGGGTCCCTTCATATGAAAAGTAGAGTGTAATGCATATGTGTTATGCTGTGAATCATGCAATTTTGGTCTCCACACCCAATGTGTACTATGGTGAACAGTGCAAGTGTGTGAGATGTGTCCTAGCATGCCACATGAAAAGCATCTAACACCAGGAAAAGGATTTCTTAAATGGTTTGGGTTATAATGCCTCTTCCTAGTCTTGGCTTTAGATCAAAGGTGGGTGTCATCCAATTTCTTTTAATTGTTTTCAATTCAGTTTTAAACCTTGAGTTAGTACTTTTTAAAGCAGTATTCTTAATCCTCAAATTTTGCTCCTTTTCTTTAAATTTCTTAAAATCAGATTCAAGTGAAGTGTGTGAAGCTTTTAATGAATCATGCTCATCAATTAATTCCAAATGCTTTTTATTTAATTCATCAAATTCATCAAATAAAGCCATGTGATTTGAATCAATCGTTGAATGATTTTTGAGAATAATTTCATGCTCTTTTTGTAATTCAAAAACTCCAATTTTAAACTAGTATGAGTTTTCTTAAGTTTTTTGTATGATGCATGAATTTTCTCACAAATTTCAAACAATTGATCATAGGTTGGTTTACATGCCTCTTCTTCCTCACATTTATCAAGATGATGTTCTGCCATTAAGGATAAGTTTGTTGTTTCTTCCTCAGGTTCTGTTTTAGATGAATCAGAAGCAGATTCTGCCCAGAATGCCTTTTGAATTCTCTTTTTGTCCTTCCTGAACTTAGGTTTCTCCTCACTCTTTTCTTTGCTAGAGTGATCCTGAAGTGTAGGAGAATCAACTCTGACATGTCCAGGCTTCCTGCATTCAAAACAAACAACATCAGAAGATCCTTTAGAATGTTTGTTATCCTTACCTTTTCTCCAATTTTGATGATGCCTTTTGACTCTTCCTTAGAAAGCTTTTGAATTGCCTTGTGATTAAGGCAATGTCATCATTTTCAGACCCGGAAGAATCAGAGTTCGTGTTGTTGACCTTCAATGCCACAGTTTTTACTTTCTTTTCTCATCTGCATTAAGATTTCTTTGATTCATCCCTTGCTCGAAAGCAATAAGTGAGCCAAGTAAGTTGTCAATCGAATAAGTATTCAAATCTTTAGATTCAGTAATGACAGTGATTTTAGCATCAAAAGGGGAAGACAAACATCTTAAAATTTTGTTCACTTTTTCATAGTTTGACAGTTCTCTTCCTAAGGCATGCAAAGAAGTTACAATTTGAGTAAACCTTGTATACATATCAGAAATTGATTCAGAAGGTTTCATACGAAAAAGTTCGTAATCATGCAAGAGAATATTCAAACGAGATTGCTTAACTTCATTGATTCATTCATAAGTAATGCACAACCTATCCCAAATCTCTTTACCAGTAGTGCAAGTAGAAACACGCATGTAATCTTCAGACTTTAAAGCACAGAAAAAATATTTTAAACACTTCGCATTAAGTTGAGCTAAATATCTTTCATCAAAAGTCCATTCAGTAAAAGGTACTTCAGTTTTAGTTCCATTAAATTCACGAGAAGGTGGAGAATATCCTTCTTTAATAAGCATCCACAAGCGATAATCAGTAGATTGTAAAAAAGTAGACATGCGAGTTTTCCAAAAATGAAAAGGTAGATTGTCAAACAAGGGTGGTCGTGTAATAGAATATCCTTCAGTTGTGTTACGATTCCCAAAGTTAGCCATGGATCAAAATTCAAAAAGTTTTCAAACTCAGTTTTTATGAACCTGTCTCTGATACCACTTGAAAGTTCGTTAGGGATGTTAGGCCCTTATGAACTAGCCCAAGGCTAACCAAGAGGGGGGGTGAATTGGTATTTTTAAAAAATCTTTTAAACGAAAGCACAACAAAGCTCAAACCAAAATCACCACAGAAAAATAGAGTGCGAAAAATTAAATGCGGAAGCAGTAAAAAGAACACAAGGGTTTATATTGGTTCGGTCAACTCGACCTACGTCCACTCCACGGAGGCGCCCTACGAATATTGCACTACAATCGTGACTCTCCTTCAGCCTCCACAGCTAGGCAGAGAAGCCCTTACAAACACCTCCTTTTTGCCACCCCCGGCAAGGCAGAGAACACAACTCCTTTTGCTTCCTCCTGAAGCAGGCAGAGAACCTCGATCGATCGCTGAAGCTTACCTCTCCCAACCCTTCTAAGGACAAGAGACTCTAGTGGAAGAAGAAGTGGAACAATGCTTGGAGAAACCCTTGTGAATCCCCTCACAAGCTACCCTCACAATATCCTCTCTCTCTCTCCCTCTCTCTCTCTCCTCTAGGCTTTCTCAGGTCAAGACAACAGCAAAAGATTGTTCAAAACATTGAACAATATCTCTTAAATAGAAGAGCTTCAAAATAGCTCATTAATTGCAAGTTGCCGACATTATCATCTAGGATGATAGGTATATCGTCCTATACGATCAGTGCAATTTAAGCCTAATCAGCCGGGACGATCTTGGATGAATAGAGGAAAGTTGTTCATATCATCCAGGACGATACTATATCATCATGTATGATTAGTTCAAATCATAGAATATCGACCAGACAATCGTTCTGAAATGAGGTCTGAATGACTTCAAAATAGCTTGATCGCCCTGGCGGATCTCACGATCATCCCGGACGATTAGTTCAAATCAGAGGAAAATCGTCCAGAGCATCGCCCAGAATTTGAGCTGGCCGATCTTGATCGGCCAGACCATCGCCTGGAATTTGAGTTCTCCGATATTGATCATCCAGGAGCAACTAAGATTTTTGAACTGATCGTCCCGACCGATCCTGCGATCTTCCAGGACGATGTGATCGTATCAATCATCCTTAATTGCTTTCCTTAATTACCAGATTAATTTAGGCATAATTGTATCAAATCGTCCCGGATGATACAAGATCATCCTGGCCGATTGCCAAAAATAAAGAATGCCTAAGTAGATCATGGCGGGTGGCGGCTGATTCTTTCTGTTTTAAGCCTATCGTCCTGGCCAATACATGTATCGTCCAGGCCGATCAGTTAATGACGGTTGCCTTAACTATGATGACTGATTAGGGTTTCTGTTTTAAACCCTATCGTCCAGGACGATAATAATATCGTCCGGGACGATGTGAGTAAAAACAGAAATTCTAAGTCAGAAAGAAAAAATCACTCAAGTGTGTGTGTGTAGGGTTACTTAGCATCAGAATACTTCAATTATTACTATTGACTCAAGAAAGGGAAAAAGAAAATTAGAGACTGACTCAGACCTAGTATACCAAATCTTGAGCTGGTCCCGATTTCTGTCCGATGGTCAATTCCAAAGGAAAAAATGACATGGCACATAATCATCGTTGGAAATCTGGAGGCTCGACCACCAGAAATTTCCGCCAATTTAGCTGTAAGAATTTCAACCGGTATTCAGCTTTTTCCTATAGTCATTAAATAACCAATTTCTAAAATTTTAAAACTAGCTTGATTCTTCAAAATTTAGTAAAGTTTGATCGAATGTAATTTGTGCTCTTGTTTACATTACATATAATTGGAAGGATAATGCACAAATTCCATGTTAGTGCCTTTTTAATGAAGAAATTTAATACTGCGGAAACCAGCGATAATCTAAAGAACCTTGGTGGCAATCTATGGTGGCCATCCAAGTGATCAAAATTTTAGGGAATTATATTTTATTGCATGCATTTTTCATTTTTATAAAATCTGAAATTTGGTATATAAATAATTCCTCGTAGCTTTACAACATTAGAAATGCATATTAGTGTATGAATATTTGTCTTTCTTTATATTTGATTAGGAGTAATGTCTTTCCTTTTTAATGATTTCCTCCTTGTATAAATAATGTGGATTGGTAGAAAATTTTACAAAAGGAAAAATCAAGAGGATTTGATTCATTCGTTTTCTAGATTTTTTTCTACGTTATTTTTTATTGTTTCATCAGTATGACTTGGGATTTTCTTTCCAGTATACAGTAGCTGGTCAGAAGGGGCCCCCAGTACTTTTTTCCCATGGTTTTGGAGCTTTTCTAGAGCATTTCCGTGAAAATATCTCTTCTATGGCCGAGAGTGGACATCGAGTTTGGGGAATTACACTTTTAGGTTTTGGGAGGTCTGAGAAGCCAAATATTTTGTATAACGAACCCATCTGGGCAGAATTACTGAGAGACTTTATTGTTGATGTTGTCAGAGAACCAGTTCATCTTGTTGGAAACTCTATTGGGGGTATTACTCCATTTTCCTCAATATTGTAGTTCTTTCTCAAATTAGTGTTTGCCAAATTTATGGTTTTAAAAAATATTCTTTGCTCAATTTCAGGCTATTTTATAGCTGCTGCAGGTGCTTTTTGGCCTTCCTTGGCCAAGTCTTTGGTCCTGATTAATACCGCTGGTTCAATGGGTCCTAACTATTTATATATGCAATTAGCGGAGGTAAGGTCATTTAGTTTTTTTCGACTAGCTGTTTACTGCTAAATTAACTTCAGTTAGACCATTTACTCTTTTATTGACAAAGTATCATCGCTTAAAAGACCTATTGTATTTGGAATATTTTAATGATTTTGTTCACTGCTAAATTAACAACTTTTTACTTAGATAATATATTTTCATCTCTTAATCAATCAATTGAACAAATCAATCATTTATTTATAATGGTTAAAGCCTAGAGAAGCTAGAAATGAAAACCTTAACCATGCTGAAAAATTCATTCGCTCCACTTCTCACAATCATTAAGCCCATGCCCCTCTACCACTATCTTCTCTAATCTCTCTCTGGCTATTGTGGGATCTGAAATTTATGCTTGAATCTTTTATGAGAGCTTGGTCCAGGTTTGAAGACATATTAGATTTAAATAGAATACTAACCATATATTTTACTCTTATGCATCGATTAAAAAGGCGTTCGAGGCGGAAGCCTCGAGGTGCGCCTCGAATCGAGGTGGAGATCGGGCGAACTGAGGCTTAAGTCTCGAACGTTCGGGCGAGGCTTACGCCTTTTTCCATAGAGGCATACGCCTCACTACCGCATGAGGCGTCGAGGCTCATCGAGGCAGCGCCTCGAAAGTGAGAAAGTTACCTTCACAGTCAGCAAGCTCCCATTGTTTCTCCCGATCAAAATGTTGTAGCTTACGATCCGACAGGAAAGGGAAAGTCGTCGAAGGAGCAAAGTCGAACAGCCACGAAGGAGCCAAAGAAGCGATGCGTCCAATCTCTACACCTCCTGTGAAGCAACGAAGCCGAACAGCAAAGACGAAAAGAGAAGATGAAAGGCAAACCGTAGACGCAGCTAAGTTATTATTGATTAACTTAGTTAATATAATTTAAAATATTAATAATTAAACAAATTAATTAAATAATTAAATAATTAATAATATAATTAGTGCATGAGTTAATTATCTATTTTAACTTAATTTAATAATTAGTATTATTAATTAAATTTTAATATAATTAGCCTAATTAATATAAATTACATGTAAATTACGCGGTATGCTCGGTACTGAGCGGTACATGCTCGGTACTGGTCGAACCCCGCCAGGGGGCAGCGCCCCCTTGGACCCCTGACAGACTGGTTTATTTTTGTGTTCATGTTATTTTATTATTGGTAGTACAAATAATTGTTATTTTTTGTCATTATTTAAAATTTTAAATTAATTTGTTTTAATCGTTTTGAGGCTTACGCCTCGATCCGCCTCGAGGCTTAGGCCTCGCCTCGCTTAGAAAAAACGCCTCGATTCCCGATTTCGCCTTTTAAAACCATGCTCTTATGTAATGAGAACTTTATCTTATCCGAGATTTCTCATGAATGTAGCTACTATAGTTAATTGTCTCTTCAGCTCACAAAAGAAAACTTTTGATTAAGGCCACTCTATAGGCACTAAATTCTTATAGTTTATTGCAGTACTGATTTTTTTTATATTGATAAGGTTTACTGCAGGTTAGCTTAGAGTAGATGGTAGCAGGAATTTTGCCAAATCTGATATAGATCACATAATTCCATCATCCTCGATTATTGTTAACTATGATCGACTTAATCACTATACTACCCTAAATTTTAAAAAAATATTAACTTAATTTCTCCAAAATTATACCCCAATTTTTTACAGATCTCAAAATTCAGTGAAATTATTTTTATTTCTGTCTACACTTATTTCGATCATTTTGATGTGTTGGAGCATATAGAAATAATCAGCACAAATCAATTTATGCATATAATTAAATTTTCTTAAAGCTTATTTTTTAATTTTACTGTGCATTAATTAATTTACTGTGCTTTACTTGTGGCGGTGGACTTATTAGGAAATTTAACTAAATTTTATATATAAACACATATAACCCTTAAGCCTTCATTAAATTCAATCTATATTATTCTTTCTCCGTTACCCGAGGAGAAGAAGGAAGAAGCAGCGGGCTGTGAGTGAAGGGGTTGCTGGCGGCACTATAGCAGCTGTAGGTACTGTTGCAAATAGCATAATTTTAAGGTGCAGGAGGGGATAAAAATAGAGAATATAAAGGAAAAAAAAAAGATAAGAGAAAGAAAAGGAAGGAAGAAGTGAAGGAGAGGCTAGGTAAGGAAGTTTCAATCGTATTCAACTTTTGTTGTGGGGATAAGTGACTTGAATGAAGGAAAAACATTTTGAGGTAATGAGTTGTTTAAGAAAAAGTGGCATTCAGAAAGCATTATAAATCAAGTTAATCATCATTATTAGGTAGTTTATTCAAGATCGGGACTTACTAGGAAAGATGAGGAAGCAGGTTGAGGATAGAACCCAATTGTTTCAATGAGATGCTCAATCTCTGGTATAGGAAACAAGAAATCAGTATGTCTATTGTTTATATAATTTCTTCAAATTGAACATATGATAATAATTTCGGTAATAATGAAAATTCCATGTTTATAATTCTCTGTTCATAAAATATTTGTTTTATATGTATGATGTCTCATATTTATGATAATTGTTTCCTATCACTTTTTATTCTTGATATCTGCTTTGATAATTTGACTGTTATCAATTATGCATTCTTGCTCAATGAGATACTACAAAGGAAATATCATTGATAATAAAAGTTCGTGTGAAGTAATGTTATGAGGGATAGACTAGCAAATGATGATTTGTGTAGGGAAAGGCGTAAGACCTAACAAGGCAAGCCTTGGTAGGAGATTGAGCAATTAGAGTATTTCTGAGCTTTGACATTGATTATAATTTAATGATATTAATTTGCAACATTGGTTAGTGGGCCCTAATTATAACTGTAATTTTGTAGCATCATTTTCTATCAAAATCATCGGTTTAAAGAATACATGTTACGTTCCTACATGTGCCAATTTTTTGATAGTGACTATAGAGATATACTCATAGAACATTTTCTCTTGATACACTCATATTATCTTAAATATGCTGCAATTGACAAATTATTGCGTAAGATGGATGGATTGGATGGTTGAGTGTTCTATGCTTAGAAAGGTTAGTTATTACTTAAATATTTTTAATATTTGTATTTTTTAAAATTTCTCATATTTTTATCATAATTTAAGCCCGAAATAATTCGTTTGGGATTTGAGGGCATTTTCAAAATGGAGATGCCCTGCAGATGAGATTTCTTATCACACGACCATTCTTGTGAGGTGTTATTTAATCTTTCGCATTTGCAATTTGAATGCTTGACTTTTACAGTGGACCCATCATCTCCAGGTATGATGTATAATTAGCTATACATATCATATGGGTATGAATATTTGCATCATTTTTTTTTTCAATTTGAATGCTTTCCTTTTGAAAATAAATCCTCTAGTTATAATGTGCAATAATCACATTTATCATAGGGTCATTTACATGATTGATATTTGTTGCTTTGAACCTGTAAATTCTGTCCACTTAGTTAGATATCAACTTTACAATATTTGCATATCATTTGTGTTTATTTGAACATTCAGTGCATTATAGATCTTGTCCACTTCATGCTCATATGTAGAGGATCTTTTTATAGATTTGACCTCGTGATTTGTATGCCTCATTTTTACCCCCTTCTAGTCACACATAAGGCATATAATAGAGACGGATAATCTAAGCTGGCTCATTTCCCACCAACACGCATCATGAGTTTACTAAACATTATTGAGGGTGTAAACAATAGTCTAACTTGATCGTTACAACACATATTTCATCCTTTAATAGATTCATAATATTCATGAATATGGAACGTGCATAATTTAAACCATCAAAATAAATTTTTAAGCTTCTAATACTTTTAAAGAAAATTTATATATCCGAATCATGAGGTGTAGCATAAGCAGACAAACAATATTCTCATTACATTCATCCTAATTTAATTCATTTGAATAAAAAAATTAATCTAACCCTGTTATTCGAACTTGCATATATATTAAATACACAGCTTCTAATCAATCATCCAAAATAAGATTCATACATGCTCACAATATTTCGTGTACAACATCAACATCTAAAATCATAAAACTAGTATAGTTTTATAAAGAAAAAAAAAACATAATTCTTACTTGTTGCATTACTTTCATTTTCCTGAAATCATAATATAACATCAAATGAGCTGCACACTCAGTGAAATAAACAAATTTAATATAAATTCAAACATACAAAATGTCGCACCCCATTTTGACCCAGTGTAATAGAGAAGGAGAATATGAATAGATATATCTCTCACTAACACCCATCCTGCAATACTTTTATCATAATCGAGTAAGAAATAACCTATCTAGACTATTTCAACACATCAAGTTCTTTTCAAATCTTAAGAATTCCATCCAAATATTTCAACCTTGGAAGCATATTTAAACCTATGGAATGAAATGCATAGCTTAATAAACTTAAATAACATTTACATACTCAAAGGCTTGTCTATACAGCTTCCTACTCTGATCTCTATGTATACCCAAAATGTATTTATACATAAGTGCATTCAACCTCTTGTCTAGAGCCCTACTGGCTCCTTCCTCTTATCTAAAGTACAATTACTGTTAATGAGCTAAAGTTCAATGAAATACACAAGCATAGTATAAGAAATAAAAAACATAACTTTTGCAGTAAATTTGTAAAAATCTAGAAATTTCTATAAGAATTATATGCTATAATGAATCAATGCATAATAATGCAAATTACTTTATTTGTTTGTTTCTTTTCATATTTTCTATTTAGTTACTTTCCAATACTTTAGGCTAGTCAAATGATAGCTATAGGCTTTTGCACCCTTATAATTATCTAATTCAAGGTTGAGTTGGTATTCCGAACTTTTAGAATTGAGGATAGCCCTCTCAATCAAGATTGAGTCTGAATTTCCAACTTTTAAAGTAAGAGAGAGCAGGTTACGTTTTATATGGCTTTCCTAAAACTTACCTTATCAAGTATTTCGCCTATACTTGTGCCGGTCTATCCTCATACATGACTGTCACATTTACTTTTCATAAACATTATGATGTTCATAACTTACATATGACTTATCATTTTGTAGTAGCCCAGTTCAGCAGGTAGCATACCTATTGTGGGCTCCGAAAATTCGGCTCCGGCCTCCGCTCGCTTTTCTTTTTCGACGAGGGAGTTTTAACGAACTAAGTTCCGGGGTAAATTTTAGAAGGCAGATGGGTTTGTAGATAAGACACTACCCAGAGATTTCGCCCTCATTTTGTGAGGACTTTATGATCTGAGTTCTGGTTTCCTATAGGCGCAAGCCCCTATAGTTAATTACCCCTCTCGATCACGAGAGAGAACTTTCGATTAAGGCTAGCCGTCGATCAGATACGTATAGAGATACGTGTATCTGGCATATAGTAGCAGCATAGGTTTGGATTTGGAAATGTTTGAAGGTTTAGAATTTGAAGGGTTTAAAGATTTGAAATTTAAAGGTTTAATATTTAAAATAGAAATTTTCACCATCTAGCACTTAAAGCGGATGGTGGGGGAATGGATGATGGACCCGATCAAGATCCCATGGTTCCGTCGTCCCGGGCCATCGTGGTCCCTGGTCTACTTAGTCAGAAGAGGTAGTCGACCCAACCTGACAGAAGGATCCTTGTCGGCAGCCATGGGTTGCTTCGTCCAAGGGAACCTTGTAGACCGGGGTTGGATGTTTGTCTAAGGGGACAAATTTGAATCCACCTTAGCTAACAGAGGGCTTTGTGCCCTATCGATCATATCCTATTGATTCATATCTCAAGGATTTAACGCCATTAAGGAGCGTATCGGCTCTGGCCATAACCGCTATCTGTGGTGCCATTTGGCGGCAAAACCACTCGGTTCAGAGGGCCCCGGGTCATAACCGTTTACCTGCAGTGCCATTTGGCGGCGAAACTGCCGGTTAGAGGACACGTACCACGTCCTTACTGGCAAGAGATTGTTTGAGAATGGATCCTAGTGATATTTTCGACTAGGCATTTCGCTCTTTGTGAGCTGAAGTAATATTTCATATTTGTTCGCCTCGACAAACTTTTGCGGAGGGCGGATGATTTTTGCTTTAAGTGCGTTGATGGATTTATTTCAATTTTTAAATATTTTAGACTTTTGGAATTTTTGGATTTTGAGAATTTTCTGGATTTTTTGGGTGGAGCTTTGAATGGCATTGGAAATTATTTGTGAATGGACTTTGGATATTTGGGAGATATTTGAAGATATCTGGGAAACCCCTTTGGTTGAGATCTGCATTCAACACGGCCATCATCGGGATGTTTGGGGTTATTTCTCTTTTGTTGATTGAACCTTGTCAACTCTATTGGGCATTCGACAGAGGATCGGGTTTCGTAGGTTTTATGCCCTCATCAGTGAATTCTCTTTGTTATAGGCCTTAAAGGCCTAATATGAATGTATTAAGACAAATATACCGGTCGTAGCAACCGTATATTTGTTTGAGAGTTCGAACCTTGTCGACTCCTATTGACCCATATAGGAGGATCGGGTTCAAACTAGAATTCACTTGTCAACCCGCGCAACATCCCTAGACGTCACGTGTGTACCAATAACACGCTCGCCGGGGCCCATGCAGGTGTTTGGGGGCATTTTATAATTGAACCTTGTCCACTCCTTTCATCTTCTTGGGAGGATCGGGTTCAAATTTGATAACCCGCGCAGCATCCCTAGACGTCACGTGTATTTCTATAGCACGCTCGCCGGGGCCCATGCGGGTTTGGATTGTATTTTTCCCCTTAGTGTACCTATGTGTATACAAATTACAGTGCACGTGTGGGGGTATTCTTGGAATAGACGCCTTCTGTCTGCTTGTACGGATGTTGCAGATCCGGTGGCGTCATAGCAGCTTCTGAATAGAGTTGTTCGCTGCTTCGTACAGGTAGACTGTCGTGCACTACTTATTGACTTTTGTAGGCGGATCATAGTGCACTAACTAATCTCCTGTCTTAGGTCGTAGGAGATTGCACTTTTCGTATTCTTCATGTATTTTATTATGGTATTTGATCTCTTGTAGTATATCCGTCACTGCTGCATGTAGGTAGGTAGATGTCTTCCTTCTCAGACTGAAATTGACTTTAGGATACTGCATTTACTGAAGTCCTTCTACATCTACCCATAAGTGGCATATTATACATACATCCATATTTATAAAGAGAATGTATGTATTGCAGATCTTTATGCATTTCTCCTTATGTATGACATGCATTGTGTATAGTAGACTTATATAATTGATGTTTGCTTGCAATCAACATCACCTATTTGCACCATTTGTTCACTTCATATTGGTCGTTACTATTGATCGAAATATCTGCATCATTGCTTACAATGATATTCATTGAAGAAAACTTCAGACTAACGTTGGCAATCAAAGTGTGTTCTTCTGTCGCTTCCCATTTCATTAATCATAGGTAGGATAAGTTTGGTTCATGTTCATCATAACTTTCTTGCTCAAGTTTATTGATGCCTCATTGAACTCAATAACCTCAGTAGTCCACAAAGGCTTGATGTAACTATTTCAACCTTATTATTCGTAGATGAAATGCTAGGGATTTTCCACACCAAGAGTCTTTGTTTGCCTACACTTTGTTCGGATGCTGCAAGTTAATTGAGCTGCATTATATCCACCACGTATTATAGAAGATTGGTGTATTTTCTTGCATGCATTTCTGTATTTGTGAAAACTGTTATATATTTGTGAGATATATAACCATTAGTTATCATTGATTGTAGGTGGACTATTTTCCTTGTGACCTCTCCACTTTGCTTGTGGATGTGTTGCATTTATTGCTACCTCCCATCAATTGCAAGCGGGTTGATAGATTTGTTTATGATTCCCTTGAGACTAGCTACAAACCAACCCTCATTTGAATCTTCTTATCACTTGCAAGTAAATAGATCGTGCAAGTTCTTTGACCTTGGAGATGGTTTGCAATATGTGTAGGGGCTTAATATTCAACATTTGCTTGATATCCACATTCCATTGAACATGAAGACTTGTTATGCTTGTTACACATCAAACCCTTCTAGTTTCATTTGGTTGCATGAGTCTTTATCATCATTTAGTGGGTGGATGATGTTTGTAGGCTTTATATTCATCGCAAGTCTCTCCTTTCATCACAAGTCTCATGTATGTTCCTTTGCATTTTGTTCATCAAGATCTCCTTGTTGATTATTGCTTCATGCTCATTTACTTGACATTTGATTACTGTTTGAGTTTAGAATTGTTGTCTCATTCAAGTTCAAATAGTCTCATGCTATCTTATAGAATTCAGGTCTTTGTTGTAGTTCATTTGCAAGTTCAAGTGTGAGCTCCTTGTTCAAGTGCGTGTCCCATGTTATCCATTGGGTTCGTTCGAGCTCAAAATGAGTCCTTTTTCATGTTCGAATGAGAGTCCAAGTTCAATTTTATTTTACTTGGGTTCAATTCTTTATTAAGCCATTTTGAATCATGTCCAAAGTCCAAGTACAAATCCTTCATTGTTCTCCTGAGTTCGATCCAGTCCATGCTCCAAATTGTTTAAGTCCTTAGATTTTCAATCCAAATTTCGGCAGCCTCCCGGCGTCTCCCCCGTTTAGGGGAAAACTACGGAAAACTGGGCCTTTCCCACCACGCTAAGAAAAGCGTGCATGGTAGATGCCCTCTTTCGAGGACACCGTGGCCGTATTATTTTTCGATCCCCCACCACGCTAAAAAAAGCGTGCATGGTAGATGCCCTTATATTAATTATAATTACCATTTAATTAACCATATAATGATTAACTAATAATAATTATAATTATTAATTAAATGTAATTAAATTTTAATTAATTATCATTAATTTATAACTAATAATAATAATAATAATAATCATAATAATAAAAATAAAAACAAAACATGACTCTCCCTCTCCCTCTCTTACTCTCTGGTTCGGCCAGAGATAGGTCGAAGAAGCGCGCCAAAGGGAGATGTTACCTTCAAGGCCAGCGAGCTCCAGCCGTGCTGCTTCCGATCGGACACGAAGGGCGGCTCGGGATCCCTGGATCGGGATCGGCACAGTGGCGAGGTCGGAGGAGAAGACTGGATGGGGAGTTCGGAGCTTCGGGTTCGACAGAGATCGCAGGAGGAAGCTCGGTCGGGACTAGGGAGATGGTCGGGTAGGTGCTCTCTCTCTCTCTCTCTCTCTCTCTCTCTCTCTCTCTCTCTCTCTCTCTCTCTCTCTCTCTCTCTCTCTCTCTCTCTCTCTCGGCCAGAGGAAGCTGGAGAAGCAAGGAGGTCGGGATGGGTCGGTCAGAGAGGAAGGGAGAAGGCGTCGGCTTGGTGGGGTTCGGCCGGCTGAGAGGAGCAGTCGGGAGGAATTCGGGAAGCAGAGAGTGGGATTTGAGTGTGGGAAGGAAGAGGAGTTCAGACGTGTAGAGGGCAGTGGAGATCGGGATCGTGCGAGAGAGCGAATGGAAGAAGCAGCTGAATGGAGGTGTCTTCCTCTCCTATTTAACGACGAGGCGCAGCGTCGTTTTGAACAACGGTCGCAGGATTTACGCCGGATTTGTGGAGAAGTGACGGGAGCGGCGCCGATTTCAGCCGGATTCGCTGCAGGATTCGTGGAACCAACGGCTTACAGGTATTATTTTTCGTTTTATTTTTTCTTTTTGGAATTAAACAGAGGTTAACACCTATTAATGGCGAATGGCGCACCATGGAGCAAAGGTCCATTTGGAGCCATGGCGCATAGCGCAAGGCGCGGCGCGCGCTATTTTGAACATGACGCAAGCTATATAAAAAATTAAAAATAATAAGTATGAATATGAAATATTATTAAAAATGAAAGACAAACTATCATAATAATAAAAGACAACCATAACATATATAAGTTCGACTAAGTAACATCCAAATATCTCATAATTCAAATATTACAATATTTTTTAAAAAGATCAAATATGAATTTAATCTACTCTTCTTGGGAATCATCATTATCAGCAAATGTTAAAAAAGCTTCATTATTTTCTTCAACATTGTCTCATAATCCTCTTCATCACCCTCCTCATCATCATTCTCAATAGCAACATCATACCTAATTGAAGATTCTTTCTCTTTCCCTTTAGATCTTTCCCGAATATTATAGCTTTTATCATAAACACCAGTAGCTTTAGCAACACTTGTCTAAGTTAAATCTTCCTCTCCAGCAATAAAGTTATTTTCTTCATCAGACTCATCATCTAATTTTCCTGTTAGCCATTCATTTGCATCATCTATCTCAGTCAAAGAAATAGGATCAATGATGTTGGAGAATTTTTGTATCCTCAAACGGATTGCATACTTTATCATCGAGTACGGCATAAGAACATAATATATCACCCCGAAGGGTAAAAATATCATTTCCTTATGGACTCAATCATAAAATTAACAATTTGAAACAGAGATTCCTCCACTCAATGTTTGGTTGAGTGGAGTTTATTTATTTCTGGGGTACAGACATCCCATAGAGGCAAGCCCCTATGGTTAATTACATCCCAAGTTTTGATTTGGGAAAACTTTTGATTAAACTAGTGGTTTTACTTGTTTTGGAAGACATTTGGTGTCTCTAAAGGGTCTTAGGGATATCTTGCTATCTCCTAAAGGTTAGGGGTATCTTGGCTACCACCTAAAGGGTTCTCAACGATATTTTCAGTATCATTTGAGAAGGTTAGGAACATTTGTTGTTTCCTAAAAGTCAAAAGGCATTTGGCACCTATTGGAAAGCTCTAAGAGGTATTTTGGAAACCATCTAGAGGTAGAGCTTATCTTATTTTGGTAAGATAAAACTCTAAAGGCTAAGGCTAAGAGTATTTTGCCTATTACTTAAGCCTTAAAGTATTTGGTGTAAGATTATCTATTTTGGCTAGATCAATCTTAACATTTGGGAAGACTAAAGGGTGTTTTGGCAACCACTAAAAGTCAAATTTTGGATAGATCTATTGATGTTCAATTTGGGTAGAACAAGATCTAAAGGAATGAGCTAGGAGAGGCCTTAAAAGGTTTGAATTCTACCTTAGCCGACACTCGACGGGGTTTGATTGATTTAATTTAAATTAAATTAAATTTGATTTAATTTAATTTAATTGAGGCTCAATTTAAAGTAATTTTGCCTCGACGATGATCAATTGAATTGATCGAGCGCGATCGAGCTTTGTCGGGCTCGATCGGGGTCGAGTCGATGCGAAAATATTCGTCAACAAATGACATCACGATGATTGAATCTCCGAATTAGTGCTCTATTATATTTCACATAAACTAAATCCTTTAAGCGACCATGATCCAATTTTCTTCTTCGTTTGTTATGAAGCTGCAATTAAAATATTATTACATTACTATATTATGAACATATATAAAAAATCAACACATACATTTTAAAATACTTACATGTTCAAAAATACTCCAATTGCGTTCGCATCCAGATGAACTACATGTTAAACTTAGGACTTTGATAGCAAAGCTTTGTAAATTGGGAGCTCCTTGTCCATATGCCAACCACCAATCAGCTGGAAGAAATGAATTTTTTTTCAATATTATATAACAAATCAGACTTATTTTTTTTGTAAATAATGATACCTGGAGATCGGGTAGTTCTTTGTCTTACAGCTGGACAAATACCAAAAAGTCCTTCACTCCTAATGTATAAACTTAATTCATTACTGATTTTATATTCTTCAGCTACATCTTCAGATAATCTTCCAATACATTGATAAAGACCATCAGCTATTTCCTTATCCTTAGCAATATCAAGATTATTGAAGAAATATTCAGGATTTAAAAAATGTCCCGCTGCATGTAGAGGCCGATGTAATTGCACTTCCCATCTTCTATCAATCATTTTAAAAATTTGATCATACTTATCACTGTTATTGAAGCTTGCAGCAATTGCCTCTTTTGCTCTATCCATTGCTTCATATATGTAAGCCATTGGGGGCTTCTTCTCTCCATCAACCAATCTAAGAACCTTTAATAAAGGACCAACTATTTTTAAGGCATACACTATAATGTTCCAAAATGATTGTTGTAAGATTGTATGTTGAGATTGTTTTTTTTAAGCCTCTTTCGCATAAGGACCCAAGATAAATTCCTCACAAGTAAACATTTTCTTCAAGTTCAATTGTTGTTGATGAAAACGTTGTAAAATTAAGAAAGTTGTTGCAAAGCGAGTCTTTGCGGGTTTGACAAGTGCTCTGTGATTTGTGCACCTTCTCATTAACTCAAGTAAGCGAGGCCTAGAATATATAAAACTGTGTACTGCCACTGCTTTCTCAAAGCATCGTCTTAGCTTTTGAATTTTGAAAATGTCCTCCATTAATAAATTCAAACAGTGAGCAGCACAAGGAGTCCAATAAATGTGAGGATATTTGTCCATCAATAATTTTCCTGTTATGTCATTATAATTTAAGTTAAGATGTACACAAATTCTTCATGAAATAACATAACTTTAGAATAAAAGTTGTGACAAACCTGCAAGAACATTTTCGGATGCATTATCAGTGACTACTTAGATCACATTATGTGGTCCAATAACCTCAATATACTTGCAAAAAAGTTCAAACATTTTCACAGCATTCTTGGAGAAAGAACTAGCATCAATTGATTCTATGAATGCACTACCTCTTAGAAAATTAACAAGAAAATTGATTAAGCATTTCTCATTCCTTGACGTCCATCCATCTGCCATTAGAGAACGACCATATCGTACACAATCTTCTTGATGGCGTCCCAATAGCTCATGTGTATGTCCAACCTCTTTTTTCAAACAAGTAACTCGTACCTCATGATAACTAGTAGGTTTCATTCCAGGTCCAAACTGCCCAAGTGCCTCCACCATAGCAGGGAAACTATCATAGTTCACAGCATTAAATGGAATCCCAACATCATACATCCATCTACTGAACACTTGAACAGCCCTTCCCCTCATTTCCTTTTTAGCTGCAACCATTTCTTTGTTAAACTGACCTTTTCTATGCTTTACTACATCTTCAGGATTTGGTGTAAGGAAAGTATCTAATGGACCTTTAGGTCGTGATGTTTTGAAGATAGATGTAGATGTCGATCCTTGACTAATGTGTTAGATTTATTTGTCCGCAACATTTTGGATGGTCTAGCAACAAAAATATCATCTGTCATCACATCAAAGTCTTCTCCTTCTTCTTCAGCAAGGTTGACATTTGATATGTCATTAAACAGTTCCTTTAAATCTTTTTTTTTCAACATGGATGCCTTAATTTCAGACTTCACATGCTCGGGACAGTTAGAGCAAGGCCTTGCATTCCTAAAACCCCTAACGAGGTGTTGTTTGTGGCGTGTAATTCCTCCTTTTGTTATTTTATCACAAAAAATGCATGTCACACTATTGTTGTCTGATTCATTTGTTAGTATAACATATTTCCATGTTGGATCTTTTTTTAAAGATTGAACTGAATCTGACATTTTATGATCACTAAAAGCAAACAAATTTAGATAAAAGAAACATAATATTGTCCAAGAAACATAATATGGGGGCTGCCGGGGGTCCAAGGGGGCGCTGCCCCCTGGCGGGGTTCGACCTGCCCGGTCAGGTCGCGGTGTCAAGGGGCAGCGCATGTAACTAGTTATACCGAGCTGTACCGAGCGGTACAGAGCATGTAACTAGTTGTACCGAGCTGTACCGAGCGGTACCGAGCATTTACTTAGCAATACCGAGCGGTATCATGCATGTACTTAGCAATACCGAGCATGTACCGAGCGTGTACCTAGTTGTACTGAGCTGTACCGAGTGGTACAAAGCATGTAACTAGTGGTACCGAGCATGTACCGAGCGGTACCGAGCATTACATAGTGGTACCGAGCGGTATCATGCATGTACTTAGCAATACCGAGTGTGTACCGAGCGTGTACCTAGTTGTATCGAGCTGGTACCTAATTGTACCGAGCTGGTACCTAGTTGTACCGAGCTGGTACCTAGTTGTACCGAGCAAGTAACTAGCGGTACCGAGCGGTATCTAGCATATACATAGCGGTACCGAGCATTTACTTAGCGGTACCGAACATACCTGTTAAGTTGTAAATTCTTGTAAGAAATAGCCGTGCAAAACAACAGAGCTATGCGGAACAGTTGGAGGTTGCAAATCAGAGTCAGCTGGTAATATTTTTTATTGGAACAAAAGGAGGGGGCGGATTTGACGGAAGCATTGCTCTGCGGGACGATTCGGCGGAAACAACGACTTCAACTTCAGGATAGATTCGGCTGGATTCGGTGGAAGTAGCGAATGCAGCAAATAAAAAACAAAAAACCTTCGACTTCGGGATAGATTCAGCGACCTCGACTTAGGGACTGCGGGATGTGTTTGGCAGATGCAGCAAACAGAAAATCTTTCGTGAAATTAGGGCAATGAATAGTCATTTATCTTAAAATATAGATATATTTTTAAATATAAAAAATATTCATAAGTATACGGAAATTTAAAAATAATTTGACTCGCTATTTTGCGCCGTGCGCAATGCGCCATGGCTCACATGTGGCGCAAATAGCGCACGCTATTTTAAACACATGCGCCTCGCCATGAACATGGCGCCGTAGGTGCGCCGCGCCGTGCGTCATGGCGTGTGCTATTTTGCGTCATTGACAACTATGGCAGGTAGTGTTTATTAAAGAGTTCAAATAACATGTAATTATCTCAATTGCACCAGTAACAAACTACATGCTTTATTTAAAATAATTGCTATCATAATTACATTAAGTATATAAAAATGCTCTCATTTTATATACTATTTGTTGGGTATCTCACTTTATTCTTTAGGGCGGTCGAATGAATTTGTTCTCCTCAAACACCCTGGCCTCTTATCCATTTATAAATAACCTAAAGCATAATTATTTGTCTTTCAATGTGCGTTAAAATAAAACACAACAGGCTATATAAAACCTTATAAATTTATCTCAATTGCACTCATTCAAAACAATTTCAAAGAGACTTCTTAGATTATTTATCATTTTGTATGGCCTATAGAATCTTCAATAAGAGGACCTTGATAGTAGAAGAGTCTACATATATTGTTTTTGATGAATTAGATAGGACCTCTGAATCTAAACCAGAAGAAGAATAAGTAGAGGTAATTCAAGGGGTAGAATCTATTAACCTAGGAGATAGAGTAGAACCTTAGGAAACCCTGCCTAGAGAATAGAGTTACTCATCTATCATCCTAAAGAACTGATATTATGAGATCTATCTGAAGGTGCTAGAACTAGGCATGGACTTAGGAAAAAAAGGTTAGTCATTCTGCATTTATCTCTATGATTGAACCAACCAATATAAATCAAGCCTTATTCGATGAATTATGAATCCTACCAATGCAAAAATACTTAAATCAATTTGTTAGAAATTATGTATGATAATTAGTCAAAAGACCTAAGGACCATAGTGTAATTGGAACAAAGTGATTTTCCAAAAATAAAATGAATGACTCTGGAATAATAATAAGATATAAGGCCAGATTAGTTGTTGAGGGGTACAATCAGATAGAAGGAATATATTTTGAGGAAACCTTTGCCATTGTTGCTAAATTAGAAGCCATCAGAGTGCTATTAGCTTTTTCTTATTTTAGGGAATTTAAATTGTATCAAATGAATGTTAAAAGTGCCTTATAAAATAGGGTGATTAAAGAAGATGTGTATGTTGAGCAACCCCAGGTTTTGAAAATTCACAATTTCGTAATCATGTGTTCAAGTTAAAAAAATATTTTTTATAGATTAAAATAGGCACCTAGAGCTTGGTATGAAAGGCTAAACATATTTCTCTTAGATAGAGCATTTGTTAAGGGTAGTATAAACATCACCCTATTTATCAAGAAAGCAGGAGAAGACCTACTCATTGTTCAAATTTATGTCGATGATATATTGTTTGGATCTTTAGATAAAAATCTATGCGATGAATTTTAAAAAATAATAAGTAAAGAGTTTAAAATAAACATGATGAGAGAGCTAAATTATTTTCTTGGATTTAGTGTGAAGCAGAGGGATAACAGAACCTTCATTAACTAATCTAAATACATCAAGAACATCCTTAAGAAATATGAAATAGATAATGCTAAGGGAATAAACACTCCCATGAGGTCTATCATTCAGTTAGATAAGGACCCAAGGGGGAATTCAGTAGATCAGAAAATATAAAGGGATAATTGGATCACTTCTCTATTTGATTGTCAATAGACCTGATATAATATTTAGTGTAAATCTCTATACTAGATTTCAGGCTGATTCAAAAGAATCTCATCTAAATATTGTCAAGAGAGTCCTTAGATATCTATTAAGCACCCTGAACTTAGGTATCTGTTACCCTAGACATAGCTCATCCTTTTAGATCATATGATATTCAGATTTTTTTGACTTTAGAGGATGTAGGGTAGATAGGAAAAGTACATCAGGAACCTGTTAGTTTATTGGCAAATTATTAGTTTCCTGATCCAATAGAAAGCAAAATTCGGTAGTTGTATCCCTCGCTGAGGCTGAATATATTGATGTAAGAAGCTATGTTGCTCAAGTAAAGTAATAAATCTTATATCTTGGACTACTAGTAGGCACAATTCCTATCTTATGTGACAACACTAATGTCATTTGCATATCTAAAAATCCAATTCAACTCTCCCACAGAAAACATATATAAATTAGGCATTACTTTATAAGATCATGTAGTGAAAAGAGATATGTAATTGCATCATATAGCTACTGGAGACTAATTAGCAGACATCTTTACTAAACCTCTAGCTATGATACCTTTAACACCTTGAGTACTAGACTAGTTTTTATAGACATTCATGTTTGATTCAGGATGAGTGCAAATTATTATATCATTTGAAATAAACCATTCATATGTGTGATAACCGGTTCTTCCGGCCGGTTCTACTGAACCGGCCGGCCCATCCTTTAAAATCCCGCGAACAGACAAGTCGCGAAACAGAGAGGGCGGCGACGGGCGTTCGTGCGGGAGAGCAAGGTGAGTTTCCTTTTTCTAATTTTAGCACACGATTGTTTTTAATGATAGGAAATAACGATTCCTTTTCATTCTTATCGTTATCAGAGAGTTATTTTGGGAGAGATTTGAAGAACAAGAGAAACGGACGATAAGGATTAAGGGAAAGGTTTGTTGATTTTTCTTTCAGATTTTTCGTATAAATTTCCTCCCTTTACCTCATCCAAAGTGAATGATATGTTTCTTGAAAGATATGGAAGGGATTGAAGCGAAGAAAAATAAAATTTCGAGAAGAAGGATTTTGAGAGTTTGAGAAGTCTCCATTCAAAAGTGTAAGTGAATTCCTTCCAATTTCAGTTTTAGTGATATTTAGAATTTAAATCAAAATATTATTTTGATAGAAGTTATTGTTTGAAATTAGGGTTTTTGAAAGTGAAAGATCAAGTCATAAGTGTTGATCCCACGAGGATTTAACAAGAAGAGAAATTGATTCAATAATAGATCAAGCATCGACGACCTGAAAAGTTCAAAGTGGGTAATTATGATTATGAAATTCAAAATTTAGCATTTTCTTTTAGTACGTTAAAATAGTCTGTATTACAATATTACTTTCAAAGTTTTATCTTAAAGACTACTACATATGAAGGGTTGAAAGATTAAATGCCTAATGATTGTAAGTATTATTCTAATAAGAAATAAATGAATTGAATAATGAAAAGAAAATACCATATGTATTAAGGAGATATTGAAAAGAAACGACATATGAAATAGAATGAAATTGTTATGATAAATGTAAAAGAAAGGAAAAAGGATATATATGAATAATTCAGGAGTTCACCCCCTTATGGTACTGGCTGGGGACGCCGTACTCGTGCACGAAAAAGGAAAAGGAAAAGGTTATGGAAAAGGAAAAGGCTATGGAAATGGAAAAGGTAATCAAATGGAAAAGGTTGTACCTTAGGGTACTTTGAGACGGTGCTCCTGTGCAAAGCAAATAGAAAGAAAAGAAATATGAATGAAATATTAAAGCTATAAAATGTTCTAAATCGTTTTGAAAGAAATTATCTAGAGATGTAAATTATTGAAAAGAATGAATTAATGCAAAGAAATAAAATGATGTCTATTAAAGAATAATAATGATTATTAAATAGTTACCCACTGAGTTTACTTAGTAAACTCAACCCACGAGTTTAAATGTTTCAGGTAAGTTCCTAAAGAAATAATGGCTGAAAGAGAAGAGCATGTTTACAGAAGACGAGGTGCAAATGACAACAGGTAAAATAGATTTTTGTGTTTAGTGGCTCTTCCGTTCATTGTAAAAGTTTTGATGATGAGTTATTTTATACTTTTGTAAATGTACTATCATCCAACTTTTTGTACCCGCCTCGATAGATCGAGCATCCCGGACGGGTCGTGACAAAAGTGGTATCAGAGCCAATTAAGATCTGAATCATACTGAAAGAGCCATTAGGATGAATATCAATGATTGAAAGTTTAATGTGAATTGAATATCTTATTGATAACAGGAATCAAAATAATCCTAGAGAAGAGGAAGTGGAAAGATCAGTGCCTAATGTTAATGTTAATCCTGATGCACTGGCACAAATGATGACAGCTGTGACTCAGCTGATTCAAGATTCAAGAAATCAACCATCGGGGAGTAGTAGTGGTGGTGGAATAGTTATTGATAAATATCTGAAATTATTTCAAGATATGAGACCACCATTATTCAAAGGAATAGAGAGACCAATAGAGGCTGAAAACTAGTTGCTGAGGATTGAAAAGATATTAGAAGGTATGAACTGTCCAGAAGAGAGAAAAGTTGCATTGGCAACCTTTGCACTAGAAGGAGAGGCTGCAAGGTGGTGGAGAGGACTGTATCAAGACAAATTTGAAGGAATACCTGGCATGCAAATCAAGTGGAATGACTTCACTCAGATATTCAGAGATTGGTTCGTACCTCTTACAGTGAGAAGACAGATGCAAGATAAATTTATGAGATTAGTACAAGGAGAAAGATCAGTGATGCAGTATGAGGCGGAATTTACCACCCTATCCAGATATGCTCCCCAGTTAATACAAACGGCAGAGGAAAAATGTCATAAATTTTTATCTGGACTGAAGGATGTAATTAGACAACCCCTGGTTCCTTTTGAAATTGAAGATTATGTGGTGCTAGTGGAAAAAGCTAGAAAGATAGAAGCAGACATGCAAAATACTCAAAGGAGACGTGATTTTTAGAAGAGGAAAAGTGGTGAGGTTATGGGAATTCCTCAGGATTCACATAACAAGTCTATTTCACAAGGTGGAAAGTTTAATTGGAAAAAGACTAAGTCCAGTAGCAGTGACAGTTCAAGTGTGAACAGTTGTAGCAAATGTGGAAGACAACATAAAGGAGAATGCTTATCTGGTACAAATACTTGCTTCTGGTGTCATCAACCAGGTCATATAGCTAAGAACTGTCCTACCCTGGGGCAAAGACAAGCAGGAGAGTCAAAGATGAATACTGGGTCTCAAAGGAATGTTGGAAGACCAAGAACAGTGGAATCAGCTGCATCTACTCCAGGATCAAGTCAAAGCCGACAGAATTCTCTGCCTAGAGTATATGCATTGACTCAGAAGGATGCTAAGGATTCACCTGAAGTGATTACAGGTGATAAAAATGAGAAGTAAATGAATGTGTATTATGAAAGTATTATTAAAAGAATGATGTGTGTTTATGACTTTCTTATGTAATTTTATAGGTATAATTATGATGCAAGGAAAGCCTGTACGGATTCTATTTGATACAGGAGCTTCACACTCCTTCATTTCAGAAGAATTGGTTAAAAGTGTTGGATTGAATGTTTGTGAAATCAATGTAATTTTGAAAGTTTTAATGCTAGATGGATCATTTATGAATGTAAATGGAGTATGTAAAGTAACTTTCAAAATAAATGAAAGAGAGTTTGAAGCCATACTGAATGTTTTACCATTGCAAGAGTTTGATATGATATTGGGAATGGATTGGTTATCAAAGCATTTTGTGGTTATTGACTGTAACAAGAAAATTGTGAAGTTTAAATTTTCAGAAGGAGAATTGAAGTTTTATGGTGAGAGAGGAATTTCTTCAATGATAATCACTTATTTGAAAGCATACAAATTTGTATCCAAGGGATGTCAGTGTTTTCTTGCTCAAGTAAAGGATACAAATAAGGAAGTTAAAGAGTTGAAAGATATACCTGTAATCAGAGAGTATCCAGAAGTGTTCTTAAATGATTTGCCAGGATTACCACCAGAAAGAGAGATAGATTTCACTATTGAATTGATATCGGGTTCAGAACCAGTGGCAAGAGCACCTTACAGAATGGCAGTCAAAGAGTTACAGGAGCTGAAAGGTCAGTTACAAGAATTGCTCGATAAGGGGTTCATCAGGCCAAGTTCCTCACCATGGGGAGCTCCAGTACTGTTTGTAAAGAAGAAAGATGGGAGCTTCAGAATGTGCGTAGATTACAGAGAATTGAATAAGCTTACTGTTAAGAATAAATATCCATTGCCCAGGATTGATGATCTTTTTGACCAACTGGAAGGGGCTACAGTTTTCTCTAAAATTGATTTGAGATCTGGATATCATCAGCTACGGATTAAGGATGAAGATATAGCAAAGACAGCTTTCAGAACCAGATATGGCCACTACGAGTTTGTAGTAATGCCATTTGGAGTGACAAATGCACCAGTTGTGTTTATGGATTTGTTGAACAGAATTTTTAAATCATTTCTGGATATATTTGTGATTGTATTTATTGATGACATTCTAATTTATTCAAGTGATCAAGAAAGCCACTCCACTCATCTGCAAGCAGTGTTGCAAACATTAAAGGAGAACAAGTTATATGCCAAATTTTCAAAATGTGAATTTTGGCTGAGCAGTGTAAACTTTCTGGGGCATGTGATTAGTGGAGAAGGAATTTCAGTTGATCAAAATAAAATTCAAGCTATATCAGATTGGCCAAGGCCAACGACTGTTTCAGAGGTGAGGAGTTTTCTTGGACTTGCTGGTTACTACAGGAGATTTGTAGAGGGGTTCTCTCAGATAGCAGTGCCATTATCCAGATTAACCCAGAAAGCAGTAAAATTTGAATGGAGTGACCAGTGTGAAGGAGCTTTCCAAAAGTTGAAGAATTGCCTAGTGACTGCCCCAATTTTGACAATTCCATCAGGTTCAGAAGGGTTCCAAATTTTCTTTGATGCTTCATTGAGAGGACTTGGATGTGTATTGATGCAGTATGGGAGAGTGGTGGCCTATGCTTCAAGGCAACTGAAAATTCATGAAAAGAACTATCCTACTCATGATTTAGAATTGGCAGCTGTGGTTTTTGCACTTAAAATATGGAGACATTACCTGTATGGGGTCAGATGTGAAGTGTTTACAGATCATAAAAGCCTCAAGTACATTTTCAATCAAAAAGAGCTTAATTTGAGACAGAGAAGATGGTTAGAGCTCATTAAAGATTATGACTTGGACATACAATACCATTCTGGAAAGGCAAATGTAGTTGCAGATGCACTTAGCAGAAAAACATTTGGAAATGCAAATTGGCTAATAACCCAACAGGAACAGATTATCAGAGATATGGAAAAGTTAGAGATTTCAGTAGTCAATCTGAAGGAGACAAAAGATATGATGTTGAATCAACTGATGATCCAATCTACCTTGAAAGATAGAGTGCTCAATTCATTATCTCAAGATGAAAAATTTCAGGCCATCATACAGAAGATACAAGCAGGACAATTAGAGAACTTTGTTATTGATGGAGAAGGGTTATTAAAGTATAAAGGCAGGATTTGTATTCCAAATGCTGGAAGCTTAAGAGAAGAGATACTGCTGGAAGCTCATCTCTCAACTTATGAAATTCACCTAGGCAGTACAAAGATGTATCAGGAACTCAGAGGTTTATTTTGGTGGCCAGGATTAAAGAGAAGTGTTGCAGAATTTGTAGCAAAATGCATTCCCTGTCAAATGATCAAAGCAGAACATCAAAGGTCAAGTGGACAATTGCAACCCCTACCTATACCTGAGTGGAAATGGGAAGACATTGTGATGGATTTTGTAGTTGGATTACCTAGGTCAAGGCAGAATCGAGATGCAATATGGGTCATTGTTGACAGATTAACCAAATCAGCTCATTTCTTACCAATCAAGCAGACAGATTCAGTGGAAAAGTTGGCAATGCTATATATTGACGAAATTGTGAGATTGCATGGGATTCCAAAATCTATAGTTTCAGACAGAGATGCCCGTTTTACTTCTAAATTGTGGAAGAAAATTCAAGAAGCTTTGGGTACACGATTGACTTTCAGTACAGCATTTCATCCACAGACAGATGGGCAATCAGAAAGAACAATTCAAACTTTGGAGGATTTAATGCGACTATGTGTATTAGATTTTGGAGGAAATTGGGAGACTCACATACCATTAATTGAATTTTCTTACAACAACAGTTTTCAAGCTAGTATTGGAATGGCACCATATGAAGTCCTTTATGGAAGAAAGTGCATAACACCCTTGTGTTGGGTAGAAACTGGTGAAAGAAAGATAATTGGAACTGAAATGGTAGATGAGACTACTAGCAAAATCAGATTGATCAGAGACAGATTAAAGGCAGTTCAAGACAGGCAACAGAAATATTATGATGCAAAGCACCGGCCAGTGGAATTTGAAGTTGGAGAGTTTGTTTTCTTAAAAGTTAGCCCAATGAAAGGTGTTCAAAGGTTTGGAAAGACAGGGAAGTTGAGCCCAAGATTCATAGGTCCCTATGAAATCATTGAAAAGATTGGGAATATGGCATACAGATTGGATCTGCCAGTACACATGCAAGGAATTCATAATGTGTTTCACATATCAGTGCTTCGAAAGTATGTCTCAGATGATTCTAAAAGAATACAGTCAAAATCCATTAACTTGCAGCCTGATTTGAAATATGTAGAAGAACCAGAAAGGATACTGGATTATGATGTAAAACAACTGAGGCATAAAGCAATTCCTTTTGTGAAGATTTTATGGAAACATGGATTAGAAAGAGATGCCACTTGGGAGCGAGAAGCTGAAATGAGGAGTCAATATCCTCATCTTTTTAACTAAGGTATGTTTCATTTTACTTGTTTAATTTCGAGGACGAAAATTTTTTTAAGGAAGGGAGATTGTGATAACCGGTTCTTCCGGCCGGTTCAACTGAACCGGCCGGCCCATCCTTTATAATCCCGCGAACAAACAAGTCGCGGAACAGACCTTTCGCGCGAAACAGAGAGGGCGGCGACGGGCGTTCGTGCGGGAGAGCAAGGTGAGTTTCCTTTTTCTAATTTTAGCACACGATTGTTTTTAATGATAGGAAATAACGATTCCTTTTCATTCTTATCGTTATCAGAGAGTTATTTTGGGAGAGATTTGAAGAACAAGAGAAACGGACGATAAGGATTAAGGAAAAGGTTTGTTGATTTTTCTTTCAGATTTCTCGTATAAATTTCCTCCCTTTACATCATCCAAAGTGAATGATATGTTTCTTGAAAGATAAGGAAGGGTTTGAAGCGAAGAAAAAGAAAATTTCGAGAAGAAGGATTTTGAGAGTTTGAGAAGTCTCCATTCAAAAGTGTAAGTGAATTCCTTCCAATTTCAGTTTTAGTGATATTTAGAATTTAAATCAAAATATTATTTTGATAGAAGTTATTGTTTGAAATTAGGGTTTTTGAAAGTGAAAGATCAAGTCATAAGTGTTGATCCCGCGAGGATTTAACAAGAAGAGAAATTGATTCAAGAATAGATCAAGCATCGACGACCTGAAAAGTTCAAAGTGGGTAATTATGATTATGAAATTCAAAATTTAGCATTTTCTTTTAGTACGATAAAATAGTCTGTATTACAATATTACTTTCAAAGTTTAATCTTAAAGACTACTACATATGAAGGGTTGAAAGATTAAATGCCTAATGATTGTAAGTATTATTCTAATAAGAAATAAATGAATTGAATAATGAAAAGAAAATACCATATGTATTAAGGAGATATTGAAAAGAAACGACATATGAAATAGAATGAAATTGTTATGATAAATGTAAAAGAAAGGAAAAAGGATATATATGAATAATTCAGGAGTTCACCCCCTTATGGTACTGGCTGGGGACGCCGTACTCGTGCACGAAAAAGGAAAAGGAAAAGGTTATGGAAAAGGAAAAGGCTATGTAAATGGAAAAGGTAATCAAATGGAAAAGGTTGTACCTTAGGGTACTTTGAGACGGTGCTCCTGTGCAAAGCAAATAGAAAGAAAAGAAATATGAATGAAATATTAAAGCTATAAAATGTTCTAAATCGTTTTGAAAGAAATTATCTAGAGATGTAAATTATTGAAAAGAATGAATTAATGCAAAGAAATAAAATGATGTCTATTAAAGAATAATAATGATTATTAAATAGTTACCCACTGAGTTTACTTAGTAAACTCAACCCACGAGTTTAAATGTTTCAGGTAAGTTCCTAAAGAAATAATGGCTGAAAGAGAAGAGCATGTTTACAGAAGACGAGGTGCAAATGACAACAGGTAAAATAGATTTTTGTGTTTAGTGGCTCTTCTGTTCATTGTAAAAGTTTTGATGATGAGTTATTTTATACTTTTGTAAATGTACTATCGTCCGACTTTTTGTACCCGCCTCGATAGATAGAGCATCCGGGACGGGTCGTGACAATATTTTCGCATCGACTCGACCCCGATCGAGCCCGACAAAGCTCGATAGCGCTCGATCAATTCAATTGTTCATCGTCGAGGCAAAATTACTTTAAATTAAGCCTCAATTTAATTAAATTAAATCAATTTAATTTAATTAAAACCCAATCAAAACCAGTCAAACTCCGTCGAGCGTCGTCGAGCTCAATTCGACGCATTTCGACGCAATTCGACACCGATTTGAGTTTAATTTCATGAATTTAACTCGATCGGACCCAAATCGATCCAATTCGGGTTCGATTCGAACTCAATTTCAACCCAAATCAATCAATTTGGGCTGAATTTGGTTCTCAAATCAAAATTGAAGATCTAGGGTTGAGATCTCTTCTCAAATCCCACTCAATTTCACTTCAAGTGGCAGCCAAATCTACTCGAGTAGATTTTTCCTCTCGTTTCGCGCAACGAGGCGATTGAATGTGCGGCTGACTGCGCCTGGCGTGCAAAGGGAAATCAAAGAAAACAGAGAGCTGGGCGGGATAGACCCCTCTCCCTGATTCTTTCGTTTCGGTCACGATCAAAGGCAGAGAGCGAGAGATAGAGAGCGAGAGATACAGAGAGCAAAAGGCCCAATCCAGGCAGAACTCTTTTCCGCGTCCAGGGCTCTTTCGCGCGATCGTCTCCCCTGTCCAGCCTCTCTCCCGCGTGCGACAGCCCCGTCCGACCCTCCTCCCGCGTGCGACAGTCACGTCCGGCCTCTCTCCCGTGTGCGACATCCTCGTCTGGCCCTCCTCCCGCGTGCGACAGCTCCGTCCGAGCCAACCCAGCGTCTCGACTAGACCTTCCAGGAGTTCCGGCCCCTTTCTTTTGCCGAATCTGTCCGACCCGACTCCTCCCAAGTCTGGACTTCTGCGACGTTTCACTCAGAAAGAGGCTTCTACTTCCTCTTCCTTCAATTCCGACAACCTCGAGGCGAGTCGGAGGCTTCTAAACCTTCCAAACAGCAGTTTGGAGCCTTCAAAACGCCTTGGACAGCAGCGGCGAGTTCCGGAGCGGCTTTGACAGTGACTTTGGAGCTTGAATCGGAGCTTGGAGCGACTTTGGAGCTTGGAGCGGAGCTTGGACAGCAACTTGGACAGAAAATCGGAGAGCTTGGACAAACCGGGTGTGGTAAAATCCTTAAAACTTAGGCAAAACCCTAAGGCTCCATAGCCAATGCAATGTGGTTGACGATCCAAAACCTTAGGTCCTTAGAAACTTTAATTTTTTGGTCCCCAAAAAACCCATTCGTTGGCTGTCCACTTCGCAAAGACTATGGAAATTAGGCGATTTCCATTAGTTGACTCTTATGTAAGAGTTCGGAGAGGATTTTGACACGCGTAGAGGCGTCGGGTTGTTATCCGACATCTCTCAAATGTATGTTATTTATCATATTAAGCTTAACACCTTCGCCTACATCCAACCTTAGGGCATGTTGCTCTTTGTAGTAAAAAAAATAGTGTGTAGCTTGCTTGTCCACCCCAAACTTCATGTTGTAAACGTGAACTTATTCAACATTAGTGTCACGACGAAATAGAAGTATGATTTAGAAATTTTGTGGAGCTTGTAGGGTTGTCATAAGTCTTGCAATATATCCAAAATATTTGTTATGACTTGTTGTAAGATCTAGTGTGAATCTCAAAGATTCACTTCAAAAAAAAAATCCTAAAACAAGTGTGCTTGATTAACTTAGCTTTTGGATGTGTTACATGGCTTATGATAAATTTTTATGGCTAGTAACTTTTATTATGCAAATATTCCAAAGTTTGGAAACTCATTTTAATGTTTTTTTTTTAATGGGTCAAATCATGCCAAAAGTGATTTGATCCCTTAAAGGCTTTAAGATACATGTTTCCCTACTAAATCATGATTCAAGCCATATGTTATTTATTCCTTGCTTAAAATTAGTGAATGTATTAACTTGCAAATTTTCATAAATGTGCTTACTTAATCCTAAGTGTTGGTGAGATTGATTTAGAGCATTTCATGGACCTCAAAGGCCCATGATCAATGCTCCATCATATTAAGGGGTTATTTAAGCTCATTTTTCCTAATTTGCAAGATAATATAACCAAATACAAGCTCTCAAATTTTCAAATCATATTAGGTACGATTTAGGGGAAACCACCTTCTTGTAGAGCTTTAATAATATTATAGGTTGTCTTCCAAATTCAAATTGTAGGACCAATCTTTCTACCCAAATCATGCCAAAATTGATTTGGAAATCTTTTCAATGTATTGGAAGCTCTCTAGTAGTCTTCCCTTCCTCGTGTATGACAATTTGGAGCACCTCAAAAGCTTCATGTTTCCATTGCATGAGCGATCTTAACTTAGGATTCCAAAAGACTCCTAGGTTCAAATCTTCATGCTTGTAGATACAAAATTTATAAGCATTCATCCTTCTCTCTTATGCATGGTGATTGGAACCTTCTCAAGGTTCTAAATACATATAATTGCATGACTTTTGGATGCTCCCTCAAGGCTCCAAAAGTTAGATTATGTGAATCCTAGCTCTACCCTAGGAGCTACGAACCATCACATGTCTACTTTTTAGGTTTCTCCTAGATGTCACCAAAACGGATCTTTAGGATTTTCCTAGAAACTCCCAAATTCCTAAAGTCATATCAAATTTGATTTGAAAAAAAAAAACCTTCCAGTGCATTAGGAGGTTTGTCTTCCCTCTTTTAAGCAAATCCAAAACATTTGTAGGAGAGTGGGAAGTCTTCTTCCTTATGACATGTCCCTCATACTTAGTAGTTGGGGTGTTCTCTAGACCCCAATTATTATAGTGCATGAATCAAGGTTTTAGGAAAACAAATCCTAAGCCTCTTTCTTTTTTTTCATTTGCTAACAACACAAAGTTAGCAAATAAATATTTCTCCCTTCATACATAATGATTTGGAATTCTTTAAAATTCCAACCTATCATTATATGAAAATCTTGTAGCTTAGAGCCTAAATCTAAGCTCTCCCTTTCTTTCATTTTGATACTAAGATCAATGAAAGAATTCCCTCCTCAGGCTTAAGATTATAAATCTAGCCTATCTCATTTGCCTAACCTATATGGGCAGATGACCCTCTTAATTTGTAGTTCAAAAATTACAAATTACATCTCTTTTGCAATAATATTTGGAGCACCTCAAACTTCAAATATGTCATTGCACAAATTCTTTCTAACTTGGAACCAACTTCCAAGTTCTCCCTCCTAGTTTGTTGAAGCACCTAATCAACAAACAATTCACTCATGTGTTGTATTTAGAGACTATCCAAGGCTCCAAGTGCTCCTCCTGCACATGAATCATTGTAGTTTGGAGTCAAACTCTAGGCTATCAACCCTTGTGTTGGAACATAAAACCAACCCATCTTTTACTTCCCTTCGTTTGTTAAGACATACAATTGACAAATGAATGTTCCACTCCTCCATGTATGATAATTTGAAGTCTCCAAAGGCTCCGATCAATTATCATTACATGATAGTCAAACTTTAGAAACAAATTCTAAGTAATCCTCCATTTGAATGTTGAAACAAAATCAACAATCCTTCTCTCTCATACATGATTATTTGGGACATCTCAAGGCTCCAAATGTATCATTGTATGAATCATCTAGACTTTAGGACCAAATCCTAAGTCATTTCTTCACTTGTTGATAACACAAAAGTAACAAGTGAACCTCTCCCATTCAAGTTTCCTAATCATGTCATAGTTGATTTAGGAATCCTTTTCAAGGCCCTAAGGTGAATCCTTCCCCTTCAAATGAGCCCAAAACATTTGTAAGAAGGTAGGAAGCTCTCTTTCTATGACCCAAAGGTTATAGGAAAGATCTTCTCATTCTCCTAACCTAAATTAGGAGAATGTACATCTTTCTTTGAATGTCAAATGTTCAAGGAACTTTCAAGAGTTTGCAACTCCAAAGTATATCTCATTCTTCTCCATCCCTTCAACCCTTAAGTTGTAGGAAATCTACTAAATCATTTATTCATTGGAACACCAAACCAATGAATACTCTTTTGGACATAGGATTCAAATCTTAGTCTTCTTCATTTGCTTGGGCATTAATTAAGCAAATGAATACTCCTCCTTGGACACCAAATGTCCAAGGAATCTCTCTCAACATGCAATCCGAATGTTGCTTGTTGCTTCTTTCTTCTACAACCCAAACGTTATAGGAAGACCCTCTCATTCTCCTAAAGCACAAAATTGGGAGAATGTGCACTTCTCTTTGAACACCAAATGTTCAAAGAATGTTTTAGAAGCTTGCAACCCAAAGTTGCATCTTCTCTTCTTCTTTCTACAACTCAAAAGTTGTATGAAAATCTCATCCAAATCTCCTATTTGTTGAATCAAAATCAACAAGTAATTCAATCCAAAATTATTTGTTTGTTGAACCAAATTCAACAAATAATTTCATACCAAGCAAAGGAATCAACTCCTAGCTTTCTTTCATTCTCCTAACGCAAATTGGGGGAATGAGTTCCTCTCTTTGGACACCCAAAGTTCAAAGAATCCTTGATGTGTAAGCCCAAATCTACACATCATCTTCTTATGTTTGCTTAATCCAAACTTAGCAAACTAAACACCCATTATCGAACATAAAAGTTCAATGATAATCTCTCTTGATTTGTAACTCCAAAGTTACAAATCTTTCTCACTTATTGAACCAAACTCAATAAGTGACTCAACTTTGTTTGTTTAATCCAAATTAAGCAAATGAAATCCAACTCCTTGAATACACAAAATTCAAGGAGACACTCTTTTGATTCGTAGCCCAAAGCTACTAATCTCCCTCACTCCCATAGGTTCCAAAAGCCTTAGAAAATGTCATACCTTAGCCCAAAAGCTATAGGTCCTTTCTCCTCCAACTCCAAAGTTGTAGGAGATCTCTTCTCTCTTTAACTCCAAAAGCTAAAAGAGAACTCTCCAACATTTAGCTCAAAAGCTAAATGTCGGATTCCTACCTCTTCTTCTGAGCTCCAAAAGTTAAGGAGAATTTTCCTCAACAAGTGGCTCAAAAGCCACATGTTGGACACTCCTTTCTTAGACCCAAACTCTAGAAGGACTTTTAGTGTGACATACCACACAAGCCTCACACACTTAGGTGCACAGCCCCTTAGGCATGCTAGGATTAGAATTTTTCTTTGTGTGCGCATGTGATTGATGTTGTGGATTGAGTGCCCTTGGATTGTCTGCGTGTGGGCACTTGCCCTTAAATGGTTAGTATAGAAATATAAATGCTTTTCTGTGCAGGTGGCCATATCTAAAAGGGGGTCCGCTTATAAATAAAATAAAAATGCTTGCATGACAGGTACCGCTTAAAACCCCCCAAAGATGTGGCCAATAGGGTAGAAGCAGGGGGCCTGACACTTAGCGCTCTAAGTGTTAGGCCAATTTTGAGATGATTACATGCTTATTATATAAACTGCCTCCTAACTCTGTTTTGCAGATTTGAGTCTTTTGTTTATCATGTATTTGATAGAAATAGGATGTAAAACTTGTGGGGTTTGGATCAAAAAGCAAGGAAGATCAAGGGAGGAAGCACCTTTTTGGAGATAAAGCTTGAAGATCCCCACAAGTAGAGTCTGTAATTAATTCAACTGGGTTGTATAATGGCAGGCAACTCAGCTGCCAAATTTGGTTGTAATAAATTGGACTTTATTTACATTTCTGCATTTTATTTATAAATAAAAGCATGTGTTGAAGTGTTTACTGGGTGTGCAATAGAAATGCATGTCTTTCCTAGGTTTCTTCCCTTTGTTTTTGTGGGCGTGGCTTGGACTTTTGATACGGTAGGCTCTTAGGACAAAACTAAATTTTCTACCCATTTAAAATGTAAGCAAACTAAAATGAAATTAGGCTTCATGATTTTCTAACAAAAAGAAATTTGCATGGCTCCCTTCAAAGAGCCAAGTTTTCAAAATTGAAAATAAACATGCATGGCCAAAAATATGTTGCATATAGAAAGCCCTCACTTAAGGACTAGATAACAAAAAGTCTTTTTCTTTGTGAGTCAGCATTTGCATACCACACATACATAGGCATCTTGGCCTCAAAGCTAAGTTGTAAGCCCTACCTTCTAAATAAAAACAACCATACCACTCTATATTTGCATTGAGACTAAACAACATGGTTTTAAAAGCGATTAGGGGGAGTTTAGCTGATAGTCCCTTCCAGGCGGGACAATAAATCCAGAGGTCGGGCGGGTTATGCCTCTTGTGAGGTGTAGCTTGTAAGTCCCTCTTTGCACTCGTTAGATCTAGGTTCGAGGCACTACCTATCGGTAGTCCTCACCTTAGTCTTAGGGTCCGAGGCAAGGGTTGATTCCAAATCACCCTATAAGCCCTCATCTTTCGGGCAGTTCCTCCAACAAGTGTTGTTGGGATGTAAGCCCCAATCTTCTAATAAAATATCAACTTAAACCAAATTTAGATTCAAAAATGTAAAGCCTAACATAGGATAGTCCGAGCACCTCTGAGTTTTCCTCAGAATCAAGTGCTCCTACTTCATCTCCTTTGGCTCTCATTCCAAAATCTATATCTAAGTTGATCAACCTCTTCCTTGAAATTCCTAAAGGCCAAAACCTTTTGCTAAGACTTTCATGGATTTTAAAACAACAAAAAAAAAATCAAACTTTAGCCAACATTTAAATGACTTCCAAAGAAGCAAGAAAACCACTAGTTTAATCAAAAGTTTTCCCAAATCAAATTTGGGATGTAATTAACCATAGGGGCTTGCCCCTATGGGATGTCTGTACCCCAGAAATAAATAAACCCCACTCAACCAAATATTGAGTGGGGGAATCTCTGTTAAATAATTGTAAATTTTATTATTGAGCCCCTAAGAAAATGGTATTTTTACCCTCCGGGGTAATATATCGTATTCTTATGCCGTGCCCGATTATAAAATATGCAATCCGTTTGAGGATACAAAAATTCTCCAACATCTACCAACTACATCATGGGTCTAATTCCCTTTATCCTTCTAGTGGATAGCGATAATATGTGCAATAAGAGTATTACCCGTTCAAAGCCTCTATCATATTCTAGGAGCTAGTTGATTGGGTGGTGAAATTTGAGAAGTTGAATCTTTCAAAATATGAAAGTCATGCTGATAAGTTTAAAAGAAATAAAGTGCATTTTAATATCATGCATAAAGTGAATTGGTAACTTTTGATTCCACACTACCCTCATGCGGCTATGCATTCCAACTAAAAAATGGTCAACATTTTTATCCCCAAAAATGTTTCTAGTTCTGCATGCTTATGCGTGGAAAGTGATGGTCTCTTTGACGTTCTTGTATTGTTCAGGAAATGACATACATTACCCCAAACTTCTTGCAGAATTTTAATTATTCCATGTTGTTGCAATAAACATGAGTTTACGAAGGCCAATCTGCATCCCAGATGGCATGTCTGGCAAATTTTCATATAATAGCTCTGTTTGTTGGGATCGTTATCTAAGAATCTTATGCTCTTCAATTGATGAATTTATTCTGGAACATCCTTTGAAAGCTAACTTATGGAGTCATATCTTTATTTGTTGACTGCTTTTTATTTGACCACCATCATTAAGGATGAAAAGTTTATTTTTATTCATGATGTCTTTACCCTCTTAGTTTGTATGAGAAAATCTGTTATTATTAGATGTAGGATCAAATTTAAACTCTACATCTTTACGGTTGGATCAATCTCATGGAAATAAATTATAAGTTTCCTTCAAAAAATTAAATAACTGTTATGTAAATGTAATAGTGATTTATATAATTTATTTTGTGAAGTGTTCGTTTTTTTATCAATATGATAATTTTTTTAATTCTTTTCGTGATGATGGATTCATGTTGAACACTTTTCACTTTTGAGGTAATGTTCAGAAGGGCATTGTCAATTAAAACATAAGTAATGTAGATATTCCCCGTTTTTTCTTTTTCCTCAGCGGAGAGCCTCATCTGGATTTGCATGGATGGGTAGTCGCCTTCTTCTACTCTATTTGAGGTTAAGGGCTACAGATATTCTCAAGAAGTGCTATCCAACTGTATGTTGGTGTAGAAGCATTTGATTTATTTTTCTTAGAATAAGTTGGCTCAGCTTGTGCCAAATGTTTCAATGACATTGGCATTCTATTGCTACAGAATCCTGAACGTGCTGATGATTGGCTTGTCGACGAAATACTAAGAGCTGTATCCTTACTCATACAAAGTATAACATTTTTTATTGCACTTATTATTTGAGCTTACCTGATATATAACCATTTACTTATACTATGGTAGTTCTGTTTTCTATTCTGCACCAGAAACAGTGTGATGCGTCTTGGAAGAAAATGCAGCAAGATAGAGAAGAAATGCAGGAACACAAATTTAGGTGCTGATTTTTTGTTACACCTTCAACTAATAATGAAAGATATAATTAATCATTATTCGAGAGATAGATCAGCTCTCGCACAAACCCTCGCCACCGCTAGGAAACTCACACCAACAAGAAAATAAACTTGGCATACAAAACATGAAAACCCTAGACAAAACTCCTCATGAAATAGCCCTAACACAATTAAAACTTCCAAAAATAGTAAAACATTCTACAATTTAAACCTTCTTAAAATATTAAATCCTTCCACAATTGAAACCTTCCACAATAAAAACCTTCATAAAATATTAAAACCATCCAAAATTAAAACCTTCCACTATAAAAATCTTCTTAAACAGCTTCCCCTTGATTCCTTATATAATGAATAATAGCTCCCTAAGCCTAGCTGTAAGCCCCCTAGCATATCAATACTCCCCCTTCCCCCCAAGCGCAACTTGTCCTGAAGGGCGAAGGATGGGAACTCTCCTGAACTTCTTTTTCAACAACAAAATCTTCTTCATGTCGAGAGCCACTTAGCTCATGATCAAGATCTATATCATTCATTATTTGCTCATATTTCACTCTAGAGAATATGTCATCTTTCAATAGTTTAACATCCTTGTATAGCCTTCACTTTTTATTAGATCGATTTTATGCTTCTATTTGACTTCCATGCTTTGACTCTTCTTGTTTCATCATTCATCTTGGTATAAGAAAAAACTTCTCATTGCTCGAGAAGTCCTTCAGCATCAACCACTGCTTTCTGAAGCACCTTAACCTTTGCACGCAACTTTTTTAGCTTCGAGAGATACTCTACTTCTTGAGCCGTGATGCTTGCCTTGCACTTGACTGAAATTTTTAGACTATTTTCTCTGATTGTTTAGAATGTGAAGATTTATTAATGAAAAGGTGCGTTCCTCTAGAGACCAATCTCATTTTTCAAAGAAGCAAGAAGGGAGCATAAGCATTCATTTCTACCTTCAGCCCCTTCCTTTCTTTTCGAAGCACTTCAACTTTTTCTTTTAAATCTTCTCCTTGAACATTTTTGCTAGCAATTTCTTCAACTGGAAACTTCTTTTGCACAAAATCACTCTTCCCAAAGCCCTTAAGTATCTACATCAACTCAAAGAACTTACCCTTAAATATCAATTCCATGAATGATGAAACATGAAGGTCATGTAGGAACTCTGCAGCTGTTTTTTTTTTTTGTATATGCAGTCGTAAATTGATACCTAGAGTTCAGATGCCAAGTAGGTTTCCTGGGTTCTAGGTGCTTCCACTCCATGCAATTCATAAAATTTCTCATCTAATATTTGATTGGGTTTTCAAAAGCACAAAATCTCATAATCTTTGCAGAAATTTTCTTCTTTTAGTGAAGAAAACCAGTTCTTCTCTAATCCATTTCTAACCAACTTGGTCCTATTGATCACCTGCATACAATCATCAAGAGCTAGAGGAAGTTCTTAGTTTTGGATGCCTTGAAACTTGCTTGAAATTGACAGCTCTGCTCTAAAAGTTTCCCGCCCATCTCTATTTCTATGTTGATTTTTTTCATGGAATTTTTTTCTTTTTGGATTTTATTTTCAAAAAGCACTGTGGGTTTAACACTCCTCCTTAAGATGCATGCTTTCAGCTTCAAGAGCTCTCATGCTTTCATTAATCACTCTGTTCTCCTAGCCTAGATCATTTGTGATCCTATAAAAATAGTTCACATCATTAATTAACCATAGCATATCAGAAGATTTTTCTGTAATGCAACTCCTCAAAATTAATGAGAGGAGCTCCTGAGCAATAACTTCTTCAAGAATATCATTATTTTCCTCTTCACACACTTCATTTTTCTCACTTAAATCATACAATTTATTTGACAACAATTCATTTTCCTTGAACAACTTTGAGATTTCACTGAGATATAAGACAAGATTTTTGTAAATCTGATAATCTACCGCGCATTCTCTCCAATCCTACATTTAGAATTTCCTCCATCTGCTTGCCATCATTAATATCCTTCTGCAACGACTTATTTATCTCTATTACTTTAAGATTTTTTTCTTTGGAGGTTAAAAATTTCTTGATTTCTCAAAACAGATTCTTGCTTAAACACTTTGTTTTGTACTCTAAGCTCCACCAATATCAATGCAAGTTGGTCTCAAAGTGTGAAAGAAGTTGGTTTCTCAAGTTGAAAATGATGGAGTTCACCCTTGGTAACTAAAACAATAGCATGCAGCTCTGCAATTTTATTTGCAAAATATTATCATAGCAATCATATGAAATCTCACAGATATTGGCATCGTATGGCTCACAAATCTTCTTTGTGTCGTATGCTTTCATCATCACATGAATCTCTTCCAAAAGTTTCACATTCCGGTCCGACAGTGCAATTAACTTCCTCTCTTCTGAGTGGCTTACTCCTGTTTGAGATCAAAAAAGAAATTTTCTGCATGCTTCAATTTCTCCATGTACTTTCTACATTCTTGGGAGAGAAATAAATTCTTTTCAGTTAATTCAAGTAAAAACCACTTCGAGATGAAACTATCAATCTCAATGTTTACTGCTTTGTAATGCTCCTCAAGCTCCTGTTTTGTTACTTGGATTTGTTTTTTTTAAGGTTTTAATTTTATTGTTCGAAATAATCAATTGATTGTTGATGAAATTTATATCATTTTCATCTTCTAGTTTTCCTTGTCAGAATGGACAATGCAGTTCTTCCATATCATGATATGCTAGATCCTTCTTGTCTATAATCTCATTGTTTCCTTCTAAGATCACAAGCCGATTCTCCAAGATTTGAATATGTAGAGAAACTCTTTCCACTTGAATTTCATCCGTTGAATTTTTCGTCTTAATCAATTCGATGTCAACTTTGTCCTTTGATAACTCTATATTAGCTGAGTCTTATGTTTTGGCCTCAACATTTCTATCTTCAGAGATACCCATATCAATAGAAACCAAAGGTTCTTTCACTTATTTTTTTTTTTCATTCTTAGATTTTGACTTAGTTTTAGTGTCTTTCCCATCTTCATTTTTGGATTATGAAAACATATGTTCTTAGGATGTGGATGTCTTGGTAGAATCACTTTGCAAAATACTTAGGTTTTGATTAACACCATCAGCTTGGCTTTGCGAGTTTATTTCCTTGCCTTCTTCATTCACATCTTTCTCCTTGTCATTCAGTTTATCCTTTGAAGGAATATGTGTTTCACTTATTGAACTCTCACTCTTCTTCTCCACAATCATTCGCATCTTCAACTTTCTCACCTTAGGATCTTCATCTTTGACCACTGTAATAGCTTCTTCCTTCAGTGTAGTGGTTGTCGTGGTCCCTTCATGTTTCCCCGTGTATATAGGTTGGGAATCCTATCTTTCTCCCATCCTCCTTGCATGATTCTAACCCCATGGCTCATCCCGATCCCCTCCCTTTCTTGTTTCCCACTCTCTTTGTTTGAAATACCTCCCATAGTTGTCAACCTCACCACAAAATTCCATCCTTGTTGTCCTCCTATCTGGAAATCCTGATCCACCCCTTACCGAAGCCCTAGGATGGCTCTTGATGATAGAAACTCTTATTATTGAGCTCCTCCTGTCCGATCTCCTTTCCCTTGATTAGGCCAAGGTAATTCCGGTCAATTCTTGGTAATGGTTAGCAATCGGAACTGCCGGTGGATTTGGATTGCATCACCATGAGCTTGCTCATCATCTCCTTCAACCCTCCATATTAGCTCTCCATCTGATTCTCTGTGGCTGAAAACCTTTCTTCGATGATTAGGAACTTCTCCTTCATTTGAGATTTGATTTGCTCCGCTTTGTCTTCCAACGGATCCACCTTCTTTGCTTTCATCTCTCCAAAATCTTGCTTTGATACCAATTTAATTTGTCTTGGAAGCAAAATAGTAAAATAGTAATGAAGAATTGCATGAACAAAATTATAGAGGCTGATTTTTTGTTACTCCAACTTGTAACAAATGATACAATTGATCTAATATTTACGAGGTAGATCGGCTCTCCCACAAATCCTATTCACCATTAATAAACTCACACCAACAAGGAAAATAAACTCAACATACATAACATGAAAACCCTAGACAAAACTCCTTACATAGCCCTAATACATAATTAAAACATTCCTAAAATATTAAAACCTTCCTAAATTAAAACGTTCCACAATAAAAATCTTTCTAAATAGCTCCCCTTGATTTCTTACATAATGAATAATAGTTCCTTCGGCCTGGCTGTGGGCCACCTGGCATATCGCAGTGAAGTGTGATTTTCAATTATTTCTCATAATATTTTGTAGTTTTCATAAGTGGTAGAGATATGGTAGTACCAGTGTGAATATTCATGCTTGTCTTTGTTTGTTTATGAATTAAATCTTCAAAGTCGCCCTTCTAAAGACAAGTTTATGACTATTATTTGTAACACTGTATCTGAATTGAAGTATTTTGCTATCATTATACAAATTAAAAAATTAATAGGATACTTTACTCTGTGGGCTCCGAAAATTCGGCCCCGGCCTCCGCATCGCTTTTCTTATTCGGCGAGGGAGTTTTAACGAACTAAGTTCCGGGGTAAATTTTGGAAGGCAGATGGGTTTGTAGATAAGACACTACCCAGAGATTTCGCCCTCATTTTTGCGAGGACTTTATGATCTGAGTTCTGGTTTCCTATAGGCGCAAGCCCCTATAGTTAATTACCCCTCCCGATCACGAGAGAGAACTTTCGATTAAGGCTAGTCGTCAATCAGATACGTAGAGTATACGTGTTATCTGGCATATAGTAGCAGCAATGAATTTTGGATGTTGGTAGAAATTGGATTTGGAAATTGGGTTTTGATTTTTGGTAATTTGGAAAGCATTGAAAAGTTTGATATTTAAAATGTGAAATTTCACCACCTAACACTTAAAGCGGATGGTGGGGGAATGGATGATGGGCCCGATCAAGATCCCATGGTTCCGTCGTCCCGGGCCATCGTGGTCCCTGGTCTACTTAGTCAGAGGAGGTAGTCGACCCAACCTAACAGAAGGATCCTTGTCGGCAGCCATGGGTTGCTTCGTCCAAGGGGACCTTGTAGACCGGGGTTGAATGTTTGTCTAAGGGGACAAATTTGAATCCACCTTAGCTAATAGAGGGCTTTGTGCCCTATCAATCATATCCTATTGATTCATATCTCAAGGATTTAATACCATTAAGGAGCGTATTGGCACTGGCCATAACCGCTATCTGTGGTGCCATTTGGCGGCGAAACCACTCGGTTCAGAGGGCCCCGGGTCATAACCGTTTACCTGCAGTGCCATTTGGCGGCAAAACTGCCGGTTAGAGGACACGTACCACGTCCTTACTGGCAAGAGATTGTTTGAGAATGGATCCTAGTGATATTTTCGACTAGGCATTTGGCCCTTTTGTGAGCTGAGGTAAATTCTGATTTGTCCACCCCGACAAACTGTTGCGGAGAGTGGATGGATTTTTGCTTTAAATGTGATGGATTTATTTCAATTTTAAATATTTTTGGACTTTTGAATATTTTTTTTTTTTTGGAGTTTTAGATTTTCGTAGGTACTTGGGTGGAGCTTTGGATTTTTATGGGTATTTGGATATTTGGGAAACATTTGAAAATGTTTGTGAACCCCTCCGGTTGAGATAAACATTCAACACGGCCATCATCGGGGTGTTTGGGGGTCATTTCTTTTTATGGATTGAACCTTGTCAACTCTGTCGGGCTGTCGACAGAGGATCGGGTTTCGTAGGCTTCGTGCCTTTATTAGTGAATTCTCATCGTTATAGGCATTAAAGGCCTAATATGAATGTATTAAGATAAATATACCGGTCGCCGCAACCGTATATTTGTTTGAGAGTTCGAACCTTGTCGACTCCTATTGACCCATATAGGAGGATCGGGTTCGAACTAGAATTCACTTGTCAACCCGCGCAGCATCCCTAGACGTCACGTGCGTACCAATAACACGCTCGTCGGGGCCCATGCGGGTTTGGATTATATTTTCCCCTTTTAGTGTGCCTATGTGTATACAAACTATTGTGCACGTGCGGGGGTACTTTGAAATAATTGTAGACGCCTTCTGTCTGCTTGTACGAATGTTGCAGATCCGGTGGCGTGGCGTAGCAGCTTCTGAATTAAGTTGTTCGCTGCTTCGTACAGGTAGACTGTCGTGCACTATTTATTGATTTTCGTAGGCGGGTCATAGTGCACTAACTAATCTCCTGCCTTGGTTCGTAGATGCTTGTATTCGTTGTAGTTGTTTGGCTCATGTAGTACATCCGTCATTGTTATGAGTGGACAGGTAGATGTATTCCTTCACATACTGAAATTGACTTCAGGATACTGCATTTACTGAAGTCTTTCTGCATCTACCCAAAGTAGCATTTGACACATATATTTGTCTTCGTAGAGAGCTGATATGTGTTGCAGATCTTATGTCATTGTCTCTCTCGTTGTAGTTGATTGAATGATACAAATGTCATTCTCAAATAGACTTAGCTGGATATTCTAAGCCCATTTTGTTTTTTCATCATTCGTCATTTGAATGCATTGAGAGTTTGATGTGTTTGCTTGTTTGTGAATTCACTAACATATATATCATTTCTCTTATTTGCAAGAGAGCAATCGTATTTATGATTGAAATACACAACGACCCTCATCATCTTTATATTGCTCATAAGATGTTCTTTTGGATGCATTTAAATGATCACAACTTTGACACCTTCATTTAGATCTTGTATGATGATATGGATATCACTCGTTCTTTTTTGCAGGTCGATCTTCCTTGAATATTCCAAATCATTCTATCATTCATCACTTGTATACCTTGAAAGTTCATTCAATATTCTTTATGAGTTCTAGCTTGTATAGCTGCAAATGTCTTGTTGGAATTAGGCTTGGCTTAATGCCTCTTGGATTAACTTTGATTTCACATGACTTGTTATAATCCAAGTCCTAAATAATCTTGTGGAATTCAAGCTCAAGTTCAAAGTAACTTTGATTTGAGTCTTTTGCTCATTTGAATTTTGAATTCAAATGGTCCGAGTCATATCCACTGAAGTCTCAATTAGTTTGAATTCCAAAATGAGTCTTTAACACCTTTGCTTGTGTTCAAATCATGATTTATTTTAAGTGAGGTTCAAAGTCTTGTTCATTTGCTCATTCAAATTGGTGTTCAAAACAAGTTCATTTGCAAGAATCCCCGGATGGTATTTGTAGAGTTCAAGTTCAAGTCCACAGTCCACAAGTCCTCTGTTGTTCTTCTGTGTTCAACCAAATCCAGGTCCCAAATTGTTCTTCTCATTTGATTTTTAAATCAAATGTAATTTGAAATCTCATATTTTTTAATTGTTTGGATTTGAGTTCATTTAGGTTGATTGAATCAAGTTTATAAGTCCGAGTCCACCGTTCAATCAAGTCCAAATGTTCACAAGCTGAGTCCAAGTTCGATCGTCCTTTGAGTTCAACCAAGTTCTAGCTCTTTGTTCTTGCATGTCATTCGAGTGCAACCAAGTCCAAGTGTAGCAACATTTTCACTCGAAATTTCGGCAGCATTCCGGCGTCTCCCCCGTTTAGGGGAAAACTACGGAAAACTGGGCCTTTCCCACCACGCTAAGAAAAGCGTGCATGGTAGATGCCCTCTTTCGAGGACACCGCGGCCGTGTAATTTTTCGATCCCCCACCACGCTAAGAAAAGCGTGCATGGGTATTTTTGTTTGTAGAAAAGTATTTTTTATTTTTTTATTTTTTGAAAATATTTTGCAAGAACAGTTATTTCCCCGCAAGCGGGTACTTAAGGGTATCCCCGCTTCGTCGCGCGCATCGCACCGGGATCCCTTCCCACCACGCTAAGAAAAGCGTGCATAGGCGGGGTTTCCAAGGCGATACGAACTTCGAAGAAGGAATTTGGTGATTACCCGCTTCGTCGCAAGCGTCGAGACGCACTCCCTCCCACCACGCTAAGAAAAGCATGCATGGGTGGTCGTTTTGTCTCGACGCATGCGTTGAAACAGGGTTCTCGGAGTTTTAAGGTTTAGAATTTTATACCTTGGCGGTCGTCGGCGTTGGCTTGAGGGAGAAACATTTTTCTTTTATAATTATAATTAATGTTTATTAATAATAATTAAATATAATTAAAGTAATTAATTATAATTAATTATTTACTTAATTACAACTAATTATTAATAATTAGCTATAATTTAAAATAATTAATTTTAATTAATCTCAATCAATTATAATTAATGATTATTAATAATAATTAAAATAATTAATAAAAAAAATTATTTTTTTAATTAATTACAGTTAATTATTAATAATAATAATTAACCATAATTAATTTTTTTAATTATAATTAACTCAACTAATTATAATTAATGATTCATAATGATGGTTAGTTATAATTAAAATAATTAATCATAATTAATTTTACTTAATTATAGTTAATTAATAATAATTAACTACAATTAAAGATAATTAATCACAAATAATTATACTTAATTATAATTAATAATTATTAATAATCATTAAATATAATTAATATATTTAATTACAATTAAAAAAAATAATAATAATAAAGATAAGTAAATCCCCCTCTTCCTCTCCTTCCTCTGGTTTCACGGGATCGGGCCGAAGAAGCGCGCGATAGAGAGAAAGTTACCTTCACAGCAAACGAGCTCTTGTGTTGCTTCCGATCAGAATGCCCTAACTTCGGGTTCGATCGAAAGGGGGAGGTCGATGCTGCAGTGGTCTCACGGCAAGGAAGAAGGGACGGCTAGGTATAGAGGAGTTCGGTCGGCTTGGCTACAACAAGGGAGATCGGGGAGAGCGGAGGAGGAGATCGACGGAGCGTATGCAATAGAGGTCGGCTCGGGTAGAGCTTCCCTTCTCTCTCTCTCTTTCTTTCTCTCGGCTTCTCTGGATCGGACGAAAGGTTGGAGACGGAAGGAGGAGGTCTGTCGGGATGGGTGCGGGATGTGGAGCTCGGGATTGGGAGTTTGATCGGAGCAGAGGTTTTGGGACAGAGCAGCGAATGGAAGGAGGAAGCAGTGGGAGAGAGTTGAGCGGAAGCAGAGGGTTCGGCTTCGTTTTATAGCCGCGAATGGGAGGCGATCGAAGCCGTCATTGCAGGATTCGCGGAGAAGCGACGCGAACGGCGCCGAACAGGTACGAAGTTACGGGATTTCCGTTTGAGTTCGGCGTGATTTCTGCAGGATTTGCGGGTTCAACGGTCTATAGGTATGATTTTGAGTTTATTTCCTCCTTTTTTATTCTTTTGGTTTTTGTTCAGAGGTCAACAAATGCCCCCCAACAAATATGGTTCGCGTTTGGAGCGAATCATGTTTGTTGTAAGCTATGTAACCCTATGGATCTCTAGATATTTGTTCTAGATGTCACACTAGGGTTTTCATTTAGTGGATCTCCAAAATTCTTATTTGGATGTCACACTACGATTTTCCTTTAGTGGATCTCCAAAATTTTGCTTGGATGTCACACTAAGATCTTTGTTTAGTGGATCTGCAAAAAAAAAAAAATATTTGGATGTCACACTAAAATGTTCTTTCTCCATAGATCTCTTGGATATATCAATAGATGATTGAGAAACTGATTTCTTTGCCCTGTGCTTTATGCTGCGGACATTGATGTAGAATTGCCTGATTTGTCTTTACTAACTTGTCAGATGATTTTTTTTGTACCTTCGGCCCTATGCTTCTAGCTTTGGCGGGCTTGATGAAGGAGTAGATGCCGATGACCTAAACCCTTAGGTTTGTTTTAGGTCGATGACGAAAAGTCATCGGTCCAGAGCTTTGTGCATAATGGACTTGTTGATGACAGAATCCACTTAGTTCAGCCTTGAGCTTTGTGTGAACTTTGGGATAGTTTTCTTCGGTCCTTTGCTTTGTGCTTTGACGGACTTGTTGAAGAAAAATTCCTTCGATCCTCGCTTTGTGCTTTACGAATTTGTTGAAGGATTTGCAGGTTCTTGATTCAAATGATAATACCGAACGTAGGTAGTATCTTGATCCTTAACCACTTGAGAAGACTTTAATCTGAATCACTTGAGTTCATCAGATCGGAAGAGCTAGAATTTGATAGCTCTTTGTCTTCTGGTTGCTGAGATGGGGGTTCCTCTACTGCGGCCTTTCTTATGGCTTGTTGAGTAGATGAAGCTGCCAGCGATCCGGCCATATTTGGGCTTGTTGGATCCGACCTCTTACACCCATTCAGGTTTTAGACTTGAGCTATGGGAATTGCGCTCCCCAATGCTGATTTTGCTGAAGTTGACAGATTTGGAGTCATCCTTCGTGGTTTTGGATTTTGGAGCCTATGAACATTAGGTAGTCGTTCGAGACTCATCCTTCCAATGGAACTTTGATTCTCCAGTCATTTGGGGAGAATTTTGTAGACTACGATCACTCGAACTTGTCGAGTCGAATTAGCTTTCGTACTTCCTACAGTCCCTACTGACGGGTTGACGAAGTGGGGGTTCCGCTACTACGGCCGTTTTTATGGCTTGTTGAGTAGACGGAGCTGCCAGCGATCCGGCCATATTTGGGCGTGTTGGATCCGACCTTTTACACCCATTCGAACCTTAAGCTTCAGGATGTTGGAAGGCTTCAAGCTTCTTCAGCTCAATTTTGTAGGAGTGTGTAGCCACAAAAGTCTCTTTCTTGACTTTTGAGTCTTGATTTGTTGTAGAAGGTGTTGTCTCTAACTCTTGAAAGATCACCTGCATATACTTTGGAAAACAAATATTTGTATTCTTTAGCACAAAAGAATATCTGGATTGATAATTTTAAATATTTATTCGGGGATCTCGGCATGCAGCGCGATGTCGACCCGAATAAATATTTAAAATGCCCCCTGTCTCGCAGGGACATTTTAGAATGGAATTAACTTTGGAATATAAGGTTTTAAATATTCATTTGGGGATCTCGGCATATAGCACGATGTCAACCCAAATGAATATTTAAAATGCCCCCTGTCTCGTAGGGACATTTCGGATAGGCTTTGTATCTTTGAGATTTTAAATATTTATTTGGGGATCTCGGCACGCAGCGCGATGTCGATCCAAATAAATATTTAAAATGCCCCCAGTCTGATGGAGGATTTTGAAATGCGTTCTTGATATACAAGAGAATTCCAAAATATAAGCAAACATGCATTGATAAATATGCATATAAAATTTTGACAATTGTAAAATACATTAGTCATGAAATTCTTATGCATGATACTTCTTTAAATGTCGACCGTTGATTGGCGGCATAGGCCTCTGACCGTTTAGATCGATCAACTGATATGCTCCTCCTTGGTACACCTTCTCGATGACAAAGGGACCTTCCCAATTGGATACGAATTTGCCACCAATTTTTCGGTGTGGGATGATTGGTCTTCTCAGCACCAGGACCAATTCCCCTTCTTGAAATGATCGAGGACGCACCATTCGATCAAAAGATTTTGTCATTCTTGCCCGGTAGATTTCCAGGTTTTGTTGAGCTTGTAACCTTAGTTCATCAAGTGCATCGAGCTCTTCCATCCTGAGACGGGCATTTTGCTCTTGAGTAAGATCATTTTGTATTGCTACCCGGAGTGACGGTAGTTCAATCTCCAACGGTAATACGGCTTCAACACCGAACACTAGAGAATACGGAGTGGCTTTGGTTGGAGTTTTGTAGGTTGTACGATACGCCCACAGTGCCTCTGCCATTTTCGTATGCCACTCTCTTTTATTCTTGGTGAGAATCTTCTTCAACAATTTCACCAGTGTTTTGTTGAAGGCTTCTGCCAATCCATTTGCCCTTGGATTGTATATAGATGAATATCGCCAATCGATTTTGTGCCGATCAACGAACTTGTAGATTTTTGTACTTTTGAAAGCAGTACCGTTGTCTGAGATTATGCGGCGTGGCACACCAAATCTGTAGACAACATTGTGGGTGAAAAAGTTAATCACATGCTCGGATGTGACCTCTCTGAATGGAGCTGCTTCTGCCCACTTGGAAAAGTAGTCCGTTGCTGCCAGAATAAATCGATGTCCCGCTGAAGACGGTGGATCTATCGGCCCGATAATATCAGTGCCCCAACATTCAAATGGCCAAGATGCTATTGTTGGGTGCAAAGGATTTGGCGGCTGATGTATAACATCACCGTGAATTTGACATTCGTGGCACCTCTTTGCGTGGTCAATACAATCTCTGACCATTGTCGGCCAATAGTAACCCATTCTTTTAATTTTAGTTGACATTTTGGGACCTGACTGATGTGCTCCACAAAGCCCTTCGTGGATTTCTGCTACCACTTTATCAGCTTCCCTGGTCCCTAGGCACCTTAGCCACATTTGATCAAAGGCTCGTCTGTACAACATGTCATTGACAAATGCATACCTCAACGCCCTTTTTCGAATTTGTGCGGCCATAGACTTTTCTGTCGGGAGTTTGTTTTCCTTGAAGTAGTCAATGAATGGCTGTCTCCAATCATTTTCGACTTCAATATCTAAACAATGCCACCACGATTCTGAAGCTTGACTAGCTTTATGTCTCTTGGCCACGTGATATTCTTCTGGATAATTCTCCATAATGATCTGATGGAGAGGCCGAGGGTCAACTGGAGTTTCATCCTGCTGACTTGAATCCGGAATTCCTTCTGCCCTTGGGAATTGTAGCAGAGCGGGCTCCAAAATCCTACGAGTGTAAACTCCTATGAATATAGGCCTCTCCTCGTTGATGTTCGCCATTTCCTTGGCTAATTTGGCCAGACAATCTGCTTTAGCATTTTGTCCTCGAGGAACTCGAGCCATTTTGACATTTGGTACTTGCTTCAGAAGCTCGAGGGCTTGCCGATGGTAATGGGCCAATTCGACTTTACCAACCTTGTAAATTCCAAGTACTTGATTTATTACAAGTTGAGAATCACCAAAGATTTGGAGATGTTGGATTCTGACATCGATCGCAATCTCCAGCCCTGCTAATAGAGCTTCGTACTCAGCTTCGTTGTTGGTCCGAGGTTCAGTCAAACTGAATGAAAACCTCATTATGCCTCCCTCAGGTGATACGAAAATGAGACCAATGCCGGCTCGGGCTCTTGCAATATTTGGAGGTCGGACAGGTCTAATAGATGATGCACCGTCAAAGTACATCTCCCAAAATGGTAGCTTTTCATTTTCCTCGACCTGCATCATTTGCTCATCGGGCAAATCATCGTTGAGTGGAGAGTCAGCCGGGATTGGGTGTGCAGCAAGAAAATCTGCCAAGGCTTGTCCTTTCACCGCCTTCTGTGGCATGTATGTGATTTCAAACTGCAATAACAATACTGCCCACCTGGCTAGACGACCTGTCAACGCTGGTCTTGTCATCAAGAACTTCAGCGGATCGATCTTTGATATCAGGGTGATTTTATGGGATAGCATATAGTGGCGGAGTTTCTGAACCGCGAAAATCAGCGCCAGACAATGCTTTTCAATTGGGGAATAACGGCTTTCTGCTCCAATCAACCTTCGACTGATGTAGTAGAGCGCATTTTCTTTGCCCTCTTCATTATTCTGGGCCAATAGTGCTCCGAGGGACTCTTCTAGTGCAGCTGTATACAGTATAAGAGGCTTCCCCGGAATTGGCGCTGCTAGAATGGGCGGATTCAACAGGTATCTCTTGATGCTATCAAACGCCTCCTGACATTCTGCATCCCATTTGAAACGGACATCTTTCTTCATTAGCTTTGAAAAGGGCTGACATCTACCTGATAGATTTGATATGAATCTTCGAATGAAAGCCAGTTGTCCTTGCAGCGAGCGAAGCTGTCGAAGGTTCCTTGGTGGTGGCATCTCCGTGATTGCCTTAATTTTGTTGGGGTCGATCTCTATGCCTCGATGACGAACAACATACCCCAAGAATTTGCCGGAGGAGACTCCAAAAGCACATTTGAGAGGATTCATCTTCAGATCAAACTTTTTGATTCTCTCAAATACAATTCTGAGATCTTTTAAATGATCATTTCGGCCAAGACTTTTGACAACAAGGTCATCTACATAGCACTCGACCTTCTGATGTATCAAATCATCAAATATGTGAGTCATCGCTCGCTGGTAGGTGGCACCAGCGTTCTTCAGGCCGAATGGCATGACTGTGTAGCAGAAAATCCCGATGGGCGTCCTGAACGATGTATGCTTTTCATCTTCGGGCGCCATTTTGATTTGATTGTATCCTGACGATCCATCCATAAATGAGAACATGTCGTAGTTGGACGTATTGTCCACTAGGAGTTCGGATACAGGGAGTGGAAAATCATCTTTTGGGCATGCCTTATTGAGGTCCCTAAAGTCAATACAGACACGAATTTTCCCGTTCTTCTTCTTCACTGGGACGATATTGGCAATCCAATCAGCGTATTTTTCTTCTCGGATGAAGCCTGCATCTATTAGCTTCTTTGTTTCTGCGATCACCTGTTCTTCAATCTCCAATCTCATTCTCCTTGGAGCTTGCTTGACGGGTGCTACATCTGGTTTGATTGCTAATCTGTGAACTGCTACGTCAGGGGATAAGCTGGGCATCTCAGCATATGTCCAGGCGAAGCAATCCCTGAATTCACATAGGAGTTCTTTTATTTCTTCTATCTGTTCTTCGGGTAGGAGAGAACTAATGAAGGTTGGGCGAGGATCCTCCTCAGTCCCCAAGTTGACTTCTCTTAGTTCATCCATAGTGGCTGCCTGTCCACCATCTTCAAGCTCTTCTGGTGCAGGCTCGGCTTCTACGGGCTGTTCATCGTAATCCTCAGCCTCGTATGTCTCTTCAGCATCACCATCATCGGATTCAATCTCCATGCATGTGATTGCCTGACAAGTCTCTTTCCGGAGGAATTTTCTTTTGATGAATCCAATACCTTTATATGCGTCTGTATCCTTCTGCTGTAACGGACGCGGACTCCTCCCATACCAGAGGCCCAAACTTGTGCGAAGCTGTCTCTTGGTAGTAGGAATATTGACTTGCTTTCGTAGCATTCTCTGAATATTTTTGGTATTGAACCTAGGTAGCCTCGTAGGAAATAACTCTTCAGAATCAAAGATCATGCAATCCCAATCATGATTCTCCTCTTCACGAACTCCCGTAGAATATAACACATTCTTTGGAATAGTCCCATTTTTACGGGGAGGCAGATAGAGGGTGGCGAGTTCTTCAACTTTATGCACCTCGCGCGGAATAATTTCTTTGAAATGTTGTAAAGGAATACGCGTGACTACGAGTACACTATCTGAAATTGATAAGCTGTCAATTCTTCTAGAGAACACATTCTGCACCGTGTTCATGTAAATGGAGTCGTAGTCATAATCATCATTTGAAAATTCAACATGCCTACTCCATTCATCTGTTGACTGGCACACTCTTCGAGATTTGGCAGGAGTATCCTCATCTTCATCTGTGTCACTTCCAAGATGAGGTACATGCTTCTTTCCTTTTGGAATGGTTGGCACTTTGGGAAGAGTCGGCACTGCCTTCTTTCTCCCCACCTGCTTCTTCTCACCTTCTCGTTCAGGTCGCTTTGCAGCCTTTGAGTTTGATGCTTTAGCTTCGAGGGAGCTCGAAGACTTTTGCTTCTTTGGCATGAAGTATCGTGCATCTTCATAAACTGTTGCTTCATGAACTGTGAAGGGTTGAATGTCACCAGAGATCCTGAACTCTTCTCCATCTTTGAGATATTTCATACACTGGTGTAGTGTTGACGGGACAATACCATATTCATGCAACCAGGGACGACCTAGTAGCGCTTTGAATGAAGTATCCGCATCAATCACATGGAATTTAGCTTCTGTATGGAGCTCTCCAAATACAAGAGGGAGCATAAATGATCCAAGAGTTTTCTGTCCTTTCTCGTTGAAACCATGCACCATCAGCTTATCTGGCCCCAGGTGTTCCACATCAAGGCAGAAGGATCTCAGTGCTTTCAAGCTTATCAGATTCACGGAGGATCCAGGATCAATTAGAATTCGACTGATAATCAGCTTATCGCTCTCTGCAGTAACGTACAGAGGACGATTATGGTCTGCAGTTCCGAGCATCATGTCCTCTTCGGAGAAAGTAATGAATGGCTCATTTCGAGCTTGCAGAACCTCAGTCAAATTACGTTCAGCAAAATACGCCTCGTATCTTTCGGGATCTTTGAGAGCCTGAATCAGAGTCTCCCGAAGGTCTTTAGACATCACCAAGGCGTCGTATATGCTGAGTTGTGCTGGAATTTTTCTTAGATGGGATAATATATTATAATCTATCCCATTTGCTGAAGTCTTCTTTTTCTTAGGATCTTCAGGGATAATGTCATCATTGATAACTATTTCTTTCTCCTTATCTTTATTGGAGACCCCTTTCTTCGGTGGAGGCGGTAGTACCTTGCCGCTTCTTAACTGCACTTGAGCAATCTCCTCCGGTTCAGAGTCATTTAACTGTACATTTTCTTCAGAATCAGCCATTGTTACATCTAGGGACTCATCTGTTGATTCAGAATCACCACCTAGGTTTACATGTCCCATCCGAGATGCTATGCTAGGGTCTGATTCGTCTCCCTCTGGAAAATACAAATCCTCCTCCGAACTGTAATCCATTGACAAAACCATCATACAAGATTCAGAGGGTACTTCTTCTGTGTATTCCTCTTTTATCGGGATACTAGGCGCCACTGAGATGACCCGACATACTTCTTTTGGAAGACAATCTTCATCTCCTTCTTCAGCTTCATCTATTTTGAGCTCTGTCATGAAGTCAACGAGCTTGATAGGTTGCCTCACAGTCTGATAGTACTCATCCAAACTGTCAATAACCCTCTGAGTTGCTGTCATCTTCTCCTTGGGCTTATTCAACTTGGTTTTATTCTTAGATGATTTCTTCTTTCCAGTCTTTGAAGGACCAACTTGGTTGGAAAACTGTTTTGAAGTAGAAGGTCGTACCTCCGGCAGTGCCTTCAAATCTATCATTGGCTCAATAGTAGACTTCCACTTTACACCTGAAACTCCTTCAAGCTGCTTCAGCATTTTTACAGTCTTCTTGGAGATCGCAGTCTCCCACTGTTCTTCTTTAATTGGCTTCTTTTCTTTTCTTCTTTCTTCAACCAGGGGTACGGAAGAGGACGTGACCACCCGAGTTGATTCCTTTTTAGGGTGAGACAATACATTGTCGGACAATGTGATCTCTCCCTTCTGATATTTTCTTTCAAGCCAATCCTTGAAGATGTAGCAATCTTCAATAGGATGGCTGAGCACCCGATGATATGGGCAATAATTTGGGTCACCAGTGTGCTTCGACTCTTCGGGTCTCTTGCATTCAGGCAATTCTAGACCCGATTTCAACACTTGTCGAAATAATTTGGCGACACTCTCCCTTTTGAATGAATATTCTTTATTCATTTTATCTTTGAGGGATTGGAACGTTCTATCACCAGTTCCTATTGCTTGTCTCTGGCCTCCAGCTTGATAAGTTCGTGGCTTATCATTTCCCCCTAGTATCAACTTTGGCTGGGGGTTGGGGTTGTAGGCCTGTTTGGGCTTTTCTTGATATTGCATCGGCTGCTTGCCCTTGTCTACATTATAAATCACCTGTTTTTCTCTATCAGCTCTGGAGAAGAACGTAGAGTCAGCCTCACCCCTTCTAGCCCCCGGGGCTTTAGCCTTCTTGGGCTTATCAGAGTGATTTTCTGATTTGGGCAAATTTAGTTTCTCAAATTTGGCAACTCTATCGAGCAAGTCTTGAAATGTGTTGATTGTAGCCATGCACAGGAAGGGTTGCATTTTGTCATCAATGTTGCCCATTAACAACTGTACGGCATGCTCTTCTTCTAACTGCTGCTCACATTTCATGCTCAAATTTCGCCAGCGAGTGATATATTTAGTCACTGATTCTTCTCTTTTTCTCTTATCCAGAGCGAGGTCAGCGATCGTAATCTTTTCAGTTGCACTAGCGAATCTCTTCACGAACATATTTTCTAATTCTGCGAAGGTCTTCACAGAATCATTTGGCAGTTCAGCGTACCATTCGAAAGCAGTTGCTGTCAAACTGCTAACGAATTGTCGGAAGAGTAGGGCGTCATTTCCTCCTGTATTCCCACAGGTGGCTTTAAACTGTGCCAGATGCTGTCTGGGGTTGTTATTACCATTGAAAGTGTTGAACTTTGGAACCGAATACCCTTTCGGGTATGGTACTTGGTCGTATTCAGCAGGATACGGACGACCTTTGCCCACTAGTTTCTCTGCCTGATCAACAGCTATGATAGCCTTGATCCTTTCTGTGATAATCCCTTCCAATTGTGCAGCGGTCACAGGTTCAGAAGTACTTGCAACATTTTGTGGAGTGGGCTGATGGATCACATTATGAGCATCGTGACCACCTTCAGGAATACCTCGTACTCCCGAGACTTGAGGCATCTGAAAATTTGGAGGATCAGGAGGAGGATTGGGAATGGCACCAACAGCAACAGTTCTCTGCATCATCTGCATCATTGCCCCCATCTGAGCCATCATCTCAGTCATCTTCTCATTCAACTGAGAGATTTCTCTATCTTTAGCTCTCATCTGTCGCTTCATATGTCTCTGCATGTCTGCAAGCGTGATATTCTCATCAGCGAAGGGATTCTCCTCGGCTTCTTCTCCTTCTTCTTCTGCTTGGGAGTGACCACCTCTGCCAGTGGTGGACCCAGCTTCACGACGACGGTGATAAACTCGCCTAATCGGGGGTTGTTGATCGTCTTCATCTTCACCCTCATCATAATAGGTTTCCTCATTAACATTAGTGTGTCTCACCATATAGACAACTTCCATGTCCAGAGTATTATTTGTTTCTTGAATTTCTTCTTCTAAATTTTCATCTAGAAATTCATCAATGTTTTCTTCCCCTTCGAGGTATTCTTGTATGTTTTCGTCCTCTTCAAGGAATTTCTCTTCTTCAATGTTTTCTACCCCTTCCATATTTTCTTCTTTTTCTAGTATTCGGATCTCCGAGCGGCGCCGCCATTGGATTTCCGGTTCTTGGTTAGGTATGGGGACTTCTTCAACCAGTGGACTGCGGTCGAAGTTAGTCTCTTTCTTTGGAGGGGATGGAGGGCGACGGGATCCCCTGGAGGATTCTCCAAGGTGTCTACCGTTTGGAGGAGTGTCATTATGGGTCCTTTTAGGGGCCCATTTCTGACGTTGTTCGTAGATGGGGGCGGATCTCCGGGAAGCCTCACCGGATGTCACGCCCAGATCAGTCCTCCTTTCTCTTCTTTCTTCCTTTTCATTTCTTCGAGGCTTTGGCCTCCAGACTTGTTTTCCTTTCCACTGGGACCTTTCAGCAGTGGATCCCTGAACATATGGTTCAGGTGTCACACCCCGATGTTCACCACGTGGGATATATCTTCTTTCCGCCACAGCAGATAGACGTTCTCTTGGCGGGGTTCTCCTGGCCTCTATCACTAAGGGCCGTTGGAACTTTTTCTTTTTCAGACCTTTCTCCTTTACAGTCTTCAGGACCCGATAGACCCGAGCTGAGAGAGTTTCAGGTTCCTTTCTCTTTGGAGGAGCTGGGACCTCCTGTCGTTGCTCCCAGAAAGACTTCTTCAGCTCACCAGTGGAGCTATTCCTTTTTACCCATTTTAAATCAGAAAATTTGTTCCGGGTAGGAACATTGGCTTCAGGCACTTGGGCCGACAGATTGGAAGGGTGAACAGGGAGTTGTTGTTGCTGAGCTCGGAGTTCAGCATTCATCTTTCTCCTTTGTCTTCTCGTAGGCCTCCCTCCAGATGAGGAGGCTTCAGCATTGTACTCTCCAGGCGCAGATAACCTGGTCGGCAGGGGTGTGGTGTTTGTAGTCACCACAGAGACTCTTCCACCATTCACAATTCTTCTAGTGGTCAGGGCCTCAGGCTGTGACAGCCTCTCAAACACAGAAATTCTCCCACGAGAATTTTCAGCAACAGGTCGTTGTGCCGGCATATGCACACGACGGGTGACAGCTTCAGTAGAATGGGGCCTCCTGGCAGACCTTTCAGCATTCCTTCCATTCACGGGAATGGCGGCAGTCCTTGCAACGACTGCAGGAAAATCAACACTACCAAATTGGATGGTAGCTCCGGCATTTCCGGTCTCAATAATAGCATTCGCCAGCTGAATCCTGGCACCTCGTCCCAACTGGACGGTCATTGGCGTGTTCTGTAGATCCATCTACATAAATGAAAGGCAAGGGTTAGTAATCAGATTCTGATACATCACCCCGCACTTTCAAAATGCAGAGACTTACACAGAACACAAAAATAAGAGAAAATAACATTAGCAAGCAGTTCAAATAATATAAATCTAAAATACTGCTAAATATGTTATCTCAATGGAAAAATTTTTTTGAATGATCATTTTAGAAAATTCAGAGTTTTGAACTGTTAAAGGATCATTTTGAAAGACTCAAAATCTTGAGTACGATTTGAAATAATTGCTACTATAGTACTGAGATGACTAGCCAAAGATGGAAAGAGAAACCAATCCCCAGCGGAGTCGCCAGAAATCTGGGGGCGACTCCGATTGTTGGCTTTTGGCTCTATCGGGACCTTTCAGTGATGGATCTTTGGATAAGGGACCAAATGTCACATCCTGATGTTCACCGTACAGAGCTCAATAATATCATTATATTTTTTTTTGCTACTACTATAACACTGAGACAACTAGCCAAAGATGGAAAGAGAAACCAATCCCCAGTGGAGTCGCCAGAAATCTGTGGGCTCCGAAAATTCGGCCCCGGCCTCCGCATCGCTTTTCTTATTCGGCGAGGGAGTTTTAACGAACTAAGTTCCGGGGTAAATTTTGGAAGGCAGATGGGTTTGTAGATAAGACACTACCCAGAGATTTCGCCCTCATTTTTGCGAGGACTTTATGATCTGAGTTCTGGTTTCCTATAGGCGCAAGCCCCTATAGTTAATTACCCCTCCCGATCACGAGAGAGAACTTTCGATTAAGGCTAGTCGTCAATCAGATACGTAGAGTATACGTGTTATCTGGCATATAGTAGCAGCAATGAATTTTGGATGTTGGTAGAAATTGGATTTGGAAATTGGGTTTTGATTTTTGGTAATTTGGAAAGCATTGAAAAGTTTGATATTTAAAATGTGAAATTTCACCACCTAACACTTAAAGCGGATGGTGGGGGAATGGATGATGGGCCCGATCAAGATCCCATGGTTCCGTCGTCCCGGGCCATCGTGGTCCCTGGTCTACTTAGTCAGAGGAGGTAGTCGACCCAACCTAACAGAAGGATCCTTGTCGGCAGCCATGGGTTGCTTCGTCCAAGGGGACCTTGTAGACCGGGGTTGAATGTTTGTCTAAGGGGACAAATTTGAATCCACCTTAGCTAATAGAGGGCTTTGTGCCCTATCAATCATATCCTATTGATTCATATCTCAAGGATTTAATACCATTAAGGAGCGTATTGGCACTGGCCATAACCGCTATCTGTGGTGCCATTTGGCGGCGAAACCACTCGGTTCAGAGGGCCCCGGGTCATAACCGTTTACCTGCAGTGCCATTTGGCGGCAAAACTGCCGGTTAGAGGACACGTACCACGTCCTTACTGGCAAGAGATTGTTTGAGAATGGATCCTAGTGATATTTTCGACTAGGCATTTGGCCCTTTTGTGAGCTGAGGTAAATTCTGATTTGTCCACCCCGACAAACTGTTGCGGAGAGTGGATGGATTTTTGCTTTAAATGTGATGGATTTATTTCAATTTTAAATATTTTTGGACTTTTGAATATTTTTTTTTTTTTGGAGTTTTAGATTTTCGTAGGTACTTGGGTGGAGCTTTGGATTTTTATGGGTATTTGGATATTTGGGAAACATTTGAAAATGTTTGTGAACCCCTCCGGTTGAGATAAACATTCAACACGGCCATCATCGGGGTGTTTGGGGGTCATTTCTTTTTATGGATTGAACCTTGTCAACTCTGTCGGGCTGTCGACAGAGGATCGGGTTTCGTAGGCTTCGTGCCTTTATTAGTGAATTCTCATCGTTATAGGCATTAAAGGCCTAATATGAATGTATTAAGATAAATATACCGGTCGCCGCAACCGTATATTTGTTTGAGAGTTCGAACCTTGTCGACTCCTATTGACCCATATAGGAGGATCGGGTTCGAACTAGAATTCACTTGTCAACCCGCGCAGCATCCCTAGACGTCACGTGCGTACCAATAACACGCTCGTCGGGGCCCATGCGGGTTTGGATTATATTTTCCCCTTTTAGTGTGCCTATGTGTATACAAACTATTGTGCACGTGCGGGGGTACTTTGAAATAATTGTAGACGCCTTCTGTCTGCTTGTACGAATGTTGCAGATCCGGTGGCGTGGCGTAGCAGCTTCTGAATTAAGTTGTTCGCTGCTTCGTACAGGTAGACTGTCGTGCACTATTTATTGATTTTCGTAGGCGGGTCATAGTGCACTAACTAATCTCCTGCCTTGGTTCGTAGATGCTTGTATTCGTTGTAGTTGTTTGGCTCATGTAGTACATCCGTCATTGTTATGAGTGGACAGGTAGATGTATTCCTTCACATACTGAAATTGACTTCAGGATACTGCATTTACTGAAGTCTTTCTGCATCTACCCAAAGTAGCATTTGACACATATATTTGTCTTCGTAGAGAGCTGATATGTGTTGCAGATCTTATGTCATTGTCTCTCTCGTTGTAGTTGATTGAATGATACAAATGTCATTCTCAAATAGACTTAGCTGGATATTCTAAGCCCATTTTGTTTTTTCATCATTCGTCATTTGAATGCATTGAGAGTTTGATGTGTTTGCTTGTTTGTGAATTCACTAACATATATATCATTTCTCTTATTTGCAAGAGAGCAATCGTATTTATGATTGAAATACACAACGACCCTCATCATCTTTATATTGCTCATAAGATGTTCTTTTGGATGCATTTAAATGATCACAACTTTGACACCTTCATTTAGATCTTGTATGATGATATGGATATCACTCGTTCTTTTTTGCAGGTCGATCTTCCTTGAATATTCCAAATCATTCTATCATTCATCACTTGTATACCTTGAAAGTTCATTCAATATTCTTTATGAGTTCTAGCTTGTATAGCTGCAAATGTCTTGTTGGAATTAGGCTTGGCTTAATGCCTCTTGGATTAACTTTGATTTCACATGACTTGTTATAATCCAAGTCCTAAATAATCTTGTGGAATTCAAGCTCAAGTTCAAAGTAACTTTGATTTGAGTCTTTTGCTCATTTGAATTTTGAATTCAAATGGTCCGAGTCATATCCACTGAAGTCTCAATTAGTTTGAATTCCAAAATGAGTCTTTAACACCTTTGCTTGTGTTCAAATCATGATTTATTTTAAGTGAGGTTCAAAGTCTTGTTCATTTGCTCATTCAAATTGGTGTTCAAAACAAGTTCATTTGCAAGAATCCCCGGATGGTATTTGTAGAGTTCAAGTTCAAGTCCACAGTCCACAAGTCCTCTGTTGTTCTTCTGTGTTCAACCAAATCCAGGTCCCAAATTGTTCTTCTCATTTGATTTTTAAATCAAATGTAATTTGAAATCTCATATTTTTTAATTGTTTGGATTTGAGTTCATTTAGGTTGATTGAATCAAGTTTATAAGTCCGAGTCCACCGTTCAATCAAGTCCAAATGTTCACAAGCTGAGTCCAAGTTCGATCGTCCTTTGAGTTCAACCAAGTTCTAGCTCTTTGTTCTTGCATGTCATTCGAGTGCAACCAAGTCCAAGTGTAGCAACATTTTCACTCGAAATTTCGGCAGCATTCCGGCGTCTCCCCCGTTTAGGGGAAAACTACGGAAAACTGGGCCTTTCCCACCACGCTAAGAAAAGCGTGCATGGTAGATGCCCTCTTTCGAGGACACCGCGGCCGTGTAATTTTTCGATCCCCCACCACGCTAAGAAAAGCGTGCATGGGTATTTTTGTTTGTAGAAAAGTATTTTTTATTTTTTTATTTTTTGAAAATATTTTGCAAGAACAGTTATTTCCCCGCAAGCGGGTACTTAAGGGTATCCCCGCTTCGTCGCGCGCATCGCACCGGGATCCCTTCCCACCACGCTAAGAAAAGCGTGCATAGGCGGGGTTTCCAAGGCGATACGAACTTCGAAGAAGGAATTTGGTGATTACCCGCTTCGTCGCAAGCGTCGAGACGCACTCCCTCCCACCACGCTAAGAAAAGCATGCATGGGTGGTCGTTTTGTCTCGACGCATGCGTTGAAACAGGGTTCTCGGAGTTTTAAGGTTTAGAATTTTATACCTTGGCGGTCGTCGGCGTTGGCTTGAGGGAGAAACATTTTTCTTTTATAATTATAATTAATGTTTATTAATAATAATTAAATATAATTAAAGTAATTAATTATAATTAATTATTTACTTAATTACAACTAATTATTAATAATTAGCTATAATTTAAAATAATTAATTTTAATTAATCTCAATCAATTATAATTAATGATTATTAATAATAATTAAAATAATTAATAAAAAAAATTATTTTTTTAATTAATTACAGTTAATTATTAATAATAATAATTAACCATAATTAATTTTTTTAATTATAATTAACTCAACTAATTATAATTAATGATTCATAATGATGGTTAGTTATAATTAAAATAATTAATCATAATTAATTTTACTTAATTATAGTTAATTAATAATAATTAACTACAATTAAAGATAATTAATCACAAATAATTATACTTAATTATAATTAATAATTATTAATAATCATTAAATATAATTAATATATTTAATTACAATTAAAAAAAAAAATAATAATAAAGATAAGTAAATCCCCCTCTTCCTCTCCTTCCTCTGGTTTCACGGGATCGGGCCGAAGAAGCGCGCGATAGAGAGAAAGTTACCTTCACAGCAAACGAGCTCTTGTGTTGCTTCCGATCAGAATGCCCTAACTTCGGGTTCGATCGAAAGGGGGAGGTCGATGCTGCAGTGGTCTCACGGCAAGGAAGAAGGGACGGCTAGGTATAGAGGAGTTCGGTCGGCTTGGCTACAACAAGGGAGATCGGGGAGAGCGGAGGAGGAGATCGACGGAGCGTATGCAATAGAGGTCGGCTCGGGTAGAGCTTCCCTTCTCTCTCTCTCTTTCTTTCTCTCGGCTTCTCTGGATCGGACGAAAGGTTGGAGACGGAAGGAGGAGGTCTGTCGGGATGGGTGCGGGATGTGGAGCTCGGGATTGGGAGTTTGATCGGAGCAGAGGTTTTGGGACAGAGCAGCGAATGGAAGGAGGAAGCAGTGGGAGAGAGTTGAGCGGAAGCAGAGGGTTCGGCTTCGTTTTATAGCCGCGAATGGGAGGCGATCGAAGCCGTCGTTGCAGGATTCGCGGAGAAGCGACGCGAACGGCGCCGAACAGGTACGAAGTTACGGGATTTCCGTTTGAGTTCGGCGTGATTTCTGCAGGATTTGCGGGTTCAACGGTCTATAGGTATGATTTTGAGTTTATTTCCTCCTTTTTTATTCTTTTGGTTTTTGTTCAGAGGTCAACATACTCTTTTACCGTTGTTACCATGCATGAACTGAAAAGCAGCAATAAAGGACATGGTGTACACTTTTGTTCTTTACACTTACCAATTGAACTATTAACTGTTTCAATAAAAAAAAAAAATTGAACTTCGGATCAATGTATATTAGTTAAATGTCTGTCCTTAGTCTTCATGTAATGGATTAAAATTAGATATGAGTCTTTAAAACTAATTAAGATTTAAGACTTTGTAGATTGTTGAAATGTTTCATTTTATTCGTGTTAGTTCCGTGTGGAATCTGATTGTGTCAATCCATCAGGTTGTATTGTCAATTCATACATTAATTGTGTCGGTCGAGCTTGACGAGGAGCTCGCTTGGGTTTATAGAGAGGGGCAGCGCACTCCCTGCTTAGGGGTTGGGGGAAAAGTCTATTTTTTTTTATTATTCGTACACTCACACAACATCGTGGCAATGTATGCTAGAAGCATTGTAGTCCTTTAGGTTCAAGTTGGAGATTGAGTGTGGAGAGCTGCGGCACCACCCCTAGTGCCGCAGGGCTATGAATCAAGCTGAGCATTTTTTTTTCTTTTTATTTCACTTAAAGGGTTGCGCCGTTGGATGTTTTTAATTGTGTATCCTATGATGCATAGACACGGACATGGCGACATGGACACAGGACACGTCAATTATTGAAAATATAGGACATGGATACGATATTATAATCTTAATATTTTAAAAATAGTGTTTAAAATTTTAAAAAGTATAATTTTAATAATAATTTAGAAATAGTAAGTCGTTTAATAAGATTTTGTGCTTCAAATGATTAATATTAGAATGTTAAGAGTCGGGCATCATTGTTGTGTATCGGGCATTAATGTTATGCAGTAAGTATTGGGCATCAATATCAAGAGTACGGGCATCAATATCAAGAGGGAGTCTGTCGTCGATATTGAGAGGGCATTGGCTGTCGATATTAAGAAGGTGTCAGACAAAGATGAGCTGTCAAGTTGTATGTGTCAAAATTGCTACCGTCAAACATAAATGAGAAGATAGTGTCAGACTTTAATGTGGAGATATTTTTGAAATGTTGATGTTGGAACATCGTCAGATGTCGATGTTTAGATGACATCGGACATTGTTGTGAAACCAAAATCGTAATCTGCCAAAGAGAAATGAAAATGAGAATATTCGATGAATGAGGTATTGCGTGCAGGCGATTGATTTGACTTTGAGAATAGGAAATAAGATATTTAGTTTTTATATGTTAAATAAATAAAAGTTTAAAAATACAAGAAATTATATTTAAAAGTATTCATAAAATATTTAATACATGTGTGTCGGACACACATGTCTAATTTATATTTAATATTTTTTAATCCGACACATTTTCGGCGTGTCCAACATGTATCAGAGGAGTGTCAAATGCATGTCGTGTCGGACACTGCATGTCTCTTTGAGGAGAAGTGTTGGTGCATCATACTGCATATCTTATCAAATTTGATCAAATAATTGTGTGATATGAAAAAAAACAATAAGAGAGTGAGAAAATGGTACAATTTCTCCCATTTTCATTATGAATTTCTTGGTGCAATGTGACTCTGTGATTTCTTTTTTCTTTTTCAGATTTCAGACTTTTCAATGATAAATACTAATGTTCTTTTTTGCTACTTTTATTTCTGGTTTGTTTTTTATTGTGTGATTTCACATCCCAACAGCTCGCCTTTATTTTCAATTCAAATATAAGCAAAATGTTTAAATTTGGCTCCTTAGTTTGATTTTAAAATTAAAGGAACATCAAGTTTTTATGATTATTGCTTGGTGACTTTACCGATCATTGTTGACTTGCACATCCTCGGAACTAAAAGAACCAAAAAAAAAAAAAAGCAATACAATGTTCTTTTTTTTTTTTTTTTTTGAAGAAAGCATTAAAATGCTATATTAAAGAAAAGAAAGTTACAACCTAGTACCATCCGATTCCTTCATAAGCAAATTAATGAAGGAATAAGGAGCATTACAGCTAACCAAATCTTTCCAAACAAAAGGGCTAAAACAAGCATAGTTAGCACAGAGATCGGCTAACTTATTGCTTCCTCTATTCACAAAATTTAAAAAAAAAAAACAAAATTTAAATCTTTAAGAAAAGAGAGATCAATACTATCGGTACCTCCTTTGTCCACCTTGTTCTTGATGAAATTTATAACATTTTTATTGTCACCTTCAATAATCACTCCTTTGTAATCCTTCACCCAATTGCTTAGAAATTCTTTCAAGGAAAGAATAGAATGAAGCTCCATTGCACCGGAATCCCAGTGCACAAACTGTTTACCGAATGCCCTCAAAAATCTCCCCAAATGATCTCTAAAGGCCCCACCTACACCGGCTTTATATGAGTTATGGACAGCTGCATCAATATTTACTTTGATCCAATCAGGCGTAGGAGGATACCAATTATTGAGCAACCTGGATGGTTGGTTGATACCCTCAATGCCCGAGAAAGAGCAAAAAGAATTCCTGTGCATAGCAGTAAAGCACACTGCATTTGAAGCTATATACAACGGGCTGGAACATTTCCCTTCATGAACAAAAAGATTTCTAGATTTCCAGAAATGAAACACAGTATTGCAATAAAGACTTTTAACCCAAGAATTTTGAACCTTCAGCCACTTTAAGCACTCTTCCAGAGAAACAAATATCGGAATTCCAAAACCCCAAGAATTTAAAATATCCACCACTTCTAACAGTTTGTTACAACCAGAAATAATATGCTCATTGCCTTCAGTTTTCCCGCCGCCTCTAGGACAATTATCAAAGTTTTGAAGTCTCCTATAGCACAGAAATTTATAAGTAGGTATGGCTTCAATAAGCAATACAATGTTCAATATATCATTTTACCGTTGACATATGTCAAATAATTTTTACCTTAAGGCGATTTGAAGTTTGTTGTATGATTAAAACATCCTAAATTCAAAATAATTTTGTAGATTTACGACATTGGTATTTTATTTTATATAACGTAACATCTCCTAAAAGATTATACTTTTTTAGAATTAAAACATCTCTCGACTGTAAGGAATCGATTAATATATATTTTACTCATGACCAACAAAGTTTGATGTTTGATATTATATTATTTCTGTCTATTTTCATTGAGGCAGTCGTCTTATTTTCACTAAAATCATCATTGCGATCATCATTAATCAGGAAAAGTTATACTTTGCCTCTATGAGCCTTGAGGGAGTGCTTTACTTGCTTGCTCGCTGAGAATTTTTGAGAGTTTGGGTACATAAGAAACTAAATGGTGTCAAAGAAAACAAACATATAGCGTTGAGAAGTGCCTACGAGCCTGTAGCTGTTTTGTTCATCAATGTTGTCAAGGAACAAAAGCTGCCATTGCTTCAGGATAAAATGCGTGTTGTGCAAGCTTTTGCCTTAACCGATAGAGTGATATGGACGTGCCTAGATTGCAAAAATGAACCAAGATAGCTAAAACCTTCATTTTACATTCAAAAAAAGGGCAGAATGCATGCACCGTATGATTAGAAAGAACTTACCGGCTGTGGTTATATGTTTGTGCCTGAGCTTTGATTTTCTATAGTGATAAACATGGAAGAATGTTTTGATGCTAAAATTTCAAAATGTATTTTCTCTTGCATATTCTCGCAACATGTATGCTATCCTTAATCTCCATTCCAGTCATATGATCCTGGAGTTATTGCCGTTCTTGAGAGCGTGTTCAACTTCAAACTACCGGTTCCTCTCAATTATCTGTTGGATTGGTTCGGGGGAAAAGTTTTGTTTATACAGGTATCCTAGATTTTTTAAGATTGGAAATCCAAATATTAAATGATGATGGTCATTTCTTTAATATTTGATAAACAGGGGGTGCGGGATCCACTCTCGAAATCGAAGAAACGGCTCTCCATGATCCGAGAGTACTGTAGCTTGGCCACAATTAAAGAACTAGATGCAGGTACATTGCTTTGAATTTTAAGTTGTGCTATTTCTTCATCTTCATTAAGTCACCACTCTTATTTAAAGCTATGCCGGATTTAGCCTTTATTTTGAACAGCTTTCTTGCTGCTTCTTAAAGCATATTTCTAGTTTCTATTAAAAATATTTTAATTTTTATACTGAAAAGCTTTTTTTAAAAAGCAGCAAAAAAAAGTCCCAAACGAAGCCTTAAAGTCAAATATGCACAATTTTCTTTAAACTTTTAGCCATGCTACTTTTGGTATATATTTTTCTTACCTAACCCATCAAGATTAATTTCATACATCCCACTTCTAGGCGCATGTTCTTTTCCTAATGATACATGCTCAAGCCACCAAAGTTTAATATAATAATGTCTTTTATCATAACAAAACTTTAAGAAAAAAATAATTGTTGGTTTATACCAACTTTGTGCTTGAGTGATATAGACTGATTTGCCGCCATGTAGTGGCTGCAGCTTAATGTTTTTTTTCTTAACTGATTTTTTTTTTTTTCATTGTCTAAATTGCTCTTTCAGGTCATTGTCCTCATGATGAGGTACCAGAAGAAGTAAATCGTTTGTTAAGAGACTGGATACGGACAGCTGAACTAAGCAATCAAATGGAGAGGAACAATTGATTTTTCTTATGGGGTTTAAAACTTTGCTTGGAAGTTGCTTCAAGGTGGTTATACTTCGACGTCATAAATTTAGTCAAGGCAATGATGTTAAATTCTGCATATCATTCTTTTAATTTGTTAGATCCGTTCTCAAGTAATTGGGATAAAGATATATGATAACGATTACTTGTTTTATTTTGTAATATATGCCTTTTGGTGTTGGTCCGTCACTCCGTCCTACTCATTATCTCCTTTCTTTCCTCATGACTCACCTTCTCCAGTTGGCCTTGTGTGGCCACATATTAAGTGGTACTGCTTGGTTTCTCTGAATAGAACTACAATAGTTATAAATTTTTTTTGTCTCCTAAATAGTTTGACTTTTCTTATAAATAAAATGCCCCTGGTGTTTTTTAAAATTACAAGATTGCTTTATATTCTAACATCGAAGCAGATTTAAAAGTTTCTCCAACCTATTTATGTAGTCCAAACTGTTTATTAGAGATTGATTAAGGTTTCATTTGGGACGTCTTTCTTACCGCTTCTTATTACAGTTTTTTAGTACAAAAGTTAAAAATTTTGTACTCCAAATTTACTTTAAGAAGTAATAAAAAAGCCGTCCCAAATAAAACCGAAATTATGGATTGAAGTGCAATTTTAAGTCAATCAAAGTTTAAGGAAATCTAAGATTGTGCAGGTCTGAGGAGCACAATTCGTTTCTGAGGCATTAACTACTACTCATGCTGCTGCTCTTTCTAGCCATGGTGGCCTGCTCCTTTGCCAATGGTAGATGGGCTCCGATTGCTCAAGCATCTTTCAACAAGTGAAGAAGATTGCTCTGCTCTCTCTTCCTGATTTATTAAGTTAGAATTTGTGGGCCTCTTATGTGCCTCATAGAGACCACGCTTACCAAGTGAAACTACCTTGAGCATTCCCTCATTGAGTTGTGGCTCTTATTCTCTTTTTTTTCTCTTCTAATTCATTAGATATATATCCATGTTCGAACTGGTGGCTACTTACCTTGATAAGAAGGCTGGATTGATAAATTCTTATTTGTAATGTTACATTGTGTGAGTTGATGAGAGAGTTTTTTTATTATTATTATTTTTTATGTTAATGAGGTGGATGTTAACCTCAACCCAAAATTCCCAAAAATCCGCAAGAAATCCCATGCACCTGACACTGTTCAGCACCGACGCCGCTCCTCACGTCTCTTCCTTGAGATTCCGCCAAAATCCTTTGCCAACTTGATGCTTTGCCAGTTGTTAAAAATCGATTGAACGAATTATTAATTTTTTTCTTCCACGCGAGCTAGCTCTGCCTTCTCACGTGAAAATCCCTACCCTTTTGAACATGAGAGCTCCCCGATTTCCATACTCCTGTCTACGACCTGTTGCAATCGGCCATTCATGACCACCTGTAGCTGAGTGAAGCTTCCAATACTCTTTCCCTCAATCCCACTTTGCATACAAGCTGCAAACAAATTAAACCTGACTTTAATCGAACCCACTTATAGCAGCCTCATCTAAACCAAATTCCAAGCAGCCGCAATCTTACTCCTTGACACCCTTCCCTTTGCTGGTCAAACATCCTCTCTACCTCGACCAAGATGAATCACCCTTCACTTCGCCTCGTATAGCTGCAGGACGGGATTTCGCAAGTAAAGCTTGCGATCCCGACGCTTCCATCCAATCTGCTCTTCAACTACTTGCCCGAGCCCAACTACAACAACCCCTTCGCTGTCCTCCTTAGCTATAGTAGCTCACACTTCCAATCTACCCCCACACCCCACTCATAATAAAAGCCCAACAGCTTTATCTCCCTCTCAATTCTTCCACTAACTTAGCCCATCCAAACCCCACTTCAAACACCACCTCAAGCCCACTGATATTAGCCCCTTTGCAAATCTATAACCTTAAAAGCCCATTTCCCTACCCCACTAAAGCCCATACAAAACCCTAGTCAACCCAAGGTAATTCCTTTATTAGGTTTATGTTAACGTTAATGGTGTTTGTTATTATTAACATTATTGATGCTTATTATTATTATTATTATTATTATTATTATTATCCATGTTATTTTTATTAATTATTATTAGTAATAGAGTTATTATTAGTAATTATTAATATTACATAAAAAATGAGGGAAAATTTAAAAAAAGAAGCGAAAAATAATATGCATTTTTGCCATCGTCATCATAGTCGACGCCATCATCACATGCAAAGCTATAATTTCCCATTCTTTATCGCGCATGGCACACTGAAAAATTACATATTTATGCTTTTCTCTAGCATGGTGGGAAGAGAATCATGTGTTGCACCTACAATGAGGCGGGTGGGCCCTATACACGTTCTCGTAGTGTGGTGGGGACACTATTAAGTGCAAGTATGTGCCTTAGTGTCAACGGAGAAAATAATTGCGCATTTCAAACATGTATCCAAAAGATAAATACACATTTTTCTTTAGCATCATGGGATTGAAAATTTATAGTTGTGGTGTCATTCGACACTTACTATTTACACTTTTCTTTAGTATAGCGGGAGGCCCAGACTCCTCAAAATTATCCTAAATTGGATAGACGTTGGGAGGTTGCTAAAATTTAAACCAAACAAGGGACTTGAACTAAATATGATAACAGGGGACTTGAACTTGCAAATTGAACGCCTAGCGAATAGAAATTGAACAATTAATAGGGGACTTAATTTGGATAGGAAAGAACTTACAAATTTGAATTGAACTTGCAATTTGGCTACCAGGGAACAAAACTCAATTGAAATAACAAAGTGCTAAACCTTAAAATGATAAATGCACGATTAAAAATAGAACTGTCAAAATCAAGTAATAACTTTATTCATCCGAATGCATTCAAATGAATGTTAACAATTGTGGGCTCCAAAAATTCATCCCGGGCTTCCACCCGCTTTGCTTTTCTTTCTCCGAGGAAGTTTTAACGAAATTAATTTCAGGGTAAATTTTGGGAAGGCATATAGGTTTGTAAATAAGACACTACCCAGAGATTTTGCCCTCAATTCATGAGGACTTTATGATCTGAATTCTGATTTCCTATAGGCGCAAGCCCCTATAGTTATATACCCCTCCTGATAATGAGAGAGAACTTTTTGATTAAGGCTATTCGTCAATCATATACGTAGAGATACACAAAATCTGGCATATAGTAGCAGAATGGGCATGAAATTTGGAACTTGAATAATCAAGGTTTGATATTTAAAATGAAAAATTTCACCATCTTGCACTTAAAATGGATAATGGGGGAATAAATGATAGACCCGATCTAGATCCCATGGTTTTGTCATCCCAGGCCATCATGGACCCTATTCTATTTAGTCAGAGGAGATAGTCGACCCAACCTAATAGAAGGATCCTTATCAGCAGCTATGGGTTACTTCGTCCAAGGGGACTTTATAGACCTGGGGTGGGTATTTGTATAAGGGGACAAATATGAATCCACCTTAGCTAAGAGAGGGCTTTGTGCCCTATCGATCATATCATATTGATTCATATCTCAAGGATTTGATGCCACTAAGGAACATATTAGTTCTGGTCATAATCACTATCTGTGGTGCCATTTGGTGGCAAAACCACTAGGTTCAGAGGGCCTCAGGTCATAACCGTTTATCCTGCTCTGCCATTTGGCGGCAAAATCGCTGGTCAGAAGACACGTACCACGCCCTTACTGGCAAGAGATTATTTGAGAATGGATCCTAGTGATATTTTCGACTAAACATTAGCTCTTTATGAGCTGAGGTTGTTTTTAACTTGTCCACCTCCGTAAACTGTTGCGGATGGTGGATGAATTTTATTTTAAGCGGTTGGATGGTTTATTTCAATTTTAAATATTTTTTTATTTTTTTTATTTTTTTGGGTATTTGGGATGACATTTGAAATATATGGAATTAACCACTCCGGTTGAGATATGCATTCAACACGGCCATCATCGGGGTGTTTTGGGGTCATTTTTATTCATGAGTTGAACCTAATCGACTCCATCGAATTACTAATAGAAGATCGAGTTTCATAGGCTTTATACCTTTGTTTGTGAATTTTTCTTATTAAAGGCCTTAAAGACCTAATATGAATATATAAAATAAATATTCTGGTCGACCTCGTAATTGTATATTTATTTAATGGTTCAATCCGTGTCAACTTCTATCTACCTGCATAGGAGGATCGGGCTCAAAGTTGGATTTATTTAATGACCTGTGCAGCATCACTAGATGCCATATGTATAAATACACATGCTTGTCGGGGCCCATGCGGGTTAATAATTGTACATGTGATTTAATTTTACCCCTTGTATACCTATGTGCATACAAACTATGGTGCATGTGTGGGGGTATTTTAAGGATATTTCAGTTGTCTAGTTATGCTGACAATTGTCATTTGGGTATGTGCAACATTCCATTTGAGAACTTATACATTCCTTTTGTCCGCTAGTACGAGTGTTGCGGATCCTATGATGTGGCATATATATATATATATATATATATATATATATATATATATATATATATATATATATATATATATATATATATATATATATATATATATATATATATATATATATATATATATATATATATATATATATATATATATATATATATATATATATATATATATATATTCGTAGAGAGATTGTATGTATTGTAGATCTTCCATCCTTGCTGGTCCGATATATTTGCTTGATGTTGAATGATGGTTGACTACGAGAGCATTGCAATATTCATCGGCTCTTGCTACATAGCATGTAGGTGCTTTCATTTATCACAACTTCTTATATGTTTTACTTATGATCCTTTGTATTCATAGCATTTCAGTAATTGCTATCTTCCTAATAAATTATATCAAGCATGATTGCATGTAGATAGAATGTTGTGTACTTATTTGCAAATTATCCAGCATTGATTGAAAGAAAGTTATATCCTTAACATTCCTCTTTCTTTGCTTGTAGACCTACTACATTGTGCATGATGGTTAGCAAATCATCACATTCATCATATGTCTTTTTATTGAAGGATTACCGTATTCATTTGTACGCCAATCTTTATTGTTCATAAATGATTCATCATCCATGAAGTACCACTAATGCTGTTATTTGTAGGTAGATTTATCACATTAACTTTCAATCAAGTGGCATTGATTGTATGATGTTTGCCTTGAACTTTTTTTAAATGCATCTTCATTAACCATTGTTGATTGTAGCTTGTAAGATTCAATTTGCTTGCTTATATTTTCGTCTTGATCATAGGGATACCCTAGTGTTTGTTGTATGCTTATGTATATGCTTGTACAGCATATCACCAACTGCATTAAGTCATTATATTTGTTATACCCTGATCTCTTTCACTTGCAAGATATTTGTACAATTACTTGCTTGCTGACTTGTACTAACTGTGGGAGGGCCACACTTAAGCCTTAATTTGATATTTCATTTGTCGCATGTCTCCTCTTGAACATGTCTTGTATGTTGGTGTTGATCTTGACCTCCTTTTTGGCATCGGTCACTTACACTATCTTGTCTTGCATTTTGTAGATTGATCCACCTTCTTATATATTGCACCACTGTGTTGATGAAGGGTCACTTTGCATATGCTATCTCAGCTCGTCGTTGGCCTTATGATTTACTCCTTTTGATCACATGTTGTCCTCTTATCGTGTCTCAAAATACATGTGGTTAGGTCGATGATAATTCTATGTGATTTCAAGCATTTGGGCCTTTATCGTGCATGTTCGTTCTGTGTGCAATATCTTTTGATCGGAACTTTGTTTTGTGAAAATGACTGCTCGAGCGCATCCGGGTCACCGAGATTTTTTAAACGAGCCCATTCGTGCTCGAATCAAGTGACGTTTGGTGCGTGTCGTTGAGAGAGAGTTGAATGTTGTCATTATTATTATTATTATTATTATTCACATAATAATAATAATAATAATAATAATAATAATAATAATAATAATAATAATAATAATAAATTAAATTTGAGAAGCATATAATATAATATAATATTAATTACATAGATGCTCTTCTTTAATTTTAAAATGAAAAGATTTGGAATTAAAATATGAAATATAATATTATATATACATGAAATAATCTCATTCAAATTAATTTAGTTTCGGACTTGAACACAAAATTACTTTTAACATCACCTCTTTTAACCTTCCAAATCAAATATATATTATGGTTCAATGTTCAAGAACCAGGATTCATGTAAGAAAAAAAGATCCCTCTCTATTTGATTTTCCATGAAAAGACATCAAGAGGACAACAGCTCATTTTTGCTTTTCAGAAAAAAAAGAAGAAGCAAACTATTATCTCACCATCTGATGGGAGGCTAAGTGATCTTTGGCCATTTCTTTAATAAAAAAATGGAATAAGACAAAAAAAAAGGTCTTCAAGGTCTTATAAATAAATAATTCTTGGATGGGCTCAAAGACAAGCAGCTGGAGTTGGGTTTTATGCTTGCTAGGGCCGGCTAAAGGAGGGCAAATTATTGGGTCAAGTGACCGAACCCATCTCCACGTTCGGACGCCAATAGAAAGACGACATCTGGCAGTGATTTTTTTAATTTAATATCTTTGCTTTAGAACTTGTCAGCCCGATCGACCCGACCTAGTAATCTTGTTTGTTGAATTTTAAGCATTTGCCACCCTTTTTTTGCAATTTGAAACCCGCGAAAGACGTAAATATCTATTGCTTTAGAAGAAAAAACGAGCTAGAAACTTGCAGAGATGAAATGGAATGCTCAGCGAAGAGGGAGGTGGAAGAGGGCATGGAAGAGGGAGTGCATGAATCAGAAATGATGCATGAATAGGAAGGCCTGGTGCATGAATCAGAATCGGAAGCTAACTTAGCTGGAAATTCCTCTGGTTTCAACATATCGGTAAGTTTCAATCTCATCGCAAGTTGGAAAAACGGGTTAGAAAGTTGTAAACAGTCAGTTTTAATCTCATCGCCGTAGAAAAAAGGCGTAGGTTTCAGCTCATTAGAGTCATAGGATCTTAGATGTTGCGGTTTTTAGGAAGAATAATTTTTTTTTGTCTGAAAAGTAAAAAAAGCTCTAATGTTGTTGTTTAGCTTTCATTATTGTTTTTAGGATGAAGATGATAAAAAATAGAACTTGTTTGCACTTTACCTGCGCTTTACCCGCGCTTTACTTGCGCTTTACCTGCGCTTTACTTGCGCTATTCATGCGCTATACTTGTGCTTTACTTTTACTTTACTTGTGCTTTTACTTGCGATTTTTGTTATTATTTTTTTATCATTTCAGGCTGTTTATAAAGATGAGAAAGAAGCGTATGAATGTTTTTGCATTTATGCCCACGATAATGGCTTTATCGTCCGAAAGGTTCATCACAGTTTTTGGCCAAATTCTAGGAAGATAAAATCGAAGGACTTTGTTTATTCAAAAGCTGGTTTCAAGAAAAGTATTGATCTTAATTCAAGAAAGATATTCATTAGACCAGATGTCAGAACTGGTGTCCATCCATGGTGAGGTTTGTCACAGATGAAGATGGTTACTGGCATGTCAAAAGATTTATTAAATCTCACAACCATGAATTAGCTAGCCCAGCCGACCGACAACTTTTGAGATCATATAGGAATGTTGTTGAGGAAAAAACTTCCATCATAAAATCGATGACAGATGCAGGCATTAGAATCGTTGATGCATATGCATACCTTGTAGAGGAAATTGGAGGATGTGAGAACATCGAATTCTCTAAGAGAGATGCCTACAATTTTATTTAGAAGGAGAAAATGAAAGTTTGTTAGGGATTTTAAGCCCTATGAACTTAGTCCCAAGCTAACTAAGAGGGGGGTGAATTGGTATTTTAAAAACTATTTTCACAAAGAAAGAAAATTGCATAAACCAAATCACACCACAGAAATAAATGCGGAATTTAAAAGCGCGGAAGCAAGAAAAAGAACACATAAATTTATAGTGGTTCGGTCGACTCGACCTACATCCACTCCTTGGAGGCACTCTCGAAGTATTGCACTACAAAACGTGACTCTCCTTTAGCCCCCACAGCTAGGAGAAGAAGCCCTCACAAGAACCTCCTTTTTGCCACCCCGGCAAGGCAGAGAACCTTCCTCCTTTTGCTTCCTCCTGAAGCTGGCAGAGAACCAAAACCAAAAGCAAACTCCTTACCTCTACCGACTCTTCCACGGACGAGAAACTCTATACGAAGACGAAGCAGAGCGATCCTTGAAGCAACCCTTGTGAATCCCCTCACAAGCTCCCCCTCACAAGATCCTCTTCTCAGGTCAAGACAGTAGCCAAAGGTCTTGAAAAATGTTGAACAAGAGCTCTTAAATAGAAGAGCTTCAAAGGAGCTCATTAATTGCAAGTTGCCGACAATATCGTCCAGGCCGATATGGACATCGGCCTGGCCGATCAGTACAAATCAATGAAGATCGACCAGAGCATAGCCCTGGATGCAAAGCTGGACGATTGAAAATTGGCTTGATCGTCCTGGCCGATCTCACGATCGTCCTGGCCGATCAGTTCAAATCAGAGGAAAATCGTCCTGACAATAGCCCTGGATACGGGCTGGTCGATATTGATCGTCCTGAAGTATCTTAAGGTTTTTGACTAGATCGGCCTGGCCGATCCTGATATCGTCCAGGACGATATGATCGTATCAATCATCCTTAATTACTCCCTTGATTTCCTGAACAATTATGACATAATTTGTGAATATCGTCCAGGCCGATCCTAGGATCGTCCTGGCCGATAATTTAAAAATACATTATACCATAATTGACTATGGCGGCTACATCTTTCTGTTTTGAGCTTATCGTCCTGGCCGATACACGTATCGTCCAGGACGATCTGTTAATGTCGGCTGCCTTAATTAAGAATCCTTAATTAAACTTTCTGTTTTAAGCTGATCGTCTAGGCCGATCCAAAAATTGTCCTGACTAATATCACTAAAAACAAAAATTCTAAGTCTCTCAAGTGTGTGTGTGTGAAGGGTTACATAGCATCAGTCTCTTTGACCATTACAAGTAGACTCAAGAGGTGAAAATCAAACGAACAGACTGACTCAACCCTAAACCTACGCAATCCTGAACTTGGCTCCTTCTTGATCGTCCGATCTTCGATTCCTGAAAAGTTAGAAGCAACAAGCAGTACAAGAGAAATAGTGTTTGTCAATCATCAAAACATAAGCCATAAAAAATAGATTTGCAACAATCTCCCCCTTCTTGATGATGACAAACACAAGTAGGAAAAAATTAAACAAAAAACAGGTTCATTAGAAAATCAAAGTTACAACAGTTTTTTCCTACCACATCATACCTACTCCCCCTTTTGTCATCACAAAAAGAGGGTCCAAAAACAACAGAAAAATATCACAAAAGACTAACAAGCAAACTACAAGAAGATAAGAAACAAACAACACAAAGCACATACTAAAAGAACGAGGGATCCTGATCATCAGATGGAGGTGGTGGAGGTGGCTGCTGAAAGTAACCGGCAAGTGTGGTAAATTGAGCATTGAACCAGGCGATGTCCTCAGAGTGTTGCTGCTCTTGTGCAGCAACATAGGCATCAAACCGGGTCTCCCATCTATCAAATCTCTCAATCAACTGATCAACCGGTGAGTGTTGGTGGAGAGGAACAGGGTCAGGAAAGGGAGCTGGAGCGGGAGCCTCCTCCTCTCTAGCCCCCCGAGGTTCCTCAGGGTGGAGACGAGTACTGTGAATGGTGCTGAAGGAATTGTTTGAGTAGAAGGGAGTTGGGAGATTTGGTGGAATAGGATACTAAAGTTGGTATTTAGTTTCAAGGACATAGGCTATGATGTGTCCTAAGGCTAGATTTGGTTTCCTTTTGTGGCCTGGATCGTGAATTGTGGTTAGGTGATCAATGTATCGAAAAATTAGGTCCCCAGTGTTAAATTCCCTATGAGCCATGATGTATAAGGTAGTGAGGGAGAGTAAAGGGGTGATGTGGACTCGGTCGCCGGCTTTTGGAATGACGGAGGTGCGAAGGACATGTTGGATTGTCCTAGCATCTCTGACTAAAGAGCTAGTCTCTCCAACATGGTAGGGTACATTGGTCTGGCGAAGAAAGTGATTCACCGTGGACCAATCAAGATCAGGGTTAGAGGCGATTATGTGCAGCTTATCCCCGGTGGTGGATAGCTATAAAAGATCAACACAATCCTGATATGTGATTTCGACAGGGCGTCGATTCACATAGGAGGTCAGGACTGTGAAGGTAGAGTTGATGCGAAGGTTTGCGAAAAATTCTCGAAGAAATTCTGAATTGAAAGGGAAGGCAAGAGACAAAATGAAGCGAAGAGAGGTGTGAGTAAAAAGATCCATTACCGGGTAAGAGAAGTGGACAGGATTGATGATTCTGGAGACAGTAATTTCACACTCTTTGTAATGATGATAGGCGGCTTCATCTTCTGCTTCCCGGAAATGAGGGTCAATCCTTGCCCTCGAGGAACTCCCAGAAGTCTGTCGGGCGTGTTTCCCACCAGCCATTTGAGAGCACTAAGCAAAGAACACAATAGGAGAAAGAGTTGGAAGTGAAAAACCATGGCTGGAACGGCCTGAATTTAAAGAAACGGCCATATCATCCTAGCCGATCACAGAATCGTCCAGGCCGATATGGTTCGATAATTATGTACAGGCCGATTGGTCAAAAAGGCGGTCCAATTGTCTGGGCCGATCAGAGATTGACCAGGCCGATTAGACACAGGCTATCGGCCCGAGGAGTCAATCCGGACGACTGTTGAAAAAAGCAGATAGTCCGAGCCGATTAGGTGTATCGTCCAGGACGATGCACAATAATTGATCGTACCGGCTGAAGTTAAAATGTTTAAAATGCATGCCACATGTATCATCCAGGACGAACAGTGGATCGGCCCGGCCGATTTTCCAATAATGGATCGTCCGGGGCCGAATTTATAGATCAAACGTGCTAACACGTGGATCGTCCAGGACAATCCAGTGTATCGGCCAGGACGATGCACATAAAATGCATCGGCCAGACAAATATACTATCGGCCAGGACTATCACCATGAGTTCGATCAAATCGTCCAGGACGATATAGGATCGTCCAAGACGATGAGTAATATTAAGCACAGAAAAGTTCAGAAGATGGATTTTTGAAGAAAATTTATCACATCGTCTAGGACGATAAAAGGATCGGCCAGGCTGATGTGACTTGAAATTGGAATCAAGAGAAGAATGGTGATGATCAAGACCCTCAAAAAATAAAACAAAAGAAAAAAAACAGTCAAAGATACAGAAAAATAAAAACAACACAATGAAAACCAAACACTGAATATTTTTGGATTTTAATTTTTCTAATTTTTTTTGTTTTATGGAGGCATCATATGAGAATTCTTTTTAAAAATTAAACTTTTAAAGTTCCAAGAGATCAAGAAGTTTAACAAATCCCAATCAGAAGAAGGTAGAAAATCTGATTCCGTTAACCCTAGATCGGACATCCTTCAGGGTACAAAATTCTTTTGGAAAATAGAGGCCAAACTCGGAATAACAAAATAGGATAAGAAGATCCATTCAAGACTTGTTTACAACTAAAATATCTCATATATAATAAACCAAAGTAATTTTTCTCAATCATAGAAATTGAAATCAAGTCTTTGAAAGTATCACATAATCAATGAGTTTTCTAAGTTTTAAGAGTTTCACCAAAGAGAGGATAGCTTGCATTTAGTGGACTCATTTTATGCCTCTTGTCACTTTGATTAGCTCTTTGAGAATCTTTTAATTTTTGATACACTTTTGTGTATATAGCTTTCTTTTTAATTTGACTTCATTGGCCTCTTTCCTTTTTAACTCTTGCAAGCTAAAAACTCTTTAATATACCCTTAAAGAAAAAGACTTAGTTGTGAGTATATCCTCCAAATATTAGAGAATAGGAGCTCTCTCTCTAACATAGGGAAGAACAATCCACAACACAAAATCAAAATCACGTGATAAATGCAATGACAAGATTTCAAAAGCTTGAATGATATCTAAGAACTTTGGCTATTATGCATAAGATAATTTAATGTAGCAAGATAAGAAAAAGATCTTAGATGAAAAAGCCATTGGTTAAACTGAGTTTAGACTTTTGTTTTAGAGAAGAAAATCATGCCACTAAACAAAGTCAGAAGAAGGGAAAACATCAACAGTATTACTTCCTTTAACCAATTTAGAAAATCTAAACCATATCTCCAAAACTCCTATATTTCAAAGCTTGAAAAGTTTCATCATATGGAAGGCCAAATTTAAAGAACAATGTGAAAAACAAACCACATAATATAAAATAATAAAGCAAACTAAAAACAACACAAAGTAAGCACAAAAAAAAACTAGCACAAAAAAAAAAGATTTCAAGCAAGTGATAAAGCAGCGAGTTTAAGCAATTTCGAGCTGCGAGCCTCCTTATGTCTAGTTATCCTATGCTCCTACGAGATCTTTGGTGAGAGCACACCTGCAAAACTCAACAACAGTCAGATTTAGGAACCCAAACAGGTTTGGGCTCCTTCTTATGAAATGTAGAGTGCAATGTAGAAGTGGTATGCTTTGAATCATGCATCTTAGGTCTCCACACCCAATGTGTACTACGGTGAACTGTGCAAGTGTGTGAGATGTGTCCTAGCATGCCACAAGAAAAACATGAACTCCAGGAAAAAGTTTTCTTAAATGGTTTGGGTAAAAATGCCTCTTCCTATGTTCTGGCTTTTGATTAGTAGTTGGTGTCATCCTAGCTTTCTTATATGTTTCCAAATCATTTTGAATCCTCAAGTTGGTTCTTTTTAAGGCATCATTGTCAATCCTCAAATTTTTCTCAATCTCTTTAGATTTTTTAAGATTATCCTTAAGTGAGGTGTGTGAAGCTTTCAATGCATTATGTTCATCAATTAACTCCAAATATTTCTTGTTTAACTCATCAAATTCATCAAGAAGAGCCATGTGATTTGAATCAATCATTGCATGATCTTTGAGAAAAACTTCATGCTCTTTTTGTAGATTTGAATGTTCTAATTTTAGGTTAGCATGAATTTTCTTAAGTTTTTTGTATGATGCATGAATTTTTTCACAAAATTCAAACAATTCATCATAGGTTGGTTTACATACCTCTTCCTCATCACTTTGATTTTCTCCCATGAAACACAAGTTTGTAGTCTCTTCCTCTGGTTTAGTTTCAGAGGAATCAGTACCAGATTCTGCCCAAAAACCTCTTTGGATTTTCTTCTTCTCCTTCCTAGACTTAGCTTTCTCCTCACATTTTTCATTTTCTTTGCTTGAATGATCTTGAAGTGTAGGACAATCGGCTCTCACATGTCCAGGCTTCCTACATTTAAAAAAAACAACATCAGAAGATCCTTTAAGATGTTTATGATCCTTACCTTTTCTCCAACTTTGATGATGTTTTTGTTTCTTCCTTAGAAAGCTTTTGAATTGCCTTGTGATGAAGGCAATTTCATCGCTTTCAGACCCGGAAGATTCAGAATCCGATTTGTGAGCCTTCAATGCAATTGTTTTCTCCTTTTTCTTCTCACCTGCATCTACAATTCTTTGATTCACCCCTTGCTCGTAAGCAATGAGTGAGCCAAGTAAGTTATCAATAGAATAGGTGTTCAAATCTTTAGATTCAGTGATGGCAGAAATTTTTGCATCATAAGACAAAGGCAAGCATCTCAAGATCTTGTTAACTTCTTCATAATTCGAAAGTTTTTTTCCTAGTGCATGCAATGAAGTAGCAATCTGAGTAAATCTAGTGTACATGTAAGAAATCGATTCATGAGGTTTCATACGAAAAAGTTTGTAGTCATGCAAGAGAATGTTTAAACAGGATTGTTTAACTTCATTAGTGCCTTCATAAGTGATGCATAATTTATCCCAAATTTCTTTACCAGTTTTGCAAGTTGAAACACGCATGTAATCTTCAGATTTCAAAGCACAGAAAAAACAGTTCAAACATTTCGCATTTAATTGAGCTAAATCTCGTTCATCAAAAGTTCATTCAGTAAAAGCAACTTCAGTTTTAACACCATTAATTTCACGAGAAGGTGGAGAATAACCTTCTTGAATAAGCATCCATATGCGATAATCAGTAGATTGTAAAAACATTGACATGCGAGTTTTCTAAAAATCAAAAGGTAGGTTATCGAACAGGGGAGGTTGGGTAATGGAATACCCTTCCGTAGTGTTGCGATTCCCAATGTTAGCCATGGATCAAATTCAAAAAGTTTTCAAACTTTTATTTTCGAATCCTGCTCTGATACCACTTGAAAGTTTGTTAGGGATGTTAAGCCCTATGAACTTAGTCCCAAGCTAACCAAGAGGGGGGGTGAATTGGTATTTTAAAAACTATTTTCACAAAGAAAGAAAATTGCATAAACCAAATCACACCATAGAAATAAATGCGGAATTTAAAAGCGCAGAAGCAAGAAAAAGAACACAGAAATTTATAGTGGTTCGGTCGACTCGACCTACATCCACTCCTTGGAGGCACCCTCCAAGTATTGCACTACAAAACGTGACTCTCCTTTAGCCCCCACAGATAGGCGGAGAAGCCCTCACAAGAACCTCCTTTTTGCCACCCTAGCAAGGCAGAGAACCTTCCTCCTTTTGCTTCCTCCTGAAGCTGACAGAGAACCAAAACCAAAAGCAAACTCCTTACCTCTACCGACGCTTCCACGAACGAGAAACTCTAGACGAAGACGAAGCAGAGCGATCCTTGAAGCAACCCTTGTGAATCCCCTCACAAGCTCCCCCTCACAAGATCCTTTCTCTCTCCTCTCTCTCTTTCTCTCCTCAAGGTCTTCTCAGGTCAAGGCAGCAGCCAAAGGTCTTGAAAAATGTTGAATAAGAACTCTTAAATAGAAGAGCTTCAAAGGAGCTCATTAATTGCAAGTTGCCGACAATATCGTCCAGACCGATATGGACATCGGCCTGGCCGATCAGTACAAATCAATGAAGATCGGCCAGAGCATAGCCTTGGATGCAAAGCTGGACGATTGAAAATTGGCTTGATCGTCCCGGCCGATCTCACGATCATCCTGGCCGATCAGTTCAAATCAGAGGAAAATCGTCCTAACAATAGCCCTGGATATGGGCTGGCCGATATTGATCATCCTGAAGTATCTTAAGGTTTTGGACTGGATCGGCCTGGCCGATCCTGATATCGTCCAGGACGATATGATCGTATCAATCATCCTTAATTACTCCCTTGATTTCCTTAACAATTATGGCATAATTTGTGAATATCGTCCAGGCCGATCCTAGGATCATCCTGACCGATAATTTAAATATACAGTATACCATAATTGACTATGGCGGCTACTTCTTTCTGTTTTGAGCTTATCGTCCTAGCCGATACACGTATCGTCCAGGACGATCTGTTAATGTCGGCTGCCTTAATTAAGAATCCTTAATTAGACTTTCTGTTTTATGCTGATCGTTCAGGCTGATCCAAAAATCGTCCTGGCCGATATGAGTAAAAATAGAAATTCTAAGTCTCTCAAGTGTGTGTGTGAAGGGTTACATAACATCAGTCTCTTTGACCATTACAAGTAGACTCAAGAGGTGAAAATCAAACGAACAGACTGACTCAACCCTAAACCTACGCAATCCTGAATTTGGCTCCTTCTTGATCGTCCGATCTTCAATTCCTGAAAAGTTAGAAGCAACAAGCAGTCCAAGAGAAACAATATTTGTCAATCATCAAAACATAAGCCATGAAAAATAGATTTGCAACAGAAAAGAGCAAGGATTAAAATTGGTGACACTAATTCTTTGATTCAATTATTTAAAGATCGACAAGTTGAGAACCACATGTTCGCATGGGATGTTCAATATAATGATCAGGATAGATTGTTAAATTTTTTATGGATTGATGGCAGAAGCAGGATAGATTATGAATGTTTTGGAGATGTGTTGATTTTTTATACTAGTTATATGCTGAACAAGTATAATTTTGTTTGTGCGTCATTTGTTGGTGTTAACAATCATTGGTAGAATATTTTGTTTGGGGTTGCCTTTTTGTCAGAAGAAACAATTGAAGATTTTACATGGTTGTTTAAAATATTTGAACGAATAATGGGTAATAAATATCCAACAATAATATTCACTGATCATGACCAAGCTATGGCCAGGGCCATAGAAGTTGCATTACCTCACACTCGTCATAGATTATACCAATGGCATATCTTTAAAAGGTTCAATAAAAAGTTTTTATCTACAATAGCAATATTAAAGTTAAAGGACTCTTCTATAAGTGTATGAGGTTGTGTGATTCTGAGGAAGTGTTTGAGGAAGCATGGGATGAAATGATCAAGGAAGGGAATCTTCATAACCATGAATGGTTACAAGATCTTTATAAGATAAGGAGAAAGTGGTCAACTGCTTTCAACAAGGATTATTTTTGCATGAACATTTTATCAATGCGGCATAGCGAGTATACTAATTATGTGTGTCATGGCATTTCTAAGCTAACAAGTTCATTAACTGATTATTTTCTTATGTTGGAAAAAGTATTGATGAATTGGCGGTGAAATGAGCAGGATGGGGATTACAAATGCAGTCAGTTTGAAATTGTTCCCGTGATAAAAAACAGCTCAATATTAAAACAAGCTGCTAGATTTTACTCAAGAAAAATATATTCAATTTTTTAGGAAGAATTTATAAAGGCTATGGGAGAAATGAGTATAGTTTTAGTCTCGACTGATTCTTCAAAGTTTCTAGTCAATTACATAGAGAAAAAGAATCAACACCATCCTTGGGTTGTTCACTTTGTTGCAACAGAAGATAATATTCAATGCAGCTGTAAGAAGTATGAAACCATGAGATTGTTGTGTTCTCACTATTTGAGGGTTTTTAAACAGTTGGATATGGCTAAATTCTCTGAGAAGTACTTATTACTTTGTTAGTCAGCAAGGGCTCGACAAGTTTTTTATTCAGGTTACTTGCTTAATTCTCAAAGAAGTAATAATTTCCAAAGTGGTAGGGAATTCATGTTCAGAAATCAAGTGAGCATGTTTGCATATCAAATGAGCACAGAAGCTCAAGGGAATAAGGAGGTAGAGGAGTTTATTTTTTCCTCAATGCAAGACATGTCTCAAAAATTATACTTAATTCTTGATGGCAAGAAAAGAAATCAGATGGATGTTGCTAGTTCCTAAGGTGGAAGTGCTAATTTGAAAGATCATCTAAAGCGTAGACCTAAAGGCATATCAAATACAAGACTGAAAACCCATTGGGAGAAGAAGAAATGACCTAAGAGTAAGTTTTTAATAACATGTTAATTATTTAATTCCTTACCTAAGACTAAAACTCTAGTTTCTAACATATAAGAAACCTTTGGTGGGGAATAACCCAATGAATGAACCTTCTTCAACACAGATGAACTTTTCAAGCATGCCTAAATGTTTCAGTGAGGAATTTATAACCGGTCTACCATCAAGCCAACCTTGCGCTTAACTTGCGCTTTACTTGCGTTATACTTACGCTTAACTTACGCTTTACTTGTGCTATTGTTGCGCTATCGTTGCGCTTTACTTGCTCTTTGGTAGAAGTTACACAACAAACAAATTTACACATGTTACACATCAATCAAAAACTATATTGTAACATAATAAAATGTACATTTAGAATTCATGGATAATATTTATAATAAGTTAAAGAATATTTACTTCTTTGTTGTAAGAAAAAGAAAATATGCTAACTCTGCCCTAAATTTTGGCATATACGTTTGTCAATCTTTATAAGCAGTCCAATTTACTTTCTTTCGTTGCACGGCTTTCTCTATGTATTTACAAACGAACATTCCACAATCATAATAGTTTGATTGAGTTGGAAGTCCATAAACCACTTGTAAGTTCCATTTTGTTATATTGCTTGAAAAACATCCTTCGATGTCCTCATGCAATAATTTATCTGAACAAATAAACCCTTTTATAAGTATATTATGTATGGAAACATAGTTATTTGGATTTAACTTAAAATTTGGATTTCACTTACAACTGTATGATATATATTCTTGTGTTAAGGATTTGGTAAGTAATCATACATTTTTCAGACTTTCTCCTTCAATTTTCCTATAAGAAGAACCCAATACTTCTTGTAAATTATGGGTTGAACAATAAGTTTGCATTCTTGAACAGAAACAGGATTAACTTGTTGAAGACAAATTTGATAATTATGTTTGTATAACTTGTATACTTGTAATAATTCAGGTATATAAGATAAAAAATATGAAAATAGGATTAAAATATTATTTATACTTACCCTGTACAATGGAGAAATGTACAAGTAACGTTGAAATTTGTCTGACATTGCCCTACTCTGCTCTAATAAAAAATAAGCAAAAGCATCAACATGGTTATCTGCTAGCCAATCATTTGTGAACAGAAAGATAATATCTACTCTTTTTATTTCTATGTTTCCAGATGTAAATATTATGTCGTCCCTACAAAAACAAAAAAAATAAAATGTTAAAGCGTAAGTAAAGCGCAAGTTAAGCTCAAGTATAACGCAAGTAAAGCACAAGTATAGCATAAGTAAAGCGCAAGTTAGGCGCAAGTTAAGCGCAAGTAAACTTACTTTTTATCAAATTTTTTGAAACATTCATTCATAAAATTTTGTTGCTGCTCAGTTAGGAATGGCTTCCCTGGATAATCCATAAATTGCATTACAGGTCGAGGCTCAATTTGTATATTATCAACTGAGATAGTGTCTTTATTCTTCTTTATTACATCTGGTATTTCAACTTTTTTATCATCTTCTCTTTTTCTTTTTTGAATAATGTGCCTTGATAAACTCTCTGTTGGTGGTGGCACATCTTTTTTGGCCAATGATGGAGGTGGATGAACATCTTGTATGGGTGGTTCTGGAAGAAGATCCTCTTTGCGATGTAGTGGAAGAACATCATCAATTGGTGGTTGTGGAAGAATATCTTTGGGAGGTTGTGGAATAACATCTTCTTTAAGTGATTCTGAAGGATGAACACCTGTAGTTTTCACTAATTGGTGGCAGGAGTAAGAACTAAATATAGGCAACTTTTTTGGATTATGATCATAATTCATTTGAAATTCAATGAATTTGTACTTCAGGGAATCTTGATCTGCTCCCAAATTCTCTTCAATTTTATTCAACATCTTCTGAAATACTTCAAAATATTTTTTCTGAACAGTCTCTAAATCTACAGTTCTTTCAATGGGTAGTTGTTCAGCAGACGGTTGAGTGGTGTGAATTTTTTCACTAGGTGGACGCGTATAAGCTTGAGTTGGCGGCGGAGGTGAAGTTTCAGGTGGTTGTTTATGAGGAGAATGAGGAGAGGGAGGTGGGGTGGTGTGAATTTTTTTCCTTGTCGGTGACTGAATTTTCTGGGGTTCATGCCCTGACCGGGTTTCCAGGTTTTGTATAGCAATAATGTCAGCCCCGTATTTTTCTGCTTCTGCATTAGTAACATTCTCAAGACAAAAATAAATATGCTAAAAATAAAAAATGTATTATTTTCAGAAAGCAGAACTATAACGCAACTATAGCGCAACCATAGTGCAACCATAGCGCAACCATAGCGCAACCATAAATAATTTTGCATAATTTACACGTAAAAATTACCTCATTTTTCTTTAAAAATTTAAATAATTTTGCAACATTCTCTTAAGTAAAGTATAATTCAGTATACTCCTCCCATCTTAGAAAACAGTCTTAGTTCTAGATCGGATGATTTATTCAAAGAAAAGTATTCCAAAAATCAAATATGTATAATGTCAAAAAAAAAAAAAAAATTAAAAGTTAACATTAAAAAGCTTTATAGATGGAGAATAACCAGTAGGTCTGGAAACGTACCAGTAAAAGAGAAAAAAATCATTGATGTAACCCATTGTCGTTGCATTTGAAACTTCTCAAAAATTATTTTGAATTCTCCTACCATGAAGTTCCTTATGCATGAAGCCTAATTAATAGAAGTGAACTCAATTAAATTACTTACAATAGATATGAGTCTTCTAGGAGTTTTATGATTGTTTAGTGGAAAGAAAAGATTAGATAACAAAAACATTATAAAGGTCTTTAATTTTGTAGCATTATCAGTTAATCTGTCTAATTTTGATATTTCTATTTTAATTTTAGTTGTTAGAGGTCCAATTAGGAGATCAATCCTCCATTTGATATCAATGCCTCTGTTAGGCATACATGTCAGAAAATTTTTGAACATGTTACATTTAAAGTTAAAAAAACAAATCCGTATAAATAATTTCTTATTCAAAAAATTACCTATCAACAAGGCAACCTCATCAGAAGTGAATTTCAGTAAATGACCAAGGATGATGAAGCCTTCATCAACAGGACTCTAAAATTTAAGAACCTCAAAAAGAAGTGGTATACACTACTATAATACGGGGAACTTCAAAAATTGATGAATGTTCAAATTCTTTAATGTTTGGTCAACTTCATCATCAATAATCTCAACAAAAGCATCACAATATTTTCTAAAAGTGATAATATAGCATCTAGAAGTTACTGGACTTTGATACGATATCTTCATCTGTAAAAAAAAAAGTAAAGCGCAAGTTAAGCGCAATTTAAGCGCAAATATATATTTCGTAAACATTTTGTTTCATTTGTCTCTTCCAATTACTAAGAAGGTTGAAATTCAGAAAAAAAAACATTTGAACATCACATTGAACAAAAATACTATGTATACAATTATTACTATACCTTAAAATTTAGCATAAAGCGTAAACCTTTCGTATCATTTGTTTAATCCATTTACGAAGAAGGTTGAAATTCATAAATAAATAATTGAACATTAGATTGACCAAACAATGCTATATATAAAATTATTACTAAACCCTAAAATTTAACAAATAACTTAAACGCAACAAAAGCGCGAGTAAAGCGCAAGAAAGGCGTAACCATACCTCTTTCCAAATGATGATCTTCTCTAATGTCGTCATCTACTGCCGGCGGGAAGAAGCTGTCGCAGAATCGAATGTATTGGAGGAGTCCGAGAGCGCTTACCAGAGCCGGAGTAGCAGTGAAAATGTCGCTTGAAAAGATAAAACGTGGAGTTTCCATTCTTAGTTTCTGGAATTCAAATAAACTGGGTTACTGGGTCGGGTCGATCGGGCTGACAAGACATAAAGCAAAGATATTAAACTAAAAAAATCGCTGCCAGATGTCATCTTTCTATTGGCGTCCGAACGTAGAGATGAGTTCGGTCACCTGACCCAATAATTTGCCCTAAAGGAGAGGAGGTTGATTTTCATTTTTTAGCCGCATACCTCCTCCTCTCTCGATCTTCTTCCCTCTCTTTCTCTCTAAGAGACATGGTCACAACAACCCTTCCCACTCCACCACCGGCTCTTCATGCTGCTGTGTGATCGGGTCGTTCCTCTTCAGCCGACCATAACTCTAGCTCCGATCTACCATTCTCCACCAGTCGACCCAGCCGCCGGCTTGCTCTTGATCTCGCAGATTCAAGCCTCAAATCCGACTACTTCCGCTCGACTTCCTCCATCTTCTTTTGACCCGTCAGACAGTTAAAAAAATGTCAACTGAGGAGCTTCACTTCAGTTCCAAGGCCGATGCGGGTTCCTCAAGACGTACCCAGAGCAAGCCAACATCACTTGGAAGAATGGGTACATAGTCATCAAGTGCAGACCTTGCAAGGTTATTGAAACCTCAACCTCTAAAATAGAAAGTGGTAGAACAAGTGATGGTTTGAGGCTTCCCGCTTATAAAAAAAATCTTTTGTTAAAAGGTCAGTGGTTTCGTTCTTGAAAAATGGCTAGCACTTTAACAAATTCCTCATTAACATGTGTCTATGAAATCATACATGGAGTAATAGATTCTTCTACCAGCTACTATTGAGAGCATAATGTGTTGTATGTTTTAAATGATTGAAGTTGAGTCATGCTAGATGATAAATTTCTGCTTGGAGGGTATGTCCTGGCTACATTTGGATTTACTTCTAAGAATTTATTTCAATTAAAGCATCTGGCTTTGTTGGTATTTTCAGCAGAATGCAGCTAATGTCTATCTTGGGTTAATTGATTTTGAATAGTTTGTTAAAACTTCTTTCTTTATAAAATAGAAAGTAACTTGATTGTTAAAAAAAATAAAGTGAAACTAACGCATTTTATGGAATTAGTAGGTTGCTACTTTCATCATTGAAACCACATAAATCATTTAATTCAAATTTCTTGAAGTATATATATATATATATATATTCTACTCAGAATTTCATTAACTTTGTTTGTTTTCTCTTCCATCTGAGCAAAGAGGGAGAAGTATTATTTTTATGGTCGACTGCTTAGTGGATAAACAAAATTTATTTAAAAAACAAAAATCTGTATATATATTTATATTTTTTTTACATGTATAGTTTATTTTTACTTGCTTATGGTTGGCTAAAAAAAATGAAGGGAATACCAATAGCATTGGTTATAGGTAATCAATGTCTCTTAAAATCACCCAACAATGAATTTTCTATTATTACAACTAAGTGGCTACTCCTAATAAATTAGCTTGGAATGACAATGAATTTATGTTGGAATAATGGCTATTGGGTGAAGGATATTATGAGAATAGATTGTCATAGAAATGACGTAAGTATATATAAATTATATGTAATAACATTATCAATTAATATCAAAGAAAAATAAATTGCAACCGATATATATACCTTTACTTATCTTTTTGCTAATTTGATTTTATCTCTTTTGCGACATATTTTTGGAAGTCAATTTCACTCATTTATATTAATCTTTCATTAGTCTTTTTTTTTAATACCTCACAGATCCTAAATATTTACATATTGATGTTTCTTTACGTTCATATTTAACGGCTATTCTTCAATAATTAGTATTGCAAATCTATTTTTCATGACTTATGTTTTGATGATTGACAAACACTGTTTCTCTTGGACTGCTTGTTGCTTCTAACTTTTCAGGAATCAAAGATCAGACGATCAAGAAGGAGCCAAGTTCAGGATTGCATAGGTTTAGGGTTGAGTCAGTCTGTACGTTTGATTTTCATCTTTTGAGTCTACTTGTAATAGTCAAAGAGACTGATGCTATGTAACCCTTCACACACACACTTGAGAGACTTAGAATTTCTGTTCTTACTCATATCGGCCAGGACGATTTTTGGATCGGCCTGGACGATCAGCTTAAAACAGAAAGTCTAATTAAGGATTCTTAATTAAGGCAGCCGACATTACCAGATCGTCCTGGACGATACGTGTATCGGCCAGGACGATAAGCTCAAAACAGAAAGAAGTAGCCGCCATAGTCAATTATGACATACTGTATTTTTAAATTATCGACCAGGACGATCCTATGAATGGCCTGGACGATATTCACAAATTATGCCATAATTGTTCAGGAAATCAATGGAGTAATTAAGGATGATTGATACGATCATATCGTCCTGGACGATCGCAGGATCGGCCAGGACGATCCAGTCAAAAACCTTAAGTTACTTCAGGACGATCAATATCGGCTAGCCCGTATCCAGGGCTATTGTCAGGATGATTTTTCTCTGATTTGAACTGATCGGCCTGGACGATCATGCGATTGGCCTGGACGATCAAGCCAATCTTCAATCGTCCTGTTTTCCATCCAGGGCGATGCTCTGGCCGATCTTCATTGATTTGTACTGATCGGCCAGGCCGATGTCCATATCGGCCTGGACGATATTGTCGGCAACTTGCACTTAATGAGATCTTTTGAAGCTCTTCTATTTAAGAGCTCTTGTTCAACATTTTAAAAAAACCTTTGGTTGCTGCCTTGACCTGAGAAGACCTTGAGGAGAGAAAGAGAGAGAGGAGAGAGAGAGGATCTTGTGAGGGGATTCACAAGGGTTGCTTCAAGGATCGCTTTGCGTCATCTTCGTCTAGAGTTTCTCATCCGTGGAAGGGTCGGTAGAGGTAAGGAGTTTTTCTTCTTTTGGTTTTGGTTCTCTACCAGCTTCAGGAGGAAGTAAAAGGAGATAGGTTCTCTGCCTTGCCGGGGTGGCAAAAAGGAGGTTCTTGTGAGGGTTTCTCCGCCTAGCCGTGGTGGCTAAAGGAGAGTCACGTTTTGTAGTGCAATACTTGGAGGGTGCCTCCAAGGAGTGGACGTAGGTCGAGTCGACCGAACCACTATAAATTTCTGTGTTCCTTTTCTTACTTCCGCACTTTTAAATTCCGCATTTATTTTTTGTTGTGTGATTTGGTTTATGTTATTTTCTTTCTTTGTGAAAAGAATTTTTTAAAATACCAATTCACCCCCCTCTTGGTTAGCTTGGGACTAAGTTCATAGGGCTTAACATCCCCATCGAACTTTCAAGTGGTATCAGAGCCTGATTCAAAAATTAAAGTTTGAAAACTTTTTGAAATTGATCCATGTCTAACTTTGGGAATCGCAACACTACGGAAGGGTATTCTATTACCTGACCTCCTCTGTTCGATAACCTACCTTTTGATTTTTGGAAAACTCGCATGTCAACTTTTTTACAATCTACTGATTATCGCATGTGGATGCTTATTCAAGAAGGTTATTCTCCACCTTCTCGTGAAATTAATGGTTTTAAAATTGAAGTTTCTTTTACCGAATGGACTTTTGATAAACGAGATTTAGCTCAATTGAATGCGAAATGTTTGAACTATTTTTTCTGTGCTTTGAAATCTGAAGATTACATGCGTGTTTCAACTTGCAAAACTGGTAAAAAAAATTGGGATAAATTGTGCATCACTTATGAAGGCACTAATGAAATTAAATAATCCCGTTTAAACATTCTCTTGCATGACTACAAACTTTTTCGTATGAAACCTCATGAATCGATTTCTGACATGTACACTAGGTTTACTCAGATTGCTACTCATTGCATGCACTAGGAAAAGAACTTTCGAACTATGAAAAAGTTAACAAGATGTTGAGATGCTTGCCTTCGTCTTATGATGCAAAAATTATTGTAATCACTGAATCTAAAGATTTGAACACCTATTCTATTGATAACTTGCTTGGCTCACTCATTGTTTACGAGCAAGGGGTGAATCAAAGAAATCTTGCTGCAGGTGAGAAGAAAAAGGAGAAAACAATTGCATTGAAGGCGCACAAATCGGATTCTGAATCTTCCGGGTCTGAAAGCGATGAAGTTGCCTTCATCACTAGACAATTCAAAAGCTTTCTAAGGAAGAAACAAAAGCATCATCAAAGTTGGAGAAAAGGTAAGGATCACAAACATATTAAAGGATCTTTTGATGTTGTTTGTTTTGAATGCAGGAAATATGGACATGTGAGAGCCGATTGTCCTACACTTCAAGATCATTCAAGCAAAGAAAAGGAAAAAGGTGAGGAGAAAGCTAAGTCTAGGAAGGAGAAGAAGAAAATCCAAAGAGATTTCTGGGCAGAATCTAGTACTGATTCCTTTGAGACTGAACTAGAGGAAGAGACTACAAACTTGTGTTTCATGGGAGAAAATCAAAGTGATGAGGAAGAGGTATGTAAACCAACCTATGATGAATTATTTGAAATTTGTGAAAAAATCCATACATCATACAAAAAACTTAAGAAAACTCATGCTAGCCTAAAATTAGAACATTCAAATCTACAAAAAGAGCATGAAGTTTTTCTCAAAGATCATGCAACGATTGATTCAAATCACATGGCTCTCCTTGATGAATTTGATGAATTAAACAAGAAGCATTTGGAATTAGTTGATGAAAGTAATGCATTAAAAGCTTCACACACCTCACTTAAGGATGATCTTAAGAAATCTAAAGAGATTGAGAAAAATTTGAGGATTGAGAATGATGCATAAAAAAGAACTAACTTGAGAATTCAAAATGATTTGGAAACTTGTAAGAAAGCTAGGATGACACCAACTACTAATCAAAAGTCAGAACCTAGGAAGAGGCATTTTTACCCAAACCATTTAAGAAAACCTTTTCCTGGAGTTCAATGTTTTTCTTGTGGCATGCTAGGACACATCTCACACACTTGCACAGTTCACCGTAGTACACATTGGGTGTGGAGACCTAAGATGCATGATTCAAAGCATACCACATCTGCATTGCACTCTACGTTTCCTAATAAGGAGCCCAAACCTGTTTGGGTTCCTAAATCTGACTGTTGTTGAGTTTTGCAGGTGTGCTCTCACCAAAAACCTCATGGGAGCATAAGATAACTGGACCTAAGGAGGCTCGCAGCTCAAAATTGCTTAAATCCGCTGCTTTATCACTTGCTTGAAATCTTTATCTTTTGTGTGTCTTTTTATTTTATTTGTTTGTGCTAGTTTTTGTGCTCACTTTGTGTTGTTTTTAATTTGCTTTATTATTTTATTTTATGTGTTTTTGTATTTCACATTGTTCTTTATTTTTGGCCTTCCATATGATGAAACTTTTCAAGCTTTTAAATTTTGGAGTTTTGGAGATAGGGTTTAGCTTTTCTAAATTAGATAAAGGGAGTAAACTGTTGATGTTTTCCCTTCTTCTGATTTTGTTTAGTGGCATGATTTTCTTCTCTAAAACAAAAGTCTAAACTCAGTTTAACCAATGGCTTTTCATCTAAGATCTCTTTCTTATCTTGCTACATTAAATTATCTTATGCATAATAGCCAAAATTCTTAGATATCATTCAAGCTTTTGAAATCTTGCCATTGCATTTATCACGTGATTTTGATTTTGTGTTGTGGATTATTCTTCCCTATGTTAGAGAGAGAGCTCCTATTCTCTAATATTTGAAGGATATACTCACAACTAAGTCTTTTTCTTTAAGGGTATATTAAAGATTTTTTAGCTTGCAAGAGTTAAAAAGGAAAGAGGCCAATGAAGCCAAATTAAAAAGAAAGCTATGTACACAAAAGTGTATCAAAAATCAAAAGATGCTCAAAGAGCCAATCAAAGTGATAAGAGGCATAAAATGAGCCCACTAAATGCAAGCTATCCTCTATTTTGTAAAAACTCTGAAAACTTAGAAAACTCATTGATTATGTGATACTTTCAAAGACTTGATTTCAAATTTCCATGATTGAGAAAAATTACTTTGGTTTATTATTTATGAGTTATTTTAGTTGTAAACAAGTCTTGAATGGATCTTCTTATCCTATTTTGTTATTCCGAGTTAGGCCTCTATTTTTTCAAGAGAATTTTGTACCCTGAAAGATGTCCAATTTAGGGTTAACAGAATCAGTTTTTCTACCTTCTTCTGATTGGGATTTGTTAAACCTCTTGTGCTCTTGGAACTTTAAAAGTTTAATGTGTGGAAAGAATTCTCATATGATGCCTCCATAAAACAAAAAAAAAATATAGAAAAATTAAAATCCAAAAATGTTCGGTGTTTGGTTTTCATTGTGTTGTTTTTATTTTTCTATGTCTTTGACTATTTTTTTCTTTTATTTTATTTTTGAGGGTCTTGATCATCATCATTCTTTTCTTGATTTCAAATTCAAGTCACATCGGCCTGGCCGATATTTCTATCGTCCTGGCCGATATGATAAATTCTGTTCAAAATCCATCTGCTGACCTTTTTTCTGTGTTTACTGCAATTCATCGTCCTTGACGATACTTTATCGTCCTGGACGATTTGATCAAACTCATGGTGATAGTCCTGGCCGATATTATATTTGTCTGGGCAATGCATTTTATATGCATCGTCCTGGCCGATACACTGGATCGTCCTGGACTATCCACGTGTCAGCACGTTTTGATCTTTAAATTCGGCCCCGGACGATCCATTATTGGACAATCGGCCGGGCCGATCCACAGTTCGTCCTGGATGATACACATGGCAAGCATTTAAAACGTATTAACTTCGGCCAGTACGATCAATTATTGTGCATCGTCCTGGACGATACACCTAATCGGCCCGGACGATCTGCTTTTTCAACGGTCGTCCGGACTGACTCCTCGGGCCGATAGCCAGTGTCTAATCGGCCTGGCCGATATCTGATCGGCCCGGATGATTGGACCACCTTTTCCCGCTCTAGCTCCCTTTCCTGACCCTGTTCCTCTCCACCAGCACTCACCGGTTGATCAGTTGATTGAGAGATTTGATCGTTGGGAGACCCGGTTTGACGCCTATGTTGCTGCCCAGGAGCAGCAACACTCTGAGGATATTGCCCGTTACGAGCATCACCGCGCTGAGGACTTAGCCCGATTTGACAGTTTTCTTACTCACCAGCAGCAGCAGCATGACCAGGACCTCGCTTGGTTCAATGCTCAGTTTACCACACTTGTTGGTTACTTTCAGCAGCTTTCAGCAGCCACCTCCACAACCACTATCTGATGATCAGGATCACTCGTTCTTTTAGTTTGTGCTTTGTGTTGTTTGTCTTTTTTGTAGTTTGCTTGTTAAGTCTTTTTGTGATGTTTTTTCTGTTGTATCTGGACCCTCTTTTTGTGATGACAAAAGGGAGAGAAGTTTATGAGGTTCTTTTTTCATCAATCCTGAATTTTTGCTATTAACTATTTTTCGTAGTGTTTTGCCATCATCAAAAAGGGGGAGATTGTTGCAAATCTATTTTTCATGACTTATGTTTTGATGATTGACAAACACTGTTTCTCTTGGACTGCTTGTTGCTTCTAACTTTTCAGGAATCGAAGATCAGATGATCAAGAAGGAGCCAAGTTCAGGATTGCGTAGGTTTAGGGTTGAGTCAGTTTGTACGTTTGATTTTCACCTTTTGAGTCTACTTGTAATAGTCAAAGAGACTGATGCTATGTAACCCTTCACACACACACTTGAGAGACTTAGAATTTCTATTCTTACTCATATCGGCCAGGAAAATTTTTTGATCGGCCTGGACGATCAGCTTAAAACAAAAAGTCTAATTAAGGATTCTTAATTAAGGCAGCCGACATTACCAGATCGTCCTGGACGATACGTGTATCGGCCAGGAAGATAAGCTCAAAACAGAAAGAAGTAGCCACCATAGTCAATTATGACATACTGTATTTTTAAATTATCGGCCAGGACGATCCTATGAACGGCCTGGACGATATTCACAAATTATGCCATAATTATTCAGGAAATCAAGGGAGTAATTAAGGATGATTGATACGATCATATCGTCCTGGACGATCGCAGGATCGGCCAGGACGATCCAGTCAAAAACCTTAAGTTACTTCAGGACGATCAATATCGGCCAGCCCGTATCCAGGGCTATTGTTAGGACAATTTTTCTCTGATTTGAACTGATCGGCCCGGACGATCATGCGAGGACGATCAAGCCAATCTTCAATTGTCCTATTTTCCATCCAGGGTGATGCTCTGGCCGATCTTCATTGATTTGTACTGATCGGCCAGGCCGATGTCCATGTCGGCCTGGACGATATTGTCGGCAACTTGCACTTAATGAGCTCTTTTGAAGCTCTTCTATTTAAGAGCTCTTGTTCAACATTTTAAAAAAACCTTTGGCTGCTGCCTTCACCTGAGAAGACCTTGAGGAGAGAAAGAGAGAGAGGAGAGAGAGAGGTTCTTGTGAGGGGGAGCTTATGAGGGGATTCACAAGGGTTGCTTTAAGGATCGCTCTGCGTCGTCTTCGTCTAGAGTTTCTCGTCCGTGGAAGGGTCGGTAGAGGTAAGAAGTTTTGCTTTTGGTTTTGGTTCTCTGCCAGCTTCAGGAGGAAGCAAAAGGAGATAGGTTCTCTGCCTTGCCGGGGTGGCAAAAAGGAGGTTCTTGTGAGGGTTTCTCCACCTAGCTGTGGGGGCTAAAGGAGAGTCATGTTTTGTAGTGCAATACTTTGAGGGTGCCTCCAAGGAGTGGACGTAGGTCGAGTCGACCGAACCACTATAAATTTCTGTGTTCCTTTTCTTACTTCCGCACTTTTAAATTCCACATTTATTTTTTGTGGTGTGATTTGGTTTATGCTATTTTCTTTCTTTGTGAAAAGAATTTTTTAAAATACCAATTCAACCCCCTCTTGGTTAGCTTGGGACTAAGTTCATAGGGCTTAACATCCCCATCGAACTTTTAATTAGGATGGTATTTTGAAGCCCCTAGTTCATGAATGTCCTTTTGTTCAACTGGATGAATGGCAAGAATTTTTCACTTCTTTGAATAAAACTTTGGGGACAGAAATCTACATATATATATTTTTATGTATTTTGCCAATCAAGTAAATAAGTAGATATTAAGTTTCCATAATTATTTATTTAATGCAAAAAAAAAGTACTTGCAACATAGAAATATTTCCTCTATCTTCTAGTAGAAGACCATTTTGATATATGCGCTTCATTGTTACATATAAATTCGTTATGGAAGGGAGGGGGTTTATGGCCATATAAATCAATTATTTCCTGATTGAAATCATGTATAAATATATATTTAAACTCGATCTACTTCATGGACTTATTTAAAAAAAAAATTCATATATCCATTTTGTGCTTCAAATCATTTCATACTAATGAGCAAATTTAATTCATGTATGTGTGCTTCAAATCATGTGTAGGTTTAACTTCAAAAATATATATAGCATGATCACGATTTGAGGTGTATATTCATATTTAGATTTTACTAATGTTAACATGTTGAATCCAAGTGTTTTGTTCATATCGAAGTTGTATGTTATGTCCCAATTGCAATGCATAACTTGTAAACATAATTCATGAATAGGTTAAGTATATTGCAATAACACATATATATACATTTAATGTCGTGTAAATATTTCTTTGGTTAACTGATTCAAATTGCACAATCATTCATGTTAAGATATAATTATTTACTTTAATTTCTCATTTCCTATTTACATGCACGATCATTATCACGTGTCATCCTCAATTTTACAAGTATATTAATTTAGAAATAAAATACATGTATTTCTGACACTTGCTTTTCTCTTCACCTTTACTTGCGATGTACATTTGGAGCTTTTGGAGTAATAAATGAAGGAGCCTACAGATACGAGTATCAGTTGCCCCCATTCATTCCGGTGGGGTTGCTACGGGCGGAACCACTAGGTCATAGCCCCCGGTGTAGTATTTTCTTAAAACTTAGAAAGCCTTTAAAGGCCTAATGATTGCACAATCCCTACCCTTTAGGACCCTTTAGAAACTTCATTTTATAATTAGGATTGCTTTCTTTTCTTTTAGATTCCTAAACCTATTGACATCTGTACTAAAGTCCTAAGGGTTAGAAAACAAAACATCATTTAGTCATACAACTTTAGTGACACTTAAGGACAAAAATTAAGGACTGAGTCTTAGATAACATAGACTTAGAGTGCATGTTCCCTATAGGATATAAACATCAAAACAAAAACTTAGTGACACGTTTTCTTAGGTTTAGTTTTTCTTAATCCACTAATAATCAACTAATGAAAGTCAACCTTAATTCAATCCTTTAAAATATACTAAAATATTTTATTTTTATTCTAACCATAATTAATATTACATAACCATTAAAAATGTCAAATCTAAATCAAATCTAACTAATCTAATAATCAACTCTTAATCAACCTAAATTTTAAAAGTGGTAGATTTAATTAGGAGATCAAATCATAAGCTAAAATTCATTAGGGTTACAGACTCATAAATATCAAAATTTAGAATAATCTTTAAAATCAATCAACAAACTTGATTAATAAATTGCTTAATTCACATTTTCTTTTTCTTTTTATAACAAACTAAAATAATTCAATAAAAATTGGTCGCCACTAGGTAACACAGGCCTACGAGGCTATTAAGTTAGCCCCAATGAGGATGAAATAAACCTCACGGCCTCGGTGTGAAACAAAGATGGTAATCAATCAAACACTAAAATAAAATATTTAAAATCAATCCTTAAAATACTAATACTTAAACTTGAATTAAAAATTCCCTTCTACTTTTTAACAAATCAAATACAAGTAACTAACTAAACTTCCCTATATAGGACTTACAAAAACCACACAACCTACACAGACTTAGATTGGCTTGCTAGGACTCGACTACAAGTCTTAGGTTAGGCCGATGCTTTTTTTTTCTGTCTCTATGTTATGGCGACTTGCATGTGATCTGTGTGTTGTTTGCTTTACTATTTGCTTTAGCTTTTCTGTAACGCTTTTCTGTGACATTTTCTAGCTTTCTTTCTGTACTGTTGTTGTGAGCGTTAGAATACCCATAGGTTAGGCCTGCTTTTCATACTAATATTGTCTTCTTGTAGATGGCCGTGCTCATACAGCACTAAAGGGGGCTAAAATTAATAATAATTATTTATAACTGCTTTAGGTACTTGCTTCAGCTGCTTAGCCCCCAACAATTAGAGCATGACCAAGTGTGATTTATTTTTAGCATTTTCTTTTATATATAACTGCTTGGATGATTTTGATTATAACTACTTAGGATAACCCCTACAGGAGAGTCTAGATTTTCTATTTTCACTGATGTAATATATTTAATAGTAAATATTATGAAAATCATTAAAATAAGGCATTTTAGTATAAAGGGGTCTAAAGGAAAAAAGAAAACCCCGCAGAGGGTTTCCTTTTTTTATTTGGACATCCTTTTGGAGGACGAACTACGAGGAGCCCGAAGGAATGAAGATGATCTATAGACGAATCAAGGAAGGGAAGATGAAGATTAAAGATATAAAATGCCTTATTTTAAGATTTGTTTCATCCCCGGGTTGTTGTCAGTGGAGCCCGACCACCATTACTTTTATGTATTTTGTAATGTAATATTGTATGGCACTTGCCATGGACTTTGGACACTCGATTTTGTTGACTTGTGTTTACTTTATTTACGCATTAGAACTACATGCTTTTTCCTAGGTTTCTTAAATTGCTTTGTTTGGGTGTGGCTCGGACGGAGTCAATGTTAGGCTCTTTAGGATGTTAAATTTCCTATAAAGTTAAAATTTATTTAAGTAAGATAAAAAATAAATATAAGATTAAAATCAACCAATTTTTCTAAAAAAAAAAATTAATGCATGACTCCATTAAAGGGTCACTTTTTAAAATTACAATAAGTAAGCCTTGCTCACTTCGCAGTGACTATTGGTCAATTCTAATTAGCCCTACCCTCACATGCATAGCCTTGAGTCAGCTTATAGATTTTTCTTTTGCAACATAGAGGGATAGTTCATTTTGCATTGCATAGTACCATTCATGGTCGGGTTTAATACTCATTTCCTTTTCTCTACCTCCCACCACTCTTGCATTTGTATAAGACTGGACAATATGGGTTTGATATGCTAGGTGGACTTTAGCTGGTACCCCTTTCCGAGCAGGGTGATAAATCCAGGCCGGGGCTACTTAGATCCCTTGTGTGATTTAAGCTATAAGTCCCCTCATGGTGTCAACTTTTTATGAATTCTCAATCTATCATTTCTCCTATGATAGTAATTCGTTCTTTGATCTTCTAAACTCAAAATTTTATTCATATCTTTATCCATTCAAAAAGGTCTAATCATCATTAAAGATAAATAGAATAGACTCTTTGGAATAGAACTTAGGAACTTTTTTTGTGCACCAAATTAAGAAGTGAATAATACATCGTTCTTAATCGAGAGTTTTCCTAAGTCAAGGCTTAGGACGTAATTAACTACAGGGGCTTGCGCCCGTAAGAAACTGATCCCACAATCAAATAAACCTCATTCGAGCTAATATATCTAATGGGGGAAATCTCATGACTTTTGAGTTATATATATTATTATCCATCGAGGTTGATAGGTGAAAGCTGCTATCCTCCATGGCTAATCGTATGTATAACTCCATCTGCTCTTCCATCGGTCTGCTTGAGTTGAGTGTAAAGGCCTACGATCATTTTGTCCTACGGGATAGTGTGGTCGTACCCATTGCATTCGAACCCCACGAGCAGAATCCTTTCGGAGACCCACATTTAACTGTGAAGTGTTGTATTTGTTGTGTATCATCATATGCATTAATCTATTTAGTTTGCAGTTGAGCGATATGTTTGTTTAAGTGATTGAAACATGCAACGTACTCAATCATCGTCACTTGTGAGTGAGTTGTCTTATATATAAGTTGTAATGCTTGTTCGAGAGAATACTGTACTTTCTTGATATTGGGAGATTGCAAGTGATAGGGACGCTACATCTTCTCGCATGACTGCTACGGAGAATATCATCAACTCTAACTTTGTTATTCACAAGACATTATTGCAAAGTATTTGCTTTATTTGCTAAATGCATTTCATTCAATCTCCGTGTGAGTTACATACGTCACTATTGGGCATATCATAAATCACATAGGATTGCTTGTAATTATTTATACTTTGATATATGAGCAAATGATTGTATGTAATAAGAGTCTTTCATCATTGCATATGAGCAATATGTGTCACTTTCTTTGGGCCATTGTTGTTTGCAAATTGACCTCATAAGGATGCTGATGTATTTATCGCATTTCTACTTCCTTCATTAACTGATGTTCCTCACTTGTATGCTTTGATAGTTTATTCAGTGCTTATTTGCATTGGTATTTTATTGGCCACTTGTATTGTGTCTTATTCATTGATGCTTATTTGGAGCTCTTGCATCATTGTTCGTGAGCAATTTGTATATATGTTGGATTCCGCTTCTATCACCAGTCCTTGTGCATTTACTTGTATAGTTGGCCTCTACATGTATGGCATTTATTTGAATACACTTGAATGTTTGGAGTAATTATTTGTATCTACTCATTACCATTTGTAAGTAGATTGTGCATCTCTTTGAAGACATATTATTGAGCTTTCCACTTAATCTTTGCTTGCGAATAGGTTGCATTTATTGCAATCATTTTAAGCAAATTATGTTGCAATCCACAAGTCCCTTACATTCAAGTTGAAAGTATTCTACAACATATGAAAATGACTTAGATTGTGAATGATAGATTTTTTTAATGACATTTTTCCTTCCAATTGAAATGATGATCCCTTGATGTTCTTTGAAAACTTTATATTGTAACTTATAGGTAGATCACCACATCCCTTATAATACGTCTAGATTATTTCTTAGGGATGTATCATATCCACCATTATAAGTGGACTATTATGATCCAAGGGATCCCCCCATATTATAGCTTTATGATCAAGCTATACTTCCCACAATCTTTGTTAATTGGAAGTCAATTTATACTTGAAAAATGGATTACAACATGCATGATGAGCCTGACACTATTGGAAATTAGTATTTGTTACCCAATTGGAGTGATGATTTCTAAACTTTCAAAAAAGATTTTGTATTATTATTTATAAATATTTCATTGCACTCTTTCTCTACTAGGCCCTTATTTGTATGTTGCCACCTTATCAAATCAATATTTTTATTTTAAAATATGCTTCATATCATCCAATTGAGCTCAATGTTCAAGATGAATTCCAAATTATTTGAGTTCAACATTTTTTTGATTGTTCAATGTCAAGCTTTCCTGAGCCTTGTCCAAGCTCCATTCAATATGGTTCAACTCAAGTTCAATGTCCTCCGTTGTCCTTTGAGTTCAATCAAGTTCAATGCTCAACTCATTTGAGTTCAAGTAGTCCCCTGTTGTTCAAATCTTGCTCAAGTCAAAGTTCCCTGTTCTTCGAGTCTTGTTCAAGTCTAATGTCCACCATATTCATGTTAAGCTCATTGATATTTGATTTTAAGTTTCTTAAAATTGTTCAATTTTGTTCAAATTAGATCCAAATTCATTTAGTTTAAGGTTCCCCATTAACTATAATTTGAATTCAAAATAAGTCCAAATGAAATCCTCTGTCCACCAAAATTTTCGGCAGCCTCCTGGCATCTCTCTTGTTTAGGAGAAATTTTAGGAGTCTGGGCCTCCCGCCACGCTAGAGAAAAGCGTGCACAATTAGTGTCGCAAGACACTGTAGCTGTAGTTTTCATCCCCCACCATGATAGAGAAAGTCATGCATGGGTCTTCGGGCAATGGTTCAAAATAAGCAATTTTATATTCATCCCCGCCTCGTCGTAGGCGTTGCACCAAGTTCCCTTCCCACCACGCTAAACAAAAGCTTGCATGAGTTGGTTTTTCGGTGCATTGCTAACACTGAAAATAGAATTTTAGGAGATTGCCTGCTTCGTTGCAAGCATCACAACGAATTCCCTCCTACCACGCAGAGAAAAACGTGCATAGGTAACCGTTCATCACGTTGCAAGTGCCAAAACAGATTTTCTTAAGTTTTTAGAGAGCATTATACATTCGTGACGGTCGGTGACGATGGTGTCAGGGCACACAAATCAAGATGAAATATTTAATATATAATTAATTATATTTAATTCATAACTAATTATAAATCAAATGTAGTTAATTTATAATTAATTATAAATTAACAATAATTAATTATATGTAATCCATAATAAATTATATTTTATTTAAAATTAATTATAAATAAATATAATTATATTTAATCATAATTAATTACATTTAATTATAATTAAATGTAATTAATTACACCTTATATATAATCATAATGAAATTTGAGTAGGATTTATACATGATTTGAGCAGGATTTGATCGAGATTATGCAGGATTTAAAAAGATTTAGACAGTTTAATCTCACGATGAGTTAAATCCCCGTCTCCTCTTTCTCTGTAGATTTATGGGATTTAGCTGAAGAAGCGTGTGGGAAGACAGAAAGTTACCTTCATAGCAAGCAGGTTCCCGTCGTTACTTAAGATCGAAATGGCGTAACTTTTGATCTTAAGGGAAGCGAATGTCGTTGTCGAAGGACGTTAGGGATTTGAGCTCTCTCTCTCTCTCTCTCTCTCTCTCTCTCTCTCTCTCTCTCTCTCTATGGATTGGAGGAATCAGGAGGCAGAGGCGATGTCTAGGTCAGCTTAAAGAGGTGCAGATGGGAAGGGGTCGGGCAAGTCCAGGGCTTCAGTTTGGTAGTAGGAGGCGTTGGCTGTGGAGGCTTCGACTATGGAAGGTCTTGAGGAGATAGGGAATGGACGGGGCTTACAATATAGAGAAGAGGTGGAGTACGGTCGTGGGTTGGGTTCAAAATCGAGGAAGGCCGGGGATTTGGGAGTTTTGGAGTTTCCGACAGGTTGGGTAGTCAGAGTCGTCGAAGGCCTACAGGCGACAGCTCGAGCTCTGGAGATTGGAGGTTTATCGTGGAGATGCTCTACGGGTGAAGGGGTTTAGACTGGAATGGGAGTGTGAGAGAGCTGGAGGAAGACCGAATGTACTAGACTTCCCTCTCATTTTATTGACGCGAATAGGAGCGTGATTTCACGCTCTATGCAAGATTTGTGCGAAAAGACTTGAGCAACGCCGTTTTGCAAAAGATAGGACTGTAGCATGTAGGATTTTTGTAGAGATTTGAACAAAGGTAATGATATAAGTCTCTTTTTTTATTTTTAATTTTTTATTTTGTTTGTTTCCTTTGGCTGCATAGTAGAGATCAACAACAATCAAACAAATGAGCTCATAGTGAACAAATCCCTAATTTATACAAATGATGATTGATAATTTCGATCATCTAACTGAATATCAATGAATAAATAAGGCGTAAGTAACTAACAAAATGTCCGATGCACACTCGCCCATAAGTGATGAATTTAAGATAACCCATCATGGTTTATTAGATGATCTATAGACAGAGGCCAAGAATTCACATCGAATACGAGATCTCATGAGTGTATAATGGAGACTTGTGGTGAACGAAATAATTCACCTAGAAACATGTGTGTGAACTTATGATGCATACAATACTCCATCTATAAGCAATATCAACATAATCTCAACAAAGACATTTGCAATACTAAAAGTTCTATGATGTACATAACGTTTCATCCATAAGCAGTTGTAAATGAATAATCATTTACACAACCCGCTCACAATCACTGAGTATAGTGAAACTACAAGAGACAACAATAAAGCAATTCACCTAAAACCCTCAATGAATAAGTGCACTAATCTGCTGGTGAGCAATGATAATAGATAGGCCATGAATCTAATAGTCTCTCTATGATCAATGTCAGCCAGCCTGCAAACACTTGATAGTTTCCATGAATATTTAAAGTCAAGAAAGAAAATACAATAACCCTTACAAGTGATAATGATCGATGTGCAAAGAGTATTAAGGATCCCTGGTGAACATAGATACGCATGCAATGTACTATTTACGAGCTATGATGAAAACTGTAATGAATGCAAGAGGATTACAACAAACACAAGTGCCTACGAGCTATTGTAGGAGACTCATCATTCTTATGATACTCCATTTACAGATGGTACTAAACAAAATACCGCAGGACTACAACAAATACAAGCTCCCATGAGCTACTATAGAGGATCCCTCATACACCCCATGTGTTGTCCATAAGCAATGTACAAAGTGTCTACATTAAGTGCAAATGTTTATGAGTTACTATGGAAAACTCGTTATGCATACAACAAGCTATATGTGAACGAGTACAAGAGAACTGTAGTGAATGCAGTTACCTATAAATAACTAAGGGATATTCGTTAGTGCATGAAAATCCACCCATATAAAGAAACAAACAACTCATGATATAGTAATATGCCACCGAATCCATAATACTCATATAAGCGGATATAATGTGTGTATAAGCTCCCAAATGAAATGATGTGCACACTCAAATGATAGTTTCTCCCATAGATTATCATCATTAAATATTTTAAAATTCTCCCCATACATACATTGCAACATATATACTCACAAATTTGAAAGTGCACGTGAAGGCACGTTAACCTGTATAAATATAAAAAGATATACCCACATGGGTCCTAGTGAGTATGTTATGGGTTCACTCATGACATCCGAGGATGCTACGCAGTTCAAATGATAAATTCAAGTTCGAGCCCGATCCTTCTATATGAGTAAATAGGAGTCGACACGGCTCGAACCATTAAACAAATATACGGTCATGACATTGGCTGAGATATTTATTATTTACGTTCATGTTAGGCCTTCAAGGCCTATAACAAAGAAAATTCATCAATAAAAACATACAACCGACAAAAAAATTGATCTCCTATCACCAAGTAGATAGAGTCGACAATATTAAATTAATTAAATAAAAATGTTTATAAGTACCACAATGATGATCGTGTTGAACATAAATCTCTAATGGAAGGGTTAATTTCAAATATTTAAAATACTCCCCAAATTCCCAAACGCCCATAAAATCCAAAATGCCAAAAATATCAAAACTTGAAATATTTAAAATTAAGATTCAATCATCAAACACTTAAAGCAAGACACATCCACCTTTCACAACAGTTTGCCAAGATGGACAAATTCAAATATCAGTTCTTCTCACAAAGTGCTAATGTCTGGTCGAGAATATTATTAGGATTCAATTTCAAATAATCTCTTACCAGAAAAAATGTGGCACAAGTTCTATAACCAGCGATTTTGACGCCAAATGGCATTATATGTAAGCAATTATGACCGGGGACCTTTGAACCTAGAAGTTTGCCGTCAAATGACACCACTAAATTACGATCATGGACAGAGTTCGTAAGAACCCAATGACACTAAATCCTTGATATATGAATCAATATGACATAATCGATAGGGCACAGAGCCCTCTGTCAACTTAATTGGATTCAATTTTTTAAACTTAGGAAAACTTACCATAAGTCTATAAGGTACCCTTGCATGACGCAACCCAAGAATACTGATAAGGATCCTTCCATCGAGTTGGGTCGACTACCTCCTCTAATTAAGTTGGCCATGAATCATGATGGTCGGGATGACAAAACCATGAGATCTTGATCGGGTACATCATCCATTCGCCCACTATCAGCTTTAAGTGCAAGATAATGAAATTTCTAATTTAAAATATTAAACTTTCAAACACCTAAACATGTGATGCTACTATTTGCCAGATACACATATCTCTAGGTATCTGATTGATGACTAGCCTTAATCGAAAGTTCTCGCTCGTTATCGAGAGGGGTAATTAACTATAAGCGCTTGCGCCTATAGGAAACCAGAACTTAGATCTAAAGTCCTTATAAATTGAGGGTGATATCTCTATGTGTTTCTTATTATTTCAAACCCAATTTGCCTTTTAAAAATTTAACTCAAAACTTGATTCGCTAAAACTCCCTTGAAGACAAAGGAGTGATGCGACCCATGACCCAAGTTTGAGATTTTGATGAAGAAAAATAATGTCGCCTAAACTACTATTCATTGAATATCATTTATTGTTTGTTATTGTCCGTGAGTACTAACATTTCAGGAAGATCACAAGCTACTCACGACAACAGGAAGACTCAAGACTGGTTAGATTAGGAGTATGAGTCTAACAATGTAATTTGTTATTTATTTTATTTTTTATTTTTTTGAGTCTGGCCACAAACTGCTTGTAAGTCTGAGTAACCATGCACACGCACAGGGGGAGAGGGTTTTAAAAGTAAAAAATGAAGATTTTCTTTTTCTTGTGATTGTACTGTATGACGTTATTTCGTACTATACGATCTGAGCTTGTAAAATAATTTCTGTGAATAGATCGCACCGTACGAATACTATCGTATTATACAATGTTTTCCAAATAAGAAACCCTAGCCGTCAACCTAACTTAAGTAAGTTTTTCTCAGTCGTTCGTACTGTACAAAGGACTTCGTATTGTACGATTTATTTTAAATACTTACTTAAATTAACCCATGATTAGTGAAATAAATCAAGGCTTAATTACTAATTAAAAATCATACTGTACAAACACATTTATACCATATGATGAATAGAGATGAATTCTGATCGTCTCGGAGATCGTCCTGGATGATCCCTTAATTTTGTCTCATCGTACTGTACGATGAACAGAGACGACATTTGATCGTCTCGAAATTTTTCCTGGATGATGCCTTGATTTTGACCATTCATACTGTACAATATATATCGTACCATCCGATGAATAGAGACGATATTTGATCATCCCGACTATCGTCCTGTACAAGCAGTAGTGTATGATTTATTATCGTATTGTATGATTAGATTTTAAACTGTTTGTACACCTTCATACCAGGATGAAGCCTGTTTATGTATATCGTACTGTACGATTGTAATGGCTACTTTGAAAATTTCAGGGATTTTGGAGCCCATTTTATGTGTCAAAATTGTTATGTTTTGAGAGAGAGATAGAAAGAGGGGAACGTGATTAGAGAGGGAATGCTTGTGAGAGAGCTCTTGAAAAGTTTTGAGGGTTTGAGAGAGAAAGGAGAAGGTGAGCTTAGTGAGGGAGAAGAGGTGTGAGGGAGATCACACGGTTGCTCCGTTCTTGCTACATCTTGCTCCTCCTATGGCCCGAGAAGAACTTGTGGGAGGCTCTCTGAGGAGGAGACTCTTCTACATCCGTGATCTCGAAGGTACTCTGCCTTATCCAGGAGGGATAAAAATGAGAAGGTACTCTGCCGTCACCAGGAGGGTGAACCAGCACTTGGCACTCCGCCACGCCCGATTGGTGAAAGGGAGTATAGTAAGGGCTTCTCCACCTTGCCGAGGGGGGTAAAAAGAGAGCTAGAGTTTGTAATGAAATTCTCGGAGCGGAGGACTCCGGGGAGTGAACGTAGGTCATGATTTGACCAAACCACTATAAAATTCCAGTGTGCTTTTTCTTTATCGCTATTTACTTTTACTTGCACTTAATTTTCATAATATTTGTTTGGTGAAATTTGTGGAAGAAAAGGATTCCATTGTTGCACGTTGAGTTCAATAGGTTTTCCTTCATAGTAGTCTAAATTTTCATGTTAAAAATTTAAAAACTTCAAAAAAAAATTAGAACACTTTCTTAGTTTTTAATTATTACTACAAAGTTTTCACAATTCATCCCCTCTTGTTGATCTAGTTATTTCAATTGGTATCAGTGCCTGTTTTCAAAAATAGTATTTTAGAAAATCTTGATAAAATGATCATGTCTCATTTTGAAAATCATAACACCGCGGAGGGTTATTCAATAACCCGTCCACCTTTTTTTGATAACATCCTGTTTGATTTCTAGAAATTAGAATGTCTTCCTTTTTGCAATCTATTGATTACCGCATGTGGATGTTAGTCAATGATGGATATATTGCACCTTTTAAAACTGTGAATGGAGTGAAAACTTCAGTACCTTTTAATGAATGGAGCAATGAGGATAAGGACTTAGCCCATATGAATGCTAAGTGTTTAAAATTTTTTTTTCTGTGCATAAAGTCTGAGGATTATATGAGAGTTTCTACCTATGCTACTGGTAAGTAGATTTGGGATAGACTATGGATTACATATGAAGGAACAAGTGAAGTAAAATAGTCTAGGCTTAATATTCTATTGCATGGTTATGAACTCTTTTGTTTGAAACCTAGCGAAATAATATCTGACATGTATACTAGGTTTAACCAAATCGTGACATCCTTGCATGTATTAGGCAGAGAGATATCAAATTCTAAGAAAGTTAATACGATTCTAAGATGCTTACCTAGTTCCTATGATGCTAAGATAACTGCTATCATTGAATCTAAAGACCTTAACATTTATTCTATTGATAATCTCCTTGGATCACTCATTGCATACGAGCAAGGAGTGAGTCAAAGACCAGGTGATGCAGATGAAAAGGAGAAGGAGCGAATGGTGGCATTAAAAGCAAACAACTCAGAAAGTGACAGCTTTGTAGGGGAGGAAGAAGATGATATAGCCTTGATGACCTGACAATTCAAGAACTTCTTAAAGAGAAAACAAAGGCGTCATCAAACGAGTGGAATAAAGGTAAAAGCTATAAGTTTAATAAAGCTTCCTCTGACATAATCTATTTTTAGTGCAGGAAGCCGGGTCACCTTCGAGCTGATTGCCCCAACTTAAAGAGCCAACCTGCTAAGGAAAAGTGCGAGGATAAAGCCAAATATAAGAAAGGAAAAATGAAGACAATAAAAACTTTTTGGGCTGACTTTGCCTCAGAATCATCAGAGGAAGAAGCAGAGGAGGAGGTAACAAATTTGTGTCTAATGGCTAATGATAATCTTGATCAATCGGATCAAGATGAGGTATGTCAGCTTTCATATGAAGATTTATTACTCATTTCTGAAAAAATTGACTCGTATAGGAAATTAAAAAAAGATGCATGCTAGTCTTAATATTGAATTTAGTAGTTTTCAAAATGAGCATGCTAACTTAGTCAAAGAAAATTCTGATTTAGAAAGAGATCATATGCTACTTCTTGATGAATATGATGCATTAAATAAGAAGCATATTGAACTAACTGAAATGCATGAAACCTTAAAAATTACTCATGTTGAACTAGAAGAGGCTTTTCGTAGACTAGATAAACTTGTATTAGAAGTAGATCACAGTGAGCATTTGTTAAAAATATAAGTTCATGAATTGACATATCAAAACAACACTTTTAAAGAAAAAATCAAAGAACTAGAAAAAGAAATTGCATCACTCACATTAACCCAACCTAGACAACCCCCAACACAGCATGCATCACACAACTTTAGGAAGAGGCATCACCACCCACATAGGTTAGTGAATCCATTTCCTGGTGTTAGGTGCTTCTCTTATGGCATGCTAGGTCACATAGCCTGCACTTGCACAATTCACCGTAAGACACACTTAATATGGAGATCTAAAGTACATCAATTACTGCAGAGCATGCATACATCTCATTCATGCAAGCATAAGGAGGAACCCAAACTCACTTGGGTTCCCAAATCTAATTCTAGAATGAAATTATAGGGATGCTCTCATAAAAGACCTAGTGAGAGCATGTGGTACCTGGATAGTGGCTGCTCGAGACACATGGCTGGAGATATGAAGAAGTTCATTCTACTGGAGACCAAAAATGGAGGCAAAGTAACATTGGGAGATAACACTACCAGGAAAGTGATAGGCAGGTATTGTTGGTAATGCTAAGAATTTTTTGATTGAAAATGTCTTATTAGTTGATGGTTTGAAGCATAACTTACTTAGCATTAGTCAATTGTGTGATAAAGGTTTTGATATTAAATTTCTATCTGACAAATGCCTGATTAGTTTAAATGATAAACTAGTTTTAGAAGGAAAATGAATGAACAATGTTTATATGTTAGACCTTGATTGCATTGATAGTTCAAATTCATTTTGTTTAAAAATAATCGTTGATGACTCATGGCTATGGCATTGTAGACTATGATATGCTAGTATGAAAACACTTAGAAATATCACTCAGAAAAATTTAGTTAGAGGCGTACCTAAGTTAGACTTTACTAAGAATCACTTATGTGATGCTAGCCAACTAGAAAAATAAGTCAAATCATCATTTCATTCAATTAGAGATATGATCACCTTTAGGCCATTAGAAATCCTACACATGGACTTATTTGGACCCGTTAGTACAGCCAGCCTATGTGGAAAAAATTATGGATTTGTGATTGTAGATGACTTCACTAGGTTCACATGGGTAAGATTCCTAGCACATAAAAATGAGTCTTTTAAGGAATTTAAGATATTCTCCATATGGATTCAACGAAAATTAGGTTATGATATCTCAACAATCCATAGCGATTATGGTAGAGAGTTTCAAAATGATAGATTTGAATCATTTTGTTAAGAGATAGGAATAGAACATAATTTCGCAGCCTCTAGAACACCTCAGTAAAATGGTATAGCAGAAAAAAATAATAGAACTTTGGTAGAAGATGCTAGGGCAATGTTAGTGGAGTACACCCTTCCTAGATACTTTTAGCCAGAAGTAGTCAACACAACGTGTTATATTTTAAATAGGGTAAACATTAGATCTAAGCTGAATAAAACTCTTTATGAACTCCTTAAGGGTAGGATACCAAATCTTTCACACTTACATGTCTTTGGGTGCAAGTGCTTCATCTTGAATAATGGCAAAAATCCCTTAGGAAAATTCGATCTCAAGTATGTTAAGGGTGTCTTCTTAGGTTATTCATCTGTATGTAAGGCCTACATAATCTTTAATAAGAGAACCCTAGTAGTATAAGAGTCTAACCATGTAGTATTTGATGAATCAGATAAGCCCTCTGAATATAAAATTGAAGATAATGAAATAGAGGCAATTCAAGGAGTAGAGAATATGACCTTAGGAGAAAGGGTTGAACCTCAGAAAGATTTACCTAGAGAATGGAGATATTCTTCTAGTCATCATAATGATTTAATTTTAGGAGACCTTCAAAAAGTGTAAGAACTAGGCATGGACTTAGGAATGAGGTTAGTCATTCAGCATTCATCTCTATGATAGAACCTACAAGTATAGATCAAGCCTTAAGAGATGAGTTCTGGATTCTAGCAATGCAAGAAGAACTGAACCAATTCTCCAGAAATGATGTTTAGGAATTGGTTAAGAGACCTAAAGAACAAAGTGTTGTTGCAACAAAATAGGTCTTCAAAAATAAGGTGAATGATTCAGGAACAATAATAAGAAATAAAACCATATTAGTAGCTAAGGGGTACAACCAGATTGAGCGAATAGACTTTGAAGAAACCTTTGTCCTAGTTGCTAGACTATAAGCCATAAGAATGCTCTTAGCTTTTGCTTATTTCAAGAACTTCAAACTATATCAAATGGATGTAAAGAGTGCTTTTTTAAACGGGGTAATTAAGGAAGATGTCTATGTTGAGCAACCCCTCGAATTTGAAAGTTCATAATTTCTAAACCATGTATTCAAATTAAAAAAGGCACTGTATGGATTAAAGCAAGCACCTAGAGTATGGTACGAAAGACTTAGCTCATTCTTATTGGATAGAGGATTTGAAAAGGGTAGTGTAGATACTACTCTTTTTACAAAAGATCAAAAATGAAATTCTCATTGTTCAAATTTATGTGGATGACATCTTATTTGGATCTTCAAATAAAAACTTGTGTGATGAATTCTCAAAAATAATGAGTAATGAGTTTGGAATGAGCATGATGGGAGAACTTAATTACTTACTTGACTTTAGTGTAAAACAAATGGATAGCAGAACTTTTCTTAGCGAAACAAAGTACATTAAGAATGTTTTTGAAAAAATACGAAATGGATAGTGCTAAACCCATGAACACTCCAATGAGCTCAATGATTCAATTAGACAAAGATCCTAGTAAAAAATTAATAGATTAAAAAAAGTATAGAGGAATGATTGGATCCCTTCTTTACCTGACTGCTAGTAGACTAGACATAATATTTAGTGTGTGCCTCTGTGCCCGTTTTCAAGCCGATCCTAAGGAGTCTCACTTAACTGCGGTCAAGAGAATCCTTAGATATCTACTAGGCACCCTGAACTTCGGAATTTGGTATCCTAGGCATAATACTTACTTAGAAATCTTAGGATACTCCTATTCTAATTTTGCAAGATATATAATAGATAGAAAAAATACCTCTGATACTTGCCAATTCATAGGACAATCATTAGTTTCTTGGTCCAATAGAAAGCAAAACTCAGTAGCCCTTTCCACGACCAAGGCATAATATATTACAGTTAGAAGTTGCGTTGCACAAGTACTATGGTAAAAACAACAAATTCTTGATCTTAGACTACCTGTAGGAACCATCTCAATCATGTGTGACAATACAAGTGCAATTTGCATCTCTAAGAACCCAATTCAGCACTCTCGAATGAAACACATAGACATTAGACACCATTTCATAAGAGATCATGTTGCTAAGGGAGATAGAGAATTACATCACATCGCTGCAGGAGAATAGTTGGCTGACATATTCATAAAACCACTAGCATTCTACACCTTCAGCACCTTGAGGATTAATCAGCAACATGAGACTGACATGTAATAGTTTGGGGAACGCTTTACCGCGATTGATTAATGATCTGACACAATCCTTCACTATTTTCAGCCAAACCCATCTCCACCTTCAAGTGATCAGGATCCTTCCCTTTGAAGTGTATGTGTTGTATTTTCTTTCTTAGTGTTATTTGCTCCTCTTTTGGTGCTGTCAAAAGGGGGAGAAGGTTGTTGTAGTTTGCTTATGTTGTAGTTTCCTTTTGCGTTTTAATATAATGCATTTCATCTCTTTTCTTGTATTGTCTAGTTTGTATATATATATATATATATATATATATATATATACCTTTCAAACTTGCTTACAACAAACATTATTTGACATCATCAAAAAGGGGGAGATTATTGCCCCATAACCACGAGTTTGAGATTTTGATAATGACAAATAATGTCAACTGAACTACTATTCATTGAATATCATTTATTATTTGCTATTATTCGTGAGTACTAACATTTTATGAAGATCATAAAGCTACTCAGGACAATAGAAAGACTCAAGACTGGTTAGATTAGGAGTATGATTCTGGCAATGTAATTTGTTATTTATTTTATTTTTTATTTTCTCGAGTCTGGCCAAAAACTGCATGTAAGTCTGAGCAACCATGCACATACACCGGGGGAGAGGGTTTTAAAAGTAAAAAATGTATATTTTCTTTTCTGGTGATCGTACTGTACACCATTATTTCGTACTGTACGATCTGAGCTTGTAAAATGATTTCTATGAATAGATGGTACCGTATGAATACTATTGTACTGTACGATATTTTCCAAATCAAAACCCCTAGCCGTCAACTTAACTTAAGTAAGTTTTTCTCAGTCGTTCGTACTGTATGAAGGACTTCGTACTGTACAATTTATTTTAAATACTTACTTAAATTAACCGTGATTAGTGGAATAAATCAAAGCTTAATTACTAATTGAAATTCGTACTATACGAACACATTCGTACCATACGATGAACAGAGAAGAATTATAATCGTCCCGGAGATCGTCCTAGATGATCCCTTGATTTTGTCTCATTGTACTATACGATGTAGATCGTACCATGTGATGAACAGAGATGACATTTGATCATCCAGGAATTCGTACTGGACGATGCCTTGATTTTGACCATTCGTATTGTACGATATATATCATGCCATACGATGAACAGATACAACATTTGATCGTCCCGGCTATCATCCTATACGAGTAGTAGTATTAAGGATCGTACCGTATGATTTATTATCGTACTGTACGTTTAGATTTTGAACTGTTCATCACCTTCGTACCAAAATGAAGCCTATTTATATATGTCGTACTGTACGATGAGACATCGTACTGTACGATTGTAACGTCTAATTTGAAAATTTCAGGGTTTTTGGAGCTCGTTTTATGTGTCAAAATTGTTATATTTTGAGAGAGAGATAGAAAGAGGGGAACATGATTAGAGAGGGAATTCTTGGGAGAGAGCTCTTGAGAAGTTTTGAGGGTTTGAGAGAGGAAGGAGAAGGTGAGCTTGGTGAGGGAGAAGAGGTGTGAGGGAGATCACACGGTTGCTCCGTTCTTGCTGCATCTTGCTCCTCCTGTGGCCCGGGAAGAACTTGTGGGAGGCTCTCTGAGGAGGAGACTCTTCTACATCCGTGACCTCGAAGGTACTCTGCCTTCTCCAGGAGGGAGAAAAACGAGAAGGTACTCTACCATCGCTAGGAGGGTGAAAACAACGCTTGGCACTCTGCCACACTGGGTTGGTGAAAGAGAGTATTGTAAGGGTTTCTCCGTCTTACCGAGGGGGGAAAAAGGAGAGGTATAGTTTGTAGTGAAATTCCCGGAGGGGAGGACTCCGGGGAGTGGATGTAGGTCATGGTTTGACCGAACCACTATAAATTTTCGGCGTGCTTTTTCCTTATCGCTATTTACTTTTGCTTGCACTTAATTTTCATAATATTTGCTTGGTGAAATTTGTGGAAGAAAAAGATTCTATTGTTGCACGTTGAGTTCAATAGGTTTGCCTTCGTAGTAGTTTAAATTTTCATGTTAAAAATTTAAAAACATAAATTAGAACTCATGCTTATGTTTAATTATTACTACAATGTTTTCACAATTCACCCCCCCCCCCCCCCCCCCCCCCCCCCCCCCCCCCCCCCTCTTGTTGATCTAGTTATTTCAAGGAGGTCGCGACACGAATTTTCAGAGCCCGTAGTGGAGTTCTTTACTCCATTGCTACCTGTTACGGTTTATCATTGTGATTTGTGATTAACTTTTTATCCTTGTGAGATTTTGGTTAGTTATTGAGAGCTAGAAATCAAATCATGAAAATAACTTTTCTAATGTATTGCAAAATTTCTAATTTGTGTAAAGCTAATGCATTTGATGAATCTCTTTCTTATTTTTGAAATGCAGTTGTTGGAGATGATTATCCTGTGATTATGTGCATTTTGTGAGCTGCATTATTCTTATGGCAATATTGTTTTGCTTAACAATTTGCTCTGATCCTTATTGATGGGTTTTATTCCTGATGAACGAGCACTTGGTATGTTTTTATTTGTGTATCAAATGAATATATTTTAATAATGCTCATCATTCGTGAAGGTGACAAAACAAAACAACAGAATCAAGTTAAAAAATTCAAGATTTTCTTAAAAATATATTCATAAATTTTATGTGGTATTACATGCAAGATGAATTTTTTTAAAGAGAAATATTTATAGAAAAATAAGGCTATTATAACGAAGAACCTTAATTATTTTTTATTTTTTTTTCTCTCTTTTTTTTAAAGATTCTTCCCAAGTTGAACCTTATCTTTCTTTCTCTCATTCAATATATATATATATATATATATATATATATATATATATATATATATATATATATATTGCAATTTTAAAAAAAGGATTTACTTCATCATAACAGTAAGATCTTTGATTTTATTTTCAATCATGTTTTATTCTAATCCTGGAAAGGAACAAAGAAAATTGTGTTTGAACTTTTCTCACACTTTGATTATATTTAGATGAATGTTATGGTACAATAAAGAGGAAGGTTAATTAGTCGTTTTAAAAAATAATTGAATAATTGAACATTTTTCTTTCAAATAATTTTTTATTAGTTATAAACTTAAAGAGCATAAATATTTATGATCTTCAAATAAAATTATCAGATGAATTAAATATATTTGATTTCTTCTCTTTTTCTTTGGTTATAGGCTGTATTTTGAATTTCATAAAAGATTTTTTTTTTTTAATAATTATTTTGATTCATGCAGTCAGTATCTCAGAATACAAGCAATTAATATGAACAAATAATATAATAAATAAAATTACTATACGATAAAATGAATACAAACTAATGTATCAAGATTTTAAATATCCACTATTTGCGTCAACCTTTCAAGACTTTTCACAGCCATCTCTTTTGTTAACGAAAGGCAGAGATATAAGCATATTATACAATATGATTTCAAATTAAAATTTTATTAAATAAATAAATGCTTAGCTATTCAAGCAAATTGATTAATGTAATCGAGATTAAACCTGATCGTGTAGTACAATCCTTAATTAATCAGATAGCATATTGTTTTTGGATTTTCAATTAAGCTTATTTCCTTATTTAAATCATTTCCAATTCGAATTGTGTTTGTATCCAAGTCATTATATTATCCCGACATTTGAAATTATAATTCAATTTATAACTTGAAAGTTAAGTAAAATGTTTTTGCACTTTAGCTTGTTCTTACAATTAGATTTTGAAAGATCTATCCCGATCAGCTCCTTAGTACTTCATAATTAATTTATCTAGTTTAGTGTTAAATTAGAAACAAGTTAATTTAATTATCTCTGATTCAGGTATTCAAAAAATGATACAAGCGTGTCATTTTATATCTTCAGATTATCTAAAATAAACTGTTAAGAGTACAGTGACTCACAAAATTGCTATTTAAATCAGTTGGAGAAATTTGAAATGCAACAATCAGGTGTTACGAGCGAATTTGTTAGCAATTACAATAAAGATAAATCTCCCATTTACCAAAGACAAGCTGAACAAGTGACAACAACAACAACAACAACATCAAGCCTTTATCCCACTACGTGGGGTCGGCTACATAAATCCTTTTTCTCCACTGTGTCCTACTAAAAGTCAAATTCTCATTTAAACCTAATAAAGAAAGGTCATTTCTAATATTTTCTAACCAAGTCTTTTTAGGTCTACCCCTACCTTTCTTAACACAAGTCAAATATAATACCTCTACTCTCCTAACCGGGTCATCGGAAGGCCGCCTTTTTATGTGACCAAACAATCTAAGGCGACTCTCTCTAATCTTATCTTCTACTGGAGCTACTCCAACCTTTTCACGTATATGCTCATTTCGTATCCTATCTCTAAGGGTAAAGTCACTCATCCACCTGAGCATCCTCATCTCTGCCACACTTAACTTAGTATTATGCTTCTCTTTTAATGGCCAACATTCGGCACCATAAAGCATTGCAGGCCTCACTACCATCTTATAGAATTTTCTCTTAAGTTTCAGGGGTACATTTCTATCACATAACAAGCCCGATGCATTCCTTCACTTCAACCATCCAACTTGAATTCTGCTGATAATATCCCCATCTATTTCACCATCACTCTGAACAATAGATCCAAGATATCTAAAACGTGTATTCTTATTAATGACTTGATCGCCCAAAGTCACAATCCCCTCACTAGGTCTATTACTACTAAAATTACACTCCATATATTCCGTTTTAGATCTACTCAAGCGAAAATCTTTAGTCTAAGGTTGACCTCCATAATTCAAGTTTACCTTCAACTCCCTCTCTAGTCTTATCCACAAGAAGAATATCATCAGCAAATAGCATACACCAAGGTACATCCTCTTGCAGTTGTCTAGTGATAACATCCATGACTAAAGCAAAAAGATATGGGCTTAAGGCAGATCATTGATGTAACCCAACCGAAATAAGGAAATACTTAGTCAAACCACCTTGTGTTTGAACACAAGTAATAGCTCTTGCATACATATCTTAATGATTTAAATATAAGCATTATTGACTCCTTTCTTTTCAAGAACTCTCCATAGCACTTCTCTTGGAACTTTATCATATGCTTTTTCTAATTCAATAAATATCATATGTGTATCCTCCTTATTTTCTCTATATTTCTCCATCAAACCTCTTAATAAATATATGGCTTACATAGTCGACCTACCTGGCATGAATCCAAATTGATTTTGAGAAACATTAGTATCACACCGTAACCTATGCTCCATAACTCGCTCCCAAAATTTTAAAGTATGACACATTAACTTAATACCTCTATAATTCGAACAATCTTGTGCATCACCTTTATTCTTAAAAATAGGAATTAACATACTCATTCTCCACTCATCTGGCATCTTTTTAGTCTTCAAAATAGTATTAAAAAGTTTAGTAAGCCAAGAAATCCCTTCATTTCATAAGCATTTCCACACCTCTATTGGAATATCATCAGGTTCAACAGCTTTTTCACCCTTCATTTTCTTTAAAGCCTCTCTAACTTCAGTTTTACTAATACGCTGATAAAACAGAAATCTTTATTTTCATTTAGGATGCTAAGGTCACTATAGTCAATCTTATTTTCACAATCTTCTTTAAAAAGTTTAGCAAAATATCTCATCCACCATTATTGAATATCATCTTCTAAGAAAAGTATTTTTTGAACTTTATCCTTAATACACTTCACTTGAACTAAATCCTTACTACTCCTATATCTTTGTTTGGCTAACTTATACATATATCTTTCTTCCTCCTTAGTATTTAATCTATTTTATAAATCACTAAAAGCAAATGTCTTTGCATCACATATTGCTTTCTTAGAATCCTTACGAGCCACTTTATATATTTTCCAATTATCAGAATTTTTATAATTAAATCAATTTTTATAACAAATCTTCTTATTTTTAATCTTTTCTTGCACAATTGGATTCCACCACCAACTATTTTTACTATTAGGAGCTTTTCCCTTTGATACTCCAAGCACATCTTTTACAATATTCTTAATATTACTAGCCACTTTTTCCCACATAACATTAGTATCTTCATGCATAGATAAAATCTTAAGATATAAAATCATACTCTCAAATATATTTTTGTTAATATTCTTTAATTGCCCCCATCTAATCCTAGAAAAATGTTTTACTTTATTTGTAATTTTATGCCCCTTTATCTTAATCGATGTTGGGTACATAAATTTTCACTCGGAATAACTTTACAATCTTTGCAATCTAAACGATTTAATTTTCTAATAAGAAAATAGTCAATCTGGGTTGTACTATATCCATTTTTATAAGTGATGAGATGCTCATTCCTTTTCTTAAATAAAGTATTAGCAATTGAAAAATCAGAAGCTAAATAAAAATCTAATATGGTTTTGCCACCTTCATTCGTTGTTCCAAATCCATGGCCACTATGAATGCTTTTAAAATCATTTACCACTCTACCAACATGTCCATTTAAATATCCTCCAATAAAAACTATTTCTTCAAGAGGTATATAATGTATTAATTATTCTAAGTCATTCAAAAAATTTAATTTAGAACTCATATCCAAACCTACTTGAGGAGCATAAGCACTTATAATATTAACAATCTTATCATCAACAATAATCTTTAAAGCTATAATTCTATCTCCAATCATATTAATTTTTATAATATTATCCTTTAAACTCTTATCTATAATAACACCTATACCATTTCTAGTACGACTCCTACCCGAATACCAAAGTTTAAATCATAAACTATCAATTTCCTTAGCCTTCTCTCCATCCCACTTAATTTCCTGAATACACAAAATATTTAACTTCCTATGAATCATAATATCTATTAATTCCATTAATTTTCCTGTAAGGGAACCTATATTCCAAGTTCCTATCCTAATTTTAGTTTCATGGACTAGCTTCTTTGCCCACATTCGTCCTTGATGTGGGAACCCTTGCCTATTTAACACTGCACCCGGGCGCCGGTGCAGCATCCCTTGCACACTTGTCACTATATTCAGGCCATACAGTGCGTTGCTTCTAGGGGACGCCCTAACATTAAAACAATTTCGTATAGGATTCATGTCATTATTGTTCGACAAGTTTTACGCTGGCTATCGACTACCTAATGCAACACTCAACTTTTTTCATCCAGGACTTGGGACCTGGGAACGGCAGTGTTCAAGCTGAACAAGTGACTTGATCAAAATTGATAAAATAATTAAACAGGCATGCATATTCCTCTCGATTATTCAACACAATGCCTTTTTTTCTTATCTTTACCTTACAAAAATTTTTAATGAATTCCCTTTCATCTAACAGATCCCCTCGCCAACTAAAAAATAGTGATTATTATTAATATTGTTGTTGTTGTTGTTGTTGTTGTTGTTGTTGTGTGATTTCAATCATACATTTGATATCTAAGTTTTCATTTGGGACGACTTTTTTGTCGCTTCTTAAAGTAATTTTCTAGTTGTACTAAAAAACTTTTTTGAGAAGCAATAAGAAAGACGTCTCAAATGAAACATAATTCTACCAAGGATGAGATTGGTAGGTGAGATACCACATGGAGAAGAATCAAAGAGAGAAAGAAATGCATTTCTGTTGGAGTAAAAAATGAGTGGATTTATGTCTTCTAACAATCTAAGGAACCATTGCATAGAGTAGTCATTGGATAGTGGCTATAAGTCGTTTGAGGATTTGATGCGGCCCATTACTGCAAGCTTAGGACTAGTGTTTAGGAATTTGGCTGCCATTAATAATTTCCTGCTTCGGTACTTTTTTGACCATTATGGGAATGTTTGAATTGGGTATTTTAAAAATTCTTATGAGACAAATAATTTTATTTAATATGCTTTACAAAGTTAAAGAAAAAATACATTATTTTCTTTTAGTAAAATAATGACAAATACCTATCAAAAGGAAAATTTGAACATATTTTTCTTTCTTTCTTTTACAGTATAAGCACAAAAATTTAAGATTCATGCAATTATGACTTATAATCTATATTAAAAGTAAAAATAAATAAGTATGATAAAATTAGTTGAACATATAAATTACGTTTCAAAATTTCTTCTGATCTCTCCTTGAGTAGTGCAAGATGGAGAAACTTATCACATTTTATTGATAATGGATTTACCCATGCTTTCTCTCAAAATGAGAACCATGCTACTCCTAATATAACCCACTAGCTAACAATATCCACTTCTAACAGTGAAACCAACTACTTTTAGCAAAACGCAATATCCATTTCTAATGGATTTACCCATGTTAATTTAATCTTAAAACTTAAGTTATTGGGTGATTGTATTGAGTTCACTAAGGTTATCTAGCTCCTTAAGAAGAAAATGGAATTTTTTTTTATCATTAAAATGAATACTCACAACTATATGCATAAATAATATTGTTTTACATTGAAAAGAGTGATTTTTTGACCCATAAGTTAAATCATATAGAGTATGTTGTGTAAGAGTTCTATATGTAGTTTTATATGCCCGCAAAACTTTTAATATTTTATCATATCAAAATTTCTTATTCTTAAATAAATTTTCTTCACAATATTAACAAGTGTTCTGTTACAAGATTTAGCTGAGCCATTAGCATTGAGATAATAGATTATTTAATAAAGCAATCAATGTTATGAAATCAATAAAATTTATTAATTTTTGTGCATCTAAAAGCTAAACCACTATAAAAAAAATTACGTAACTAGGCATGTTGAATCGATAGACAATGTGGCTAAAGAATCACAACACATTATTCACATTAACTTATCCAAATAAAACTTTTTCTACATATTTCGAGAAGTAATCGATTGTAAATAATGCGAATATGTATTATTTTAAAGGAGGATCTATTTAACTTACAATTTCTATTCCTTGACATTTGAAAGGTCATAATAAAATTATTGGATGTAATAAATTAGGCAATATATGTAGAATATGTCAACTTATTTAGAATCAATGACATTGCTTAGCAAAATACATATAATCTTGGGTCATGATTGGTCAGTAATAGCCAAGTAGCTTAATTTTTATGTTCATTTTGGGACAGATTGATGTGCCCTACATAAACCTTCATGAACTTGTTCAAAATATTATGTGCTTTTTCTTTATCATGATAACAAGATAACTTCTAATTGAATAGCAGAAAACATAGAATGTCATTAATCAAAGTATCAGATAAGATTCTCTTTTACAATTGAGCTAAAATTAAATGGTTACTTGTTGCAAATTATCATTTTTTAATCGCAAATTTATCTTTTTTAACAATTGAAGAATTCAAAATTAGGTTTTTGATCCTTTAAACTAGAAAACTAAAGGGAATCAAAATAGTTTGAGGACTTGTTTTGCCTATTTTGAATTGAGATTGGGATGGGATCTTCATTCAAGTTTAAAAATTCTTTGTCCAGTTTGGCTAAAGCATCAACTACGTTAATGCAAGAACAAGGCACTTAAATTAAAATGACAATAGGAATGCTCTTAGGTACGTAATAACATAACTATCTAATAATAAGCACAAATCTCAGACTTCAAAATCTTATATATATATATTCTCCAACAGCTTGATTGATAATTAACTAAGAATCATCATAAATTTTGATTATTTTAATTTCCATTAGAATTACTAATTCCAGTATAGTCGTGAGAACTTTATATTCCTTATCATTATTGATATGGTGATCTGCTGAAGCATAAGTATATCAAATAACTCCTTCACTTGGAAAGATAAATATCAATATGATTTTAACTACAACTCTATATTTTTTTGTTGGATGTGTTCAATTGGACAGAAGATGCTCTAATGAAGTATTATTGTCATTCTTAATTCTCAATATATAAGATATGCTCATCAAGCATCCTATCAATTAAAAGAGAACTAGATGGAAAAGAATACAAAACTAAAAAATCAGTCAAAGCCTATCATTTGAGATCTCAATAAAGTGTTTATTTGATATCAAATTTGAAGCATGATCACTAACCTCCTAGCTAGACAACTGACAAAATTCATCTAGTCATCATATATATAGAGGATTGACTAAAAAAATTAATCTAATCTTATGCGATAGCATGTAATGTCATAGTTTTTCATTATCAAAGCTTACTGTAAAATAACTTTTCCTCATTTGAGGATATTCCATCTTAGCTAGTATAAACTAACAAGTGAGATAATATAAGGTATTTTTCTTATCTTATTCATTATTTTGATCTTTTAAAGCTCCTACTAATTTATTTAGTGCTACAATATATAAAATAATGGCTGCCTTCAATGTAGGTGATGTTAATCTAGATGATGCAATATATGTTATTTGATATCATCAAAGGCATCTTAACAAGCCTTTATCTTTAAACAAAATAATAATTTTTTTAGCCGATGCCGTGAAATTAATGCACCTCTCAAAGTGATTGGTGATAAAAATATATCAAAAAGTCTAGTTTCACTTAAGATTTAAAGTGAATCAAACTTTATATAATTCACCTTTTAGAATTATTTTGATCTTCATGGTATCTATTTTGATTCCCATGTATAGAAAATGAACTTCAACAATTTTCTAATAAAGTTTCTATTGGCTTATTTAAGAAGATTCTTTTTTAGTTTTTATTCCCAAATATAATAAAATACAACTCTTAAGTCTATTTACATTATCATGAATAATCTTACTCTTAATAATAATGTCATCAATGAAACCTTCAACTTCAATATTATATAAAGGATCATCAAAATTTATTTAATAGCAGATTTACATGTCCCATTATTATTTTTTAATCCTAAGGTATTATTTTTTATAATAGATGTCAATCATAATTCTAAAAGTAATAAAATATTAATATTTTAAGGCTTTCTTAAATTGGTTATATTTTGACAAGTCATCTATAAAAAATAATATTGAATTTGAGGGAGATATATCAACCAATAATTTTGAAAAAAAAAAATATATATATATATAAATTCATCCTTAAGATGTATCTTATTCAAATCCTTCCAGTCAATACAAAATTAATTTTTTTATTGCACATCTTGTGAACATGGAGAATGATAACAAGCAAAGTTGGATAAATCACCTCTCAAATGAACTTATCTATAATTAACCTATTAGTCTCTTTAATCACTAATTTCTTGATATGTAGTTGCATTTTCTTGGGCGCTTTCTTGGCATGAATGATATATGGGATAATTAATAACATAGGAGTGATTAATTTGGGAGCTTTACCTTGCATCTCAGTATAACTCCAAGAAAAATATTCTATATAATCTTCTAGGACCTAGATTGTTTGTTAGGATAAATATTCTGAAATATGCTTTCTTTAAAAGGTGGGATGAAGATCATCCTTCATACTCAAATTTATCTTAATCAATTCATCAATAGTATTCTAGGTTTAGAGATGTTAATGATTTCTAGATTCATATAATCAAAATCATCAACATCTTTTGAGGTATTGCCAATATTTCTTACACAATATTTCTTCATGTTTTTTTTTTTTTTTGACATTTGGTCCTCTTATAGAAATTTAAACATTTCCTTTTCTATACAGTCTTATATTTTACAATGTTTTGCATATGTTAGTATGAATTTAAAGCACTAAGGAAATATTTTCATTTTTAAAAGAATAACATTTAATAGAAAAGAGTAGTAAGAATAGGACCATAACATTTAAATGAGAGTAGTAAAATAGGAATATTTTTCATTTCATTATTAAACCCATCTTCAAATAAAAGTTCATCATTAATTTTTTGCCCTTTTGCAATATAAAATAAAGTAGCATTTTTCTAATGATATTTTTGTAGGGGTCACATATGTGATCTTTAAAGTAAAATTGAGTATGCTCTACAAACTAGTAAGTCACTCCTCATATGTTGTGTTCAAGGTTTATGGGACAAACTCATCAAAGTGGTCTAAAGTGCCAAAATTAGGATTCTAAAAAGTAAACAAAGTATTAAAATTAATAATTATAACATCATTTAAATCACCCCCAAACTACATATTTTGTATTTGAGATGCTTATTTAAAAAATTTATTATCATCATTAAGATGTTAAATCTCTTCATTAGTATCATTGAAAAAAATTTCTTTAAAAATTATTCTATTAGAAGGGAGCATTAGATAAATATCATCATCTAATTTATGGAAAAGTCTATGTTTGACTACTCCTATTGGACATTCTACTTATAATAATTTGAATTGGGATTTTCTTTACATCATGCTTCAGTCTTTTGGTTTCAATCAAGACTTTTACTAGGATCATTAAGAACAATATTGAACATTATTTTTTCTCTGTGATTATCAATGGTAAAAATCATGGATTCTTTAATTCTAGTAATGGTCTTAAGTAAGGGGATCCCTTATCTCCTACTTTATTTATTTAGCTGCTAAATTTCTTTCTAGAGGTCTTAATGATCTCTTTTATCAGCACCCTAATCTTCAATACCATACTAAGGGTGGTTTTGTGGTGTCTCATTTAAATTTTGCTAATGATTTCATCATATTTACTAATGGCTCTAGGAACATGCTTAAAATTCTTTTTAAATTTTTGGTCGTTTTCAAAGAGCCAGTGGCTTAGTCTTTAATCCCATGAAAAGTTGCTTTATCACTGCTAAATCCATAACTCAACCTAGAATCTCTTCTATGCAAGAAAAGTATGGTTTTTTTTATAAGAAACTCCCCATTAAGTACTTAGGTACTCTTCTTTATAAAGGTATAAAGAGATATCATTTATTTGGGGACATTTTCTCTGATATTCAAAATAAACTTTTTACTTGGGCCTTTAATTTTCTCTCTTTTGGGGGAAGATTAGTGTTAATTAAAAGTGTGTTTTATTCTATTCCTATATACTTATTTCACACTTTATCTTCAACTAAGAACACTTGCACTAGACTTGAAAGGATTTTTAACAAATTCTTCTAGGGGCCAAAGAAAGTAAATATGCTATTTTATGGGCCTCTTCGGGAAGATGTTCTGGTGGATAGGATGAAGGCAAGTTGGGCTTTAGAAACCTAAATGAAATGGCTCTGGGTTTCTCTTTAAAACTAAGGTTTAATTCGAGGTCCCAAAAAAGCCTTTGGTTGAAGTTTATGATTGCTAAGTATTGTATTGGTAAACATCCTTTTAACTATTTTTTTTTTTCAAAATGGGAGACTCTTCCAATTGGAATAGGCTTTGTTCTATTAAATGGGATGCCAAAAACTTTATTAAATGTGGATTGGGGTGAAGTGATGTTTTCTTTTGGCAAGAAAACTAGCTTGGTATTTCTTATATCGATAAATTACTTAATACTCAATCAATTAGTGTTTATGAAGTGTCTAATTTTACTCATAATGGGGCTTGGAATTAAATTACTTTACTGATATGGTTATTGATTTTGTCATTAATCTCATTTTGAAAGTGCCTTTACAACTTGATCAAGAAGATTATATTTTATTTAGTAAATCTAAAGATGGGAGCTTTGTATTTAAAGAGGTGTGACATTCGCTTACAGATGTGAATCCTAAGTCTAAGATTTTCTCTTCCATTTGGGAAAGAGGTATCCCTGTCTCTTATTCGATGTTAATGTGGAGGATTTTCAATAATTATATCCCTCTTGATAATATTTTGATGAAAAAAGGTTTTTATATTGGGTCTAAATGTTAATGATGTTATCATATTGAGAATTTGAATCATGTTTTTGTTAATGGTCTGGTTGCTCTTAAATTTTGGCTTTATTTAGAAAATTTGTTTAACACTAAATTTTGTAAGAATTACAATAACATAATTGATATCATGTATGATTTGGTGGTTCCTACTAAGAGACAGATTAGAAGTGTGTTACTTACCATTATTTGTTGGTTTCTGTGGAATAGTAGGAATGAGGCTAAGCATGATAATACTATTATGAAATCCTCTACTGTTATCCTCAAGGTTGAAGACAAAGTGAGACAATTATATTTAGAAAAGTTGATTAGTTTGGGTTTTTTTAATAATTCTTATCCAATTGCCGAGCATTTTGGAATTATGGATGATTGGAATAATGGACAATTATCTAAAGAAATTTTAGTTAGATGGATCAAACCAATTATGGGGTCACTACAGGAAAACCTGTTATTACCGGCGGACAGAATCCGCCGGAACAAATGTAAATTCCGACGGAACCGTTCTTTTCCGGCGCATGTTCCGGCGCAAATATCTCCACCGGTTTTGGGTGCGTCGATAAATTTGTTCCGACGCATATTTTGCGCCGGAACCAGTTCCGGCGTTGTTTCCGACGCATTACCGGCGCATTAAACGGTTTGTTTGCCGACGTGAAAAACGTGAAAATTCCGGCGCCTAATCCGACGGTATTCGCGTGTTTTCCCGTAGTGGGTGCTATAAACTCAATATTGATGGTGCGTTTAAAAGAATTAAAGCTAGTTGTGGTGGATTCATTAGTGACTTTAATGGTTATATTACTGCTATTCTTGCAGGTCCTTCTCATATTACTACTACGCTTATGGATGAAATGCAAGCTTGAAAGTATGGGTTACATTTGTGTATATCACTTGGGATAACTAATGTTTGGATTGAAACTAATGCTAAACATCTTATCCATTTTATGTTTGAGAATGGCAGTGCTAACCCCTCTTATTTCTATATTATAAGAGAGATTAAATTTTGCTTGTCCCTTATAAACTTTTATATATCTCATATTTATAGAGAGGGGAATGTTCTTGCTGATTATTTAGTCAATTTGGGTTGTAATTTGACAGATTTTATTGAATTTGAGGGATCTTCCATTTTGCCCAAGGTGCTGGGTCTTGTTATGCTTGATTGTATGGGCATCCCTTATGTTAGAATGTCTTAATTTTATGCTTTGGTGGTCCAGTTGCTACTAGAACAATTTTGGGTGAATGTATTCTTGTGATATTTATTCTTTTTTCTCTAAAATGTTAATTAGTCATTATAAGCATTTGGAGGGTTACAACTTTACTAACTCTTTGGTTCTTCATTTTTATGTTATCAGCCCTTCTAACTGTAAGTTGGTTGGCTGCATGGTTCTTAGTTGTACTCACTTTTCATAAGGGTATTTTCTGTTCTAGCTCAGACTTGAGAAGAAAGTGTGCTGCAGGCGTGGTAGGATTAGCAGTGTGTCCGATCTTGGCGATGTGTTATTGGGTTACAATATTTGGTATTCTTATGGTGCTGTTTATTTATCTTCCTCTAGTTACCTAGTCTTCCTTTTTATTTGCTGGTGTTGGTCATGATGGGACATTTATAATCTCTGTTTCCTTGGTTATGCTGGGTTGTATGTTGCCTTGGTTATGTTGTCTCCTTTTCATCTTTGGATGATGAGTTGGTTTTCCCCTTTTTTTTTGCTGGCATAGCTTTGAGTGGTCCATTTGCATGTGGTGGTGGACTTGGCATTCTGCTAAATTGGGGGCTCAGTTCCTGAGTTTTTTTGTATATTTTCAAGGATGTTATTGGGTATCATGGGTTCAACTTGCTCCTTGTTGTTTATTTTGGTATCAATGCTGACATGAATTGAAGGTGTGGGTTGAGGTTTGCTGGTTTAGTGGGCCTATTTTTTTCTTGGTACTATAGCTTAAGGTTGTATTCTCTTTTAAATGTTTCTCCTATTAATATTATCTTTATTATGTATCTATTTTTGGCTATCATCATTGTCCTTGCAGCCTCTTTTGGTAGGTTTTTGTAGATTTGTTCTCATTTTGTGTAGGGTCATTTTTTGGTCGAGAAGAATGAGCTGATTGAGTTTTATATTTTTTTTCTCCTTTTGGGCTTCTGGTTTTGGCCTTTGTAAAATGTTATTAGGTATTCTTGTACTTTTAGTTAGTAAGGACATCTGGCTTATAGGTTCTTTTTTGCTTTTATTTGTAGATCTTCTGAGCAATAGCGAGCTGGAGGTCCTTGTAAGGACCCTATAATCCTTTTTTTAATTAACGCATAGGCTAGATAATGGGGTTCCCATATATGTATATGATGTTGGATGAGGTTGTTTAGAGTTGAGAATTGGAGGAAGAGTAGTCCATTGTGTTTGCTTCTTCTTATGTATATAATAAATAACATAATTAAATATTTCTTTTTTTATTTATTATAAAGGGTTAAAGATCCTCAATATAAAGAACTACTCACCTACATGAGTGTATTTAATACACTAATGCAAGGTTGAATGTAACATCTCAATTTTATGAATCAGATACACCCTAGTAAAGCACAAGGTTATTAGTATTAATGAAATGACATTTTTTCTAACATTTTGAATTCACAAAATTTAAGAGGAAGGGTGAAAATTCTTGGAGTCTTTTCATTTTTATCATTAAAATCATGAAGCATTAATTTATTTGAACACATTTTCTATATTCTAATATTAAAGTTCAAGAATTATAACTATTAAAACATTCAGAGAAGACCACAATCTACTAAGATATGATTCAGAGTGTTGTCATATATGAGGCAACAACATATAATTGTTAGTTATGATTTTTTTTTAACAATAATTCTTAATCAATACAATAAAATATCAAATATAAAAAAAAAAGGCCTTCCTTTAACTTTTTTTTTTTTAATAAATTCTTTTTGAATAAATTTTGGTTTAATGAGTGATTTCACTAGAGTTTCACAAAGGTTATAAGATAGGTGCTTCAAATACACAGTGAAGCACTTAGTTCCTTAAAATGGTCAAGCATATTATAATCTACTATTAGATGTATGTTTTTTACTTAACTTTATCTTGATTAACCTTTATAGAAGGCTCATCAAGATCTTTAGTAATAAAATTTTTATTCTTTTCCAAAGTTGTATGTTGAAGGGATTAGACTTAAAGAGACTTTCAACTTCTTTATTGAACTTATTAAACATGATTCGATTAATCATCAAATTAAGCAATGTGATTATCTTGAATATCATGATTGGGTTCACCAACTTCCATATTTTCTTTAAAACAAGAAAAAAGAAGAACCAACTTCATTTTTCTCAATTTTTTTATTCACAATATAATTTGTTATTAAAAGACTCGTCAAAATCAACATAAGATGGTAAATGCCATAAATATGAATCAATCTATGTTCATCTTGATTTTCTTTTATCTCAATATAATTGAAAGCCAATATATAGATTACATTCTTAATTCTTGCTCAATTTATTTCACTAGTATAAAAAGAAACATAATCATATTAATACAAGTGCATTATGTGATACATAATATGGAGTAATTAAAGCATCAACATATGCACATATATGTATAATGTAGGGGACATTATTTGCATATACTATAATAACTGGAGCATTTGGATTATACTATACATCAAGGAATTCAATAGGTATAATAGCTATTGAAATTAGAATTGAGATTGGATTGTACTGTATGATGGGCACAACCTTTACTACAAGAAGCATCTCAATATATATATATATATATATATATATATATATTACAAGAAGCATCTCAATTGAAACTTCGAAAGGAAAGCTTAATTAGAAACCCTATACTATAATACATCAAACTCAAGAACGAATTGAGTTTGAACATACAATTATAAAATTGTATGACACTTGATACATAATTGAAGAATCAAATGGAGTAAAAATTATATTAATGAATACAATAAACAAATCATTAAATAAATTATGATGATTTATTGGTATAGTACATAGTGTTGACTAAAGATGATTTTCATGAAAACTTCATTAAATGGATATCTTTCAATCTGACATGCCATAGGCCTCTCTATGGATCAAGTAGTTAACTAGTGTGTTCTACATTGAAGGCACATGCTGAGTTGACTACTTGCTATATATATATTTTAGGATTTAGGAATTTTAAATGGTTTTAAAGGGATAAACCTTAAAAAATATAATTTTCATGATCCATTGACCTAATTTAATGCTTGTCACCTATATATTCAAGATAAAGAGAACTATCCAATGAAATTAAGTTTGAGGCCATTAGTTCTATCCAATACAAGAAAATACATTAAAATAATAAAACTTAATTTAATTTTAATGACTTGTTTTCACCTCTGTGTGCCCTCAAATTCATAGGGGTTATTCTTTTGGATGTCTCACACACCCCAAAATTATCCCATGGAATTTTTATGCTTGCTTAGGGCACAGTTGCAATTTAAAATTCTAGGTTCCCATTTTGCCCTTAAATTTCAAATAGTTATATTTCTCAATCCATAAAGGTTTACAAAATTATTTTTCTAATATTATTCAATATTTTTATAAGGGTTAGTTTTCCATTGATTTCACCCTAATTTAAGTAATGGTCTACCCTAGGAAATCCACTTAGGGATTAGGGCTATAAATCTTAAGAAAATGTAGAAGATTCTCCTCATCTAAATCGGCCCAAATTTTCACCAATTAACCTAAGGCTCCTCAGGGGACTTTAGTTTAAATTTGGTTGAATTTAGATTTCAATTGGTCACCCAATTAGTAAATCTAAAAATCAGCCTTTGGTGGAACCCTAATCTAACCTAGGAATTTAGAAAAAAAACTTTATCCTAAGCCTTTGGTGAAACCCTTATTATTTCAATAAAAAACCTAAAAATTTAAATAAAATACATTGATTCCCCAATATACTCCAAAAACTAAAAACTTTATCCTAAGCCTTAAACTCAAATCTAATTAGAAATATAAATTGCTTAATTTGTAATATAAAACTTAACTTTAAGAAAATCATTAACATAAAAAAAAAATTTAAATGACTTTATATTTTATGAGGATTGGGTGTTGGTTATCTCTGACCTATGCAAATCTTTTCATTAGATTTAGAGATCATTTGACTCACCTAATTCCAAACTCATTTTTACTCAATACATTTTATAAGCTTCAAAGACATAACCCCTAAATTATTTAATTAAAATTTTAAAATCTAAATGGTAATAAAATAAAATGATTTAATTAGTAGAATAATTCCAATTTAGCTTTTTCAATATTAACTATAAAAGATATGATCATGTAGGAAAGCTGAAACATTTTAAATTTTTATAATTTACCTTACTAGGCTAATCAACCCTAACAATAATCCACAAGCAATATTAAGCCATAATACAATTATAAAAATCATAAATTACTTATTATTTTAATAACTTTAATTCATTAGCTTCATCCTTTTAGGAGTTTATGATATATTTGTCAATATGTTCATAACACTTTAAACCCATGGGGGCTAACATGTTCTTAATAAACCAAAACTATATTAACATTAAAATTTTAATTTAAAATTAACTAAAATTTCCTTTAAACCAACACTAAACATATAGAAAATGAAACCTCAAAGCCAAATAGGCTCGAAAGCTAACCTAAAAGGTTGGTTAGTATCCCAGAGTTCCCAATAGATGAAAAATGAAACCTAGTAAAAATCGCACATTTGAAAGTGACGTGAGTCATTAATCAACAAGTCATAGGCACAAATTTGTAATGTATTTGATTTCCTCTAAGAGATCAAATCTAATGCATAGAGTCTGTAATTTTATTTAGTTATTTTAATAATTTAGATTTTAAAGAATCATATCAATTGATAACTTATATAAATTGAAGTTCTCACTTGAAAGATTACTAGACTCATAATTATAATGCATTTGATTCCCATTAATGGATCAAATCAAGTCCATAGAATCCTTTATTTAAATTATCTTATTTATTTAGGTTAATGTATTATATATTATTTATTTAATTCAAGTTATATTATAAGTTTATGAATTTTAAATCAATTTTATTATTTTTGATTATTTTCTAGTCTTGATTTATTCAATTGACTAATCTCTAAATTTTTAGGATTTAATTCAAATTTTGTTTATTTTTTTAATTTCCATTATTAATTAAGTTGACAATGGTTTGACTTTTATTTTTACTTGAGATTCCAGTTGTTTCATACTTTTGATAAACTCTAAATTTAATTTTGAGTTCAATGAAATTTAGTTTTATTTTCTAAATTTACCTAAATAATTTATAATTTTAAAAATTTACTCAATTAATTAAATTAAATAAATTTAAGTAATTAATCTATTTTTTTATCTAAATAAATTCCAAACCACTTGAAATCATCAGTAGAGATTAGAAATAATCTCTAAAGATTATAGCAAGAGTTTTAAATCATTTGAACATTTAATTATATTTTTAAATGTTTTATTTATTTAAATAGTGAATTTTCTTTTATATTTATAATTATTTTTATTTCTAAGTTTCTTTGGGAATTTTATTTTTTAGTAAAAGTAAATTTAATTTTTTATTTATTGCAATTTATTTTTATACTTTTTTTATTTAATATAAATTTATTTTGATTTATTGAAAATTTTAAACCAATTATGCAAGTTGAATTTGTCTTCACAAATTGAGAGACCAAATAACCTCCAATTCTTTTGAAATTTAACACATGGGTTATTCAACATCCAAAGTCTAAATCCTGGAAATCTGAAGCCATCAAAGCCTTCCTAGGGGTTTTATCAATTCCCAAAGTAAATATAAACTATACTTTAGGAATTTAATTTTGACAATTTAGACCATGAATTAGGTTAAAATTAGTGGAAAACTAACTCTTAGACACTAAGCTAGCAAACTACAGACAACTATGAACTAGTGCTCTATAAAGTTTGCTTTATGAATTTATAAAGATTTAGGTCAAGGGATGACCTATACACTTATAAACTAAGCCCATCACAATTTACTCATCAAACCAACCTAAGAAAATTAGGGTAGGTCAAGTACACGACCTAATATTACCTATACAAGTTTAATATCAATTATATAAGTATACATTAGTATTATATATAAATCAATAAACATTAAATTGTAAATTAATCATTATATACTCATCAAATTTACTTCATTTTATTTTAAGATTGAAGTAGTGTTCATAAAGATTCTATTGATCCATTTCCAGTAATTTTTCACTAAGTGTGTGATTTATGACGAATTTATGAAGTTTTAGCAAGTTGATATATTAAATAATTAGTTTAAGCCCAATAATTGTTGTCATTGTTGTACAGAAGTTGCCACATCAACCTCAAATGCACTACATGTCACCGTGTGATTGATTCCCAGTGAACGACAACCTTCAACCGCTTAACCCTGTTTCCATGTCCATGCTCCATTGGATCTTGTGTGATTTATGGTGAATCACTTCATCCAACTAGATTAGGGATGTTTAATCAAATACACATGTGATCGAACATCTCAAGTTTCTTTATATTTATTTAGAACAAATTTGAACTAAATGGAAGAGGGCTTTAAACATTTTATTTACTGGACTAAATTGAATGAAATTTTTGGTAGGGATTCTAGGCTATTTAATATCCTAATTCATGAAATTTAGAGGCTCCATGACATGAAAAATCCAACCATTTCTTTACAAAATAAGTGGGTATTTATAGAAGAGAAACAATTTCATGATAATTTAAATTCCTTGCAACCTTAGCGCTTGCCCAAATAACCACTAATTTAGTTGGGGAATATCTAATAGGAGCTAAAAAACTTATTCAAAAAGTTAGAGCCCATGCGGTTTATTTTTCATGTATTTAAGCTTGATTCCATGCTTTTACATAGCTCATTTTATGGAATCTTGCCATATTAGCCCTCTATATGGCTTGAGCTGACTAGGAATAAAAAATATTCTAGAATGCAATTCAACCATTTATCAGATTTAATTTGGGTTGAGAACTAAATCTGCTCAAGAATTTTGGTTTTTAAAGCATTGGGTTAACCTAATTAGTTGACCTAGGTTAAGCCATGGCTTAACTTTCTAGGTTTGGTGCAAAGGGTCCAGGGACAACTATTGCAAGTGTTTATGTAATTTAATTTGATAAGGTTTTGATCTTTACCTCTAGAAAACCCCATTGTCTTCATTTTGGTCATGCCATATGGCTAGCTCAAGTGGGCATTGTGGACAAATAAATATGCCAAACCCCTTTGAGCTGATTCACTTGATTTATTATTTTTTTTTGGCAAAATTGTCATAGCCAACATTACGATAGCTAAAGAGATAGAATAATGCTTCTCTATCAACTTAAAAAGATAAATGAAATTTATTTTGTAATCAAACACAACATACAAAATATTTGTTTTAATCTTAAGGATAAAAGAAACATTCACCTATCATTTTAAAAATAGTCTGTGTCAAAGGATATACCATAGGAGTCTATTTAGATCTAGATTTAATTTAATTAAGAATTTAATTAACTCTCCTAAATAAAGGATACTAAGGTGTATACAATCTAGTATTATGCTTACTTGGAGTAAGCTGCTAGCTAACATCCTAAACACAATCAATATCCTTATAAATGCATGATAGCTTTATTACTAAAGAATCAAGGATATTTAACTTAGAAAGTTTAATCAAGACTCTTTAATATGCAATAACATCTAACTAATATCATGCATGATGTAAGAAGTGATGCATAAATAAAACTTTTATTCAATTAATTGAAATTAAAACACAACCTAGGGTTTGGTATAATAGAAAGGTGGTCAAGCTCGCTAAAACAAGCTTGGATTTTTATTCTTATACATGAAGTAGGGTTTATATATAATTTCATACTTTTGTCTTTATATCATATTACTCTTGTATCTTCTATAGAATTTCAAAAGAGAAATATCCTCAAAGGAAGAGGGATCATTATCTTATGGAGCCCTATGATGTATAAGAAAACATCGTTAAACCTTTTATAACTCAAGAATAACACAACAAGATCTAAATATATAATCTAGATCTATACATTTACATTTGACTATTTTCATTTACATTTGTACCTAGATAAATTCTACTTTTGCTATTATAATAAAGTAAAAATGCCATATGAATATGTAAATGGAATGCATGTATGGGTGTAATGCTAGATTATACAATTTAACAAGATTAAAGTACACAAAAAAAACCATGTATATATATATATATATATATATATATATATATATATATATATATATATATATATATATATATATATATATTTGAGAAAATGCAAAATTGCATTAATTATAAAGGAAAGGCAACCTAATACAAACTAGGAAAAAGAAACTAATGGTTCCTTTTTTAGCATTTAAAAGGGACCTTATTGAACTTAAATTTATTAATTTAAACTTAATATAAATGATATGAAACCCACTAATTCCTATTTTGAAACTGTTGAGATGTAGGGGATTCCAAAGAATTAAACAACTCGAAGGTTGATTAGTATCCCAGAGTTCCCATCCAGTTAGAGAATAAGACTTAGTAAAGATCCCATAATCAAATAGAATAAGTTTAAAATGAAAAATTTGAAGAAAAAATAAGCAACAAAAGCTAATAGAGAAATTACATTCCAACAGTGAATTCCAAAATCACTTAAGAATATTTTTGATAAATATTCTATAAGCTTTTTCCAATTTCCAAAGTCAGAAATTGATGATGGCATTAATCCAAACCTTTTGATAATTTGTCTCAACTTCAAGTAACTATCCACTTTGTTATTGTCACCTGGATTACCATCAAGCATGTTAATGGGGCAAAAGGGACGAAGAACCTTTTATGCCATTCTTCACTTTGTTTTCGGCTATCTTCATTCTAGGTAGATCTTTGACCCGTCCTAATGCTTGAAGTTCTTTGAACAATGTGTGCTTTGATCCCATGGACTTACATTCCTTGGCAACTTTTATAAGAGAAGTTTTCTTAAAATTCAAACAAACACTCGACAATGGAGAAGAATCTCTTAATAAGCCAATATTGTTATTTAATTCAGTTTTTGTAGCTGAAATAACATCAGTATTAATGCTAGAAACATCCTCCAAAACTTCCTCCTGAGAATCTGAATTTTTGAATTCAAATTCAGGTTTGTTAGAACCCTGAATTTCTGCAATCTGATATGGAACAGTTGGGACAGCATCTATTGAATCTTTAAAACCTCCTTCCTTATTATCTCCCACACTATCTGGTAATTTGAATTCAGGATTTGAATTCAAATTGCTAACTGATCCATAGATTCCCAGAAAAACAAAAGGAATGGAATATTTTTCTTTCATGGGTTTAACCATAGCTTCCTGATTTTCAGCATTTTGTGTTGAATCAACAACTTCAGCTCTTACATCCACACTTTCCTCCACAATTCCTAGAATTTTGACTTTAGAATTTGAATTCAAATTGTTGTTGGGCTCCAAGTTATTACTACCTCCATCCACAGGATCAACCAAACAAAATTCAGGAATTAAATTCTGAATTTCCTGATTTTGTTCTGCAGTAAAATTCTCCTCCCTTTGTGGGATCTGAATTTGAAAATTTTCAGAACTAACATGATGGACAATTGGATATACACCTCCTTGTCTAATTTCCTTTCCTTCTTCTTCCTTGTTTTCAGCAACAATCTTAGATGTGAATTGATCTTCAGCAACAACAGAATCTGAATTCCCGTCTCCTTCAACATCTACCATGGAAACTCTTTTGATAACACAACCATCTTTTGGTTTATCCATGGTTGAGACCTTTTTAAAAAACTTGTTCTCAGGAATCAATCTTCTCTTATTTTTAAAATTCACATGCATCCAAGATCCCAAAGTATTATCAGATTGAAATGAATTTAAAGGGACCTCTTTGACAATAGGATTTTGATTTTGTGTAGAATTGGGACACACATAATCAATATGCCTGATTTTCCCACATTTGAAGAAAAAAGATGATAGATTTTCATACTCAAACTTTTGAAAAAATCTATCATGAATCCCTTCCACCCAAATTCCAGCGGGGAGTTCAGAATTCAAATTAACTCGGATGCAAGCTCTCGCAAATTCTCTCTTCCCCCATCTAAACATGTTACCATCCAATAAAAGTGGAGTTTCAATTCTAGAAACAATTCTAGTGATATTGGATTCATCCCAACAGTGTAATGGCAAATGAGGAAGACAAACCCAAATTGGAGAAGAAGTTCCATTCAAAGAAAAAGGAGAGAAGGTAGGAGACCAAATGTCTAAGCCTACCACAAAACCCCCTACAAGCCAAGGCCCCCCATTAAGGACTTCCTCCATGGCTTCATGAGATTGAAATTAACAAAGCAGCCAATCTAGACCAAGCAATGTAATATGAAATCCTCCAAATTTTGACCATTGCTTTCTTAATTCAAAAGAACACTTAGAAAAAGGGTAGTTTTTCCTAAGAATTTTAACAACCAAGGAATTGTTCAAAATTTGAACATTAGACTTTTCCTTATCCTTGTCAAGTATGACAACATTTTCATCTCCAATATCATCATGTATTTCACTAAGATTTATCTTAATGTGAGGTTTTTTAATCCACACATTACAGGTATCCAATTTTGAAGAAGTAATAGGATCCTTCTTCAAAATTTCAGCAAAACTTCCTCCAGATGAAGATGCTTCCTTATCATTTGCTCCAGCAGTGATAGCTGACCAAGGTTTTGTAATTATTTCCTTACCTTTGCCTGAAATCGACAATGGTTTTTTCATAGCATTAAAACCTACTTCTTTTATGACTAAAGGAGATTCCAAAATACAAAAAGAAGAAATTTGATTGAAGGTGAATCTACCTTTTGAATCCAACATGATTGGATTCGCGGTAGAAATCATTTTTTTGGTGTTCCGGTCATCCTTGGATGACCGACCACCTTCTTCCATCTCCAACAATGGAACCCAAGTTCTTCAAAATCTTCTTCCAAATTCTTCCTTAATTTATGGAGCTTCTCTCTCTTCCCTCACCCGTCCAAATTCAACCTTGTATATTATGACATCCATGGTACAAAATGTAAATGAACATATAAAGTATACTCTCTAGGAAAAGAAATCTGCATCACTCCAAAACACACTACTTGTCAAACCTAAGACTAGAGTTAGTAGCCCTAACAAACAAGCTTTATAGTGAGTGAGGGTCTGTGTAGCTTTTATATATCCTAGAAGGTTTGATGTTTAGATTATTTCTATTTTAAGTTATTTATTGGTTTTAGGCCAAAGAAGATTTTAATTTTAATTTAAGTTTTAGTATTTTTGAATTTTATTAATTAAATTTATAGTGTTTTATTTATTTTAGTGATTTTATTTTTAGATTTTTAAGAACTATATTAGTTAGTAACTTCAAAATATAGAAGTCACTAACTACCAAGTCCTAAGTCTCATAAATGTAATGCATTCATTACCCCATATAGGAATAAACGATTGCATAGAGTACTTGAAACTTAATTAACCATTTATTAGGTGATTTGTTAGTAGTTACTTTAAATGTTATCTTAATTAAATACTCCAAATTGCTTTAAAATATTTTACTAACATATAATTGTCCCATTAATTTGTTATAATTGTTCCATTCAAGGAATCAACCACAATAGTCCTTCCACTTATTAAAGATTTATTAAAAACCTAAAAATGTAATGTATTTGAGCTCTACAATTGAATTAGATAGAATGCATAGAGTTCTTATCATTTATTAATGATTTATTAAAGAAATTTTTTTATTTATTATTAATTTAATTAAATTTCCTAAAGTTAGTTTAGTCTATTTTTAAATTTTATTTAATTTATTTTAATTAAATTTTCTTTAATATTCCATTTTTATAGAATTTATTTAAATCTTTAATTTTTTATTTGCATTTTTTTTATAAGTTTTTATTTATTATTTAAATTTAATTATTTAATTTTATTTTATTTTCCTAATTCTTTATTATTTTCTTAGTATGATATTTAATTTATTCAGATTTTATCTTTAATTTATTTTAACTTAATTAAATATTTATTTATTAATTTATTTATTTTCTTTATGTTGGATTTATTTAATTGGTTTATATTTATTATTCTACTTTATTATCATAACTATTTTAATGTTTTTGTTTAAAATTATACGTTATGATTAAAAAAAGTCAAATAGGAAAACTCTTAAATATTGAAATCATTCTATCCTAAAAAAATAATTAGGAAATAAAACTGATTGTAAGTAAATAATCAATGCTATGCACTTTTAATTGTTGGCTTTAATATATAAAATTCAATTCCCTAGTAGGTTATTAGGTTTATAATATTAAATTTGTGTTTCTTACACATACTTAATGTTTACTAGTAATCCTATGTATGCACACATATGAGGGTTTAGAGGTCCAGGGGCCCTAAGTTTTAAATCATTTACTTCACTAGTACTTATCCAATGATTTTTGATCGTAGCACCTCCATTTTGAAAAAATGGAGGTGATTAAGTTTTTTAGCTCTATCTCCAATTACTCCAATCAAAGTTCCTCGCAAATAACAAAATGCAAAATATGTTGAATTTAATATATTTTAACTTTCAAATTTATAAGCATATGGAATTCACAGTGATACTTGAGAATGATTATAAATGTAGACAACACACAAGGAATTAAATGACATCATCTTATATTGCATTAGTTTGAAATTGATGAAATCATTATGTAAAATTACATTTAAAAATAATTTTCAAGTGCTTGCAATCATATTGATTATTGTTTTTTTTTAATTGCATGCCAATTTAGAAAATCACCTGTAAGTTAATTTTGAGAGTATTGAAGACTACATGATTGAAATGCATATGAATGTATGAGAATAATGATGCATTGCTTCAAGCATTCCAACTTTTAGTCTTTTTTTTTTGATGAAATGCAATTAATGCATTAAAAAGAAAGAAAAGACAACCTAATACAAACTAGGTAAAAGAAACTAATGGTTCCTTTATCAACATGAAAAAGGAACCTTATTGAAAACAAATTTGTTAAATTAAACTTATTATAATTGAAATGAAACCCACTATTTCCTATTTTAAAACCATTGAGATGCAGGGGATACCAAAGTTTTAAACAACCCGAGGGTTTGTTAGTATCCCAAAGTTCGCATCCTGTAGAGAATAGGACTTAGTATCGATCCCATAAGCAATTAGAATAAGTTTAAAAAACAAATAACAAACTAAAAGAAAAAAGAAGTAACAAAAGCTAAAAAGGAAAATACAACTTATCAATGACTTCAAAAAACCACCTAAGAATATCACTGATAGATATTCCATAAGCTTTTTCCAACTTCCAAAGTCAAAATTCAAAGATAGTATTATGACAAACTCTTTGATAATTTGCTCCATCTTCAAGTATCTTTCCACTTTGTTGCTAGCAAAGAGTAAACCAACTTGCATATTAACGAGATAATAGAGAAGAAAAACCTCTCATACCGTTCTTCACTTTGAGTTCAACCAACCTTCTTCTAGGTAGATCTTTCACCAGTCCTAAGGCTTGAAGTTCTTTGAACAATATGTGCTTAGAGCTAGGAGAATCACTCTTCTTGGCAAAAAAACTTTTTTCTTTCTTAAAAATAGTTTTTTTTTTTAATTTCAAACTAATTGCAGACGGAGGAGAAATATCTCTCAAACCGTCAATATTGTCTTCTATTTCAGAAAATTTTGCTGAATTAGTAGTAGGAGAAGCAACCACCTTAGACTCAGCCGCTAAAATAGTTAAAGGAGGTATAATAACTAATTCAGTATTTTTAGAATTAATAGCATCCTTTTCTTCCTCTTGAATATCTGAAATTTTGAATTCAAAATCTAATTTGTGAGCTCCCAACAGTTCAACAAAATAAGAGGGTTCGGTAGAAACTGCTTCCAGCGAATCATCTTCATTACAAATGGCTCCCTTAACTTCATCCACAATTTAACATTTTTGAATTCAAAATTTGAATTTGAATATTTTTTGAATTCATTTTTTGTTTCATAAGCTCCTATTAGATCAGCATCAACAATAGGTACATTACAAGAAGCTCCCAATGGATCAGCCACCAAAATGTGTAATTCATAGTTCAAATTTTGAACGGTCTGAACCGGCTCCACACTCAAATCTGAAGACTTATTAGCCTCCTTTTCTTCCTCTAGAATTTGTGGGATTTGAAATTCCAAATTTTCAGCAATCATTAGATGATCCACGGAAGAACCTGCAATCTCTAATGGATCAATCACCAAAACTTGTGAAGGATTGAACTCAAAATTTTAATTTTAAGCAACAACTAGTTTAACAATTATATTTGATTCATGGCTAACAACATTTTCATCTCCTTCCTTAATTTTAACATCTTCTTGAGTTACCAATGGATCAACAAGAATTTTTGAACCAGCACTTAAAAGTGCTCAGATGACACTAGAAAGTGCTCTGATACCACTTGAAAGTTTGTTAGGGATGTTAAGCCCTATAGAACTGGCCCAAGCTAATTTAAAAGAGAGAGGTGAATTGGAAAACTTTAAAACCAAAGATAAAATTAAAACCAATATCACCACATAGAAAACCAACGATGCGGAAATTAAAGTGCGGAAGTAATAAAGAAAGAACACACCAGATTTATAGTGGTTCGATCAAACCTTGACCTACGTCCACTCCTTAGAGGCACCCTCCAAGTATTGCACTAAAATCGTGACTCTCCTTTAGCCCCCACAGCTAGGCGGAGAAGCCCTTACAAAATCACTTCCACCTTCCCCGGTGCGTCGGGTCCTTTGACACCAAAGAGATCTTCTTCTTTGGTGAACTTATCTCGAGACAAGCCTTGAATCCGATGGTACTAAGGTGCGAGTTTGCCGGAGCAACCGTGTGGATCCCCCACCATACTCCCTTGAGTTCCTCCCCCTCACAGGATCTTCTCCCTCTCAAACTTCACCCTTTCCTCTCTCTCTTTCAAGCTCTCTCTTCAAGTTTCCCCCACAAGAACGAAGCTACAATGGCTGCCAAAGACTCTTACAAAAAGTGTTATGCCAAAGCTTAAATAGAAGCTCTCAAAACGAGTGAAATTACTAAATGACAAGAAGGGGGGTGAATTGTAAAAACTTCTTAATAATAAAATTAACCCTAAACAATAGTTCTAATTTTTTTGTTGTTTTTGAAACTTTAAAACAAAGATTTATGCAATTTTTCTTTCACAAAATTTCACATGCAATAGATATGACAAATTTAAAATGCAAGCAAAAAGTAAACAACGATAAGGAAAGAACACACCAAGAATTTTATAGTGGTTCGGTCAAAATATGACCTACGTCCACTCCCCGGAGTCCTCCACTCCGGGATTTTCACTATCAAAATAGTTCTCCTTTTGCCCCCCTCGGCAAGGCGGAGAAGCCTGTACAAACCTCCCTTTCACCAACCCGGCGTGGCGGAATACCAAACTCTATTTTCACCCTCTTGGCGACGGCAGAGAACCTTCTCGTTTTTCTCCCTCCTGGAGAAGGCAGAGAACCTTGAGGTAACGGATGTAGACGAGCCTTTCCCTTGGAGATCCTTCCTCAAATCCTTCTCGGGCCACAGGAGGAGCAAGATGCAGCAAACTTGGAGCAACCGTGTGATCTCCCTCACACCTCTTCTCCCTCACAACGCTCACCTCCTCCTTCCTCTCTCAACCCTCAAGAATTTTTCTAGAGTTTTCTCCCTTGGAATCCCTCTCTAACCACGTTCACCCCCTCTGTAATTCTTTTCCAAAAAGACTTGATTGACATCTAAAAACGGGCTCCAAAAACCTCTGATTTCAAAAGTAGCCATTACTGTTCGTATAGTACGATTCAACATCGTACAGTACGATCTTCATAAACAGCCGTCATCCTGGTATGAAGATGTACGAACAGTACAAAAACAAATCATACTGTACGATATAATATCGTACGGTACGATCCAACAAGATACTACTCGTACAGGACGATGGTTTGGACGATCGGATGTCGTCTCTGTTCTTCGTATGGTACGATTACTATCGTACAGTACGATGTTCAAATTTTCATTAGACCTGTATTACATGCACTATTCACGGGTTAATTTAAGTAAGTATTAAAAACGGATCGTACAGTACGAACTTGTTCGTACAGTACGAACTTGTTCGTACAGTACGAACTTGTTCGTACAGTACGAACGACGCAAAATCACTTACTTAAACTAAGTCACGGCTAGAGTTTTGGATCTGAACATATCGTACAGTACGACAGACTTCGTACAGTACGATCTATTCACAGATTTGTCCACATAGCTTGGATCGTACGGTACGAAATAGAATCGTACAGTACGATCTACAGAGAAGAATTTTAGTTATGATTTGCAGTTAAAAAAGAACTCTCCCCCTGTGTATGTGCATGGTTGCTCTTACTCTTACGCATTTTGTGGCCAGACTCAATAAAGTAAAAATACAATAAATGAAAAAATACAATGTTTGACTCATACTCCTAATCTACCCGGTCTTGAGTCTTCCTTTCTTCCTGAGTCACTAGTGATCTTCCTGAAATGTTAGTGCTCAAGGAAAATAACAAATAAAATAATAATCAGTGAAAAGCAGTTCCAAAACATTCATTATTTGGCATCATCAAAATCTCAAACTCGGGGTCATGGGTTGCAACAATCTCCCCCTTTTTGATGATGTCAAATAATTTGTTGCAAGTAAGAAAGAAAAATATTTCTTTTGAAAAACATTTCTTTTGTTGTTTTTTTATTTTTTTTTTAAATTAAACACAAGAAAAAAAAAGGTACTACAAGTAAGTACGAAACAAAAGATACTGCATTTAGATAAATAGGCATTACAACATTACAACAAACTTCTCCCCCTTTTGACAGCACAAAAAGGAGGAGCAACTAAAAGCAAAAAGTAAGAGAAGAAAACAAACAGAAACTACAATGCAAACATAAACAAACTAAGCAGACGGGTCCTGATCTGGTGGTGGTGGAGGTGGATTTGGTTGAAAATATTGAAAGAGAGCATCGAAGTGGTGATCAATTGCAGTGAATCGTTCGCCAAACCACTGTATATCAGTCTCGTGTTGGTGATACTGTTCTTGAATATGCATGTCGAGACGAGTCTGCAGCTAGTCGAAGCGGGCGACTAAGTCATCATCAGGGTGCGCTGGTGCTGGTGCAGGTGCTCGGGGTGCAGCATGGCGTCGTGGTCGAGCTGGAGCTGCGGCTGGTGCATCTTCTCCTTCTTCTTCATCAAAGACGGGTTCTTCAGGCTCATGTCCCCGATGAAATGGCAGGTACCAGAGGTGCTCTTTCTATCTATTCTACATCCTGCGAAGTCAGAAACTGAGTACCCTAGGATTTCAAAGGAAGTGCTGTGTCTGGGATACCAAATTCCTAAGTTTGGGGTGCCTAGTAGATATCTAAGAATTCTTTTGACAGCAGTTAAGTGAGACTCTTTAGGATCGGCTTGGAAACGGGCACAAAGGCACACACTAAACATTATGTCCGGTCTACTAGCAGTCAAGTAAAGTAGGGATCCAATCATTCATCTATATTTTTTCTGATCTACTGATTTTCCACTAGGATCCTTATCTAATTGGATTGTCGAACTCATTGGGGTGTTCATTGGTTTTGCACTATCCATTTCATATTTCTTTAAAATATCCTTAATATACTTTGATTGGCTAAGAAAGGTTTCATTATCCATTTGTTTTACACTAAAGCCAAGAAAGTAATTAAGCTCTCCCATCATGCTCATTTCAAACTCATTACTCATTATTTTTGAAAATTCATCGCATAAGTTTTTATCCGAAGATCCAAACAATATGTCATCTACATATATTTGAACAATGAGAATTTCTTCTTTGACCTTTTGTAAAAAGAGTGTAGTATCTACACTACCCTTTTGAAATCCTCTATCCAAAAGAAATGAGCTAAGTCTTTCATACCATGCTCTAGGTGCTTGCTTTAATCCATATAGTGCCTTTTTTAATTTGAATACATGGTTTGGAAATTGTGAGTTTTCAAATCCGGGGGGTTGCTCAACGTAGACATCTTCCTTAATTACCCCATTCAAAAATGCACTCTTCACATCCATTTGATATAACTTAAAGTTCTTGAAGCAAGCAAAGGCTAAGAGCACTCTTATGGCTTCTAGTCTAGCAACCGGGGCAAAGGTTTCTTCAAAGTCTATTCCCTCAATCTGGTTGTACCCCTTAGCTACTAGCCTTGCTTTATTCCTTATTATTATTCCTGAATCATTCACCTTATTCTTGAAGACCCATTTTGTTCCAACAACACTTTGCTCTTTAGGTCTCTTAACTAACTCCCAAACATCATTCCTGGTGAAGTGGTTCAGCTCTTCTTGCATTGCTAGAATCCAAAATTCATCTCCTAAGGCTTGATCTATACTTGTAGGTTCTATCATAGAGATGAAAGCTGAGTGACTAACCTCCTTCCTAAGTCCATGCCTAGTTCATACACCTTCTGAAGGGTCTCCTAAAATTAACTCTTTAGGATGACTAGAAGAATATCTCCATTCTCTAGGCAAAACTTCCTGAGGTTCGACCCTTTCTCCTAAGGTCATCGTCTCTACTCCTTGAATTGCCTCTATTTCATCATCTTCAATTTTAGATTCTGAGGGCTTATCTGATTCATCAAATACCACATGGGTGGATTCTTCTACTACAAGGGTTCTCTTATTAAAAATTCTATAGGCCTTACCTACAGAAGAATAACCTAAGAAGACACTCTCATCAGACTTGGGATCGAATTTTCCTAAGGGATGTTTACCATTATTTAAGATGAAGCACTTACACCCAAAGACATGTAAATGTGAAAGGTTTGGTGTCCTACCCTTAAGGAGTTCATATGGAGTTTTATTCAGCTTCGATCTAATGTTTACTCTGTTCAAAATATAACAGGCTGTGTTGACTGCTTCTGCCCAAAAGTATCTAGGAAGTGTATACTCCGCTAACATTGCCCTAGCAGCTTCTACCAAAGTTCTATTCTTCCTTTCTGCTATGCCATTCTGTTGGGGTGTTCTAGGAGCTGAGAAATTGTGCTCTATTCCTATCTCTTGACAGAATGACTCAAATCTATCATTTTGGAACTCTCCACCATGATCACTATGGATTGTTGATATTTCACAACCTAATTTTCGTTGAATCCATGTGGAGAAAACTTTAAATTCCTCAAAAGACTCATTCTTGTGTGCTAAGAATCTTACCCAAGTAAATCTAGTGAAGTCATCTACAATCACAAATCCATAATTATTTCCACCTAGACTGGCTGTACTAACGGGTCCAAATAAGTCCATGTGTAGAATTTCTAGTGGCCTAGAGGTGATCACGTCTCTAATTGAGTGAAAGGATGATTTGACTTGTTTTCCTTGTTGGCAAGCATCACATAAGTGATCCTTGGTGAATTCTAACTTAGGTACACCTCTAACTAAGTTTTTCTGAGTGATGTTTCTAAGAGTTTTCATGCTAGCATGGCATAGTCTCCTATGCTATAGCCACGAGTCATCAACTATTGTTTTCAAGCAAAATGATTTTGAACTATCAACGCGATCAAGGTATAACATGTAAACATTGTTAATTCGTTTTCCTTCTAAAATAATTTCATCAAATAAACTAATCAGACATCTATCAGTAAAAAACTTAACATCAAAACCTTTGTCACACAGTTGACTAATGCTAAGTAAGTTATGCTTTAAACCATCAACTAATAAAACATTTTCAATTAAAAAATTCTTAGCATTACCAACGATACCTGAGCCTATCACCTTCCTGGTAGTGTTGTCTCCCAACGTTACTTTGCCTCCAGTTTTGGTCTCCAATAGGATGAACTTCTTCATATCTCCAGTCATGTGTCGCGAGCAGCCACTATCCAGGTACCACATGCTCTCACTAGGTCTTTTGTGAGAGCATCCCTACAATTTCATTCAAATATTAGATTTGGGAACCCAAGTGAGTTTGGGTTCCTCCTTATGCTTGCATGAATGAGATGTATGCATGTTATGTTGTGATGGATGCAGTTTAGGTCTCCATACTAAGTGTGTCCTACGGTGAGTTGTGCATGTGCGGGCTATGTGACCTAACATGCCACAAGAGAAGCACCTAACACCAGGAAATGGATTTACTAATCTATGAGTGTGGTGGTGCCTCTTCCTAAGGTTTTGTAATGCATGCTGTGTTGGGGGTTTTCTAGGATGGCCTACTGTGAGTGATGAAATTTCATTTTCTAGTTCTTTTATCTTTTCACTATAAGTTTTATTTTGAGCTGTCAATCCATCAACTTCTATCAATAGCAAGTGCTCACTATGATCTACTTCTAATGCAAGTGCAGTTAGTTTTTCAAACTCTACATCTAGTTCAATATGTGATGTTTTCAAGGATTCATGCGCTTCAATTAGTTCAATATGCTTCTTATTTAATGCGTCATACTCATCAAGAAGTAACATGTGATCTTTATCTAAATCAGAATTTTCTTTAACTAAGTTAGCATGCTCAATTTGTAAGGAACTAAATTCAATATTAAGTTTAGCATGCATTTTCTTCAGTTTCCTATACGAGTCATGAATATTCTCAGAAATAAGCAATAATTCATCATAAGAAAGTTGACATACCTCATCTTGATCCAATTGATCAAGGTTATCATTAGCCATAAGACACAAATTTGTTACCACCTCTGCTTCTTCTTCTGATGATTCTGAGGCAGAGTCGGCCCAAAAAGCTTTCTGTGTCTTTGTCTTTCCTCTCTTGTATTTAACTTTGTCATCTCCTTTCTCCTTTGCTGGTTGACTCTTCAGATTAGGGCAATCGGCTCGAAAGTGACTAGGTAGGCATCTAAGAATTGTATCAGATGAAACCTTATTGGACCTTGAGCTCTTACCTTTATTCCAGCTGTTCTGATGACGCTTTTGTTTTCTCTTCAAGAAATTTTTGAACTGTCGGGTCATCAGTGCTATTTCATCGTCTTCCTCCCCTGCAGAGCTTTCACTATCTGAGTTGCTAGCTTTTAATGCCACCGTCCGCTCCTTTTTCTTTTCACCTGCATCACTTTGCCTTTGGCTCACTCCTTGCTCGTATGCAATGAGTGACCCAAGGAGGTTATCAATAGAATAAACATTAAGATCTTTAGACTCAGTGATAGCAGTTATCTTAGCATCATAGGAACTAGGTAGGCATCTAAGAATTTTATTCACTTTCTCAGAATTTGAAATTTCTCTACCTAATGCATGCAAGGATGTCACAATTTGGGTGAACCTAGTGTACATGTCAGAAATTGTTTCGCTAGGTTTCATATGAAATAATTCATAATCATGCAGTAGAATGTTAAGCCTAGACTGTTTTACTTCGTTTGTTCCTTCGTATGTAATGCACAGTCTATCCCAAATCTCCTTACCAGAAACACAAGTAGATACTCTCATATAGTCCTCAGATTTCAATGCACAAAAAAAGCAGTTTAAGCACTTAGCATTCAGTTGGGCTAACTCCCTATCCTCATTGCTACATTCAATAAAAGGTACAGGAGTTTTCAAACCATTAACAATCTTAAACGGTGCAACATATCCATCATTTACTAACATCCACATGCGGTAATCTATAGATTGCAAAAATGTAGACATTCTAATTTTCCAGAAATCAAACGGAATGTTATCAAAAAGTGGTGGACGAGTTATTGAATAACCCTCCGCAGTGTTACGATTACCAAAGTTCGACATGATCATTTTTTCAAGGTTTTTTAAAACACTATTTTTGAAAACCTGGCTCTGATATCAATTGAAATTACTAAACGACAAGAGGAGGGGTGAATTGTAAAAACTTCTTAATAATAAAATTAACCCTAAACAATAGTTCTAATTTTTTTGTTGTTTTTGAAACTTTAAAATAAAGATTTATGCAATTTTTTTTTCACAAAATTTCACATGCAATAGATATGACAAATTTTAAATGCAAGCAAAAAGTAAACAACGATAAGGAAAGAACACACCAAGAATTTTATTGTGGTTCGGTCAAAATATGACCTACGTCCACTCCCCGGAGTCCTCCACTCCGAGATTTTCACTATCAAAATAGTTCTCCTTTTGCCCCCCTCGGCAAGGCGGAGAAGCCTGTACAAACCTCCCTTTCACCAACCCGGCGTGGCGGAATACCAAACTCTATTTTCACCCTCTTGGCGACGGCAGAGAACCTTCTCATTTTTCTCCCTCCTGGAGAAGGCAGAGAACCTCGAGGTAACGGATGTAGACGAGCCTTTCCCTTGGAGATCCTTCCTCAAATCCTTCTCGGGCCACAGGAGGAGCAAGATGCAGCAAGCTTGGAGCAACCGTGTGATCTCCCTCACACATCTTTTCCCTCACAACGCTCACCTCCTCCTTCCTCTCTCAACCCTCAAGAATTTTTCTAGAGTTTTCTCCCTTGGAATCTCTCTCTAACCACGTTCACCCCCTCTGTAATTCTTTTCCAAAAAGACTTGATTGACATCTAAAAACGGGCTCCAAAAACCTCTGATTTCAAAAGTAGCCGTTACTGTTCGTACAGTACGATTCAACATCGTACAGTACGATCTTCATAAACAGCCATCGTCCTGGTACGAAGATGTACGAACAGTACAAAAACAAATCGTACTGTACGATATAATATCGTACGGTACGATCCAACAAGATACTACTCTTACAGGACGATGGTCTGGACGATCGGATGTCGTCTCTGTTCATCGTATGGTACGATTACTATCATACAGTACGATGTTCAAATTTTCATTAGGCCTGGATTACATGCACTAATCACGGGTTAATTTAAGTAAGTATTAAAAACGGATCGTACAGTACGAACTTGTTCGTACAGTACGAACGGCGCAAAATCACTTACTTAAACTAAGTCACGGCTAGGGTTTTGGATCTGAACATATCGTACTGTACGACAGACTTCGTACAATACAATCTATTCACAGATTTGTCCACATAGCTTGGATCGTACGGTACGAAATAGAATCGTACAGTACGATCTACAGAGAAGAATTTTAGTTATGATTTGCAGTTAAAAAAGAACTCTCCCCCTGTGTGTGTGCACTGTTGCTCTTACTCTTACGCATTTTGTGGCCAGACTCAATAAAGTAAAAATATAATAAATGAAAAAATACAATGTTTGACTCATACTCCTAATCTACCCGGTCTTGAGTCTTCCTTTCTTCCTGAGTCACTTGTGATCTTCCTGAAATGTTAGTGCTCAAGGAAAATAACAAATAAAATAATAATCAATGAAAAGCAGTTCCAAAACATTCATTATTTGGCATCATCAAAATCTCAAACTCGGGGTCATGGGTTGCAACAACGAGCTCATTAATGCAAGTTGCCGACATTATCGTCCAGGATGATAGGCATATCGTCCTGGCCTATTAGTTTAAATATGAGGAAAATCGTCCTGAATATCGCCCTGAAATGAAGCTGGATGATGTCTAATCATCCCGGACAATCTTGCGATCGGCCTGGACGAAATCCCCATTAATTGCTTTCCAAAACTGCTTGAGAAATTTTGGAAAAATTGACCTGGATCGGCGAGGACGATATTTTATAGTCCAGACCGATATACCAGGACGATATCCAAAAATAAGATTTTCCTAAGTAGATATGGCGGTAGATTCTTGCTGAATTGAGCCGATCGTCCTGGCCGATACAAAATCGTCCAGGACAATGTGTTTTGCAAAAAGACGGCTGCTTTAATGAGGATGCCCTAATTAAGGTTTCTACTTTTGTCAGAACGTCCAGGACGATATAAATATCATCCCGGATGATGTTACCAAAATTAGAAATCTTTTAGGGCACAACAGAAAATCTTCCAAGTTACAAATCATCATATACCATACCAAATACAACAGACTCAAGAAAGGAAAAAGATACAAACTTACACAGACCTAGTCTACCAAATCTTGAGCTGGTTCCAGATTGCAGTCTGATCGTGTGGACCTGAAACATTAGCACATAAGGCAATCGTAGAGAAATAAGGAATGTTTGCTATCATCAAAATCATAGATCCGCAACAACACTAACATCTTCTTCATCTCCTTCCAAGATTGCATTTTTGACAGTAACACAAACATCATCCGATTTTTCCTTGGCTAAGAAAACCTTGAAATCAAATTACTTTTTCTTAGGAATTTTCCTTTTTTTTGTTTTTTTACTTCACATGCATCCAAGGTGCATATGGATTATCTTCAGTTTGAAATGAACTGAAAGGGACATCTTTAACAAGCAGATTTTGATTATGAGATGTATTTGGACAAACATAATCTATATGTCCAATTCTCCCACATTTGTAACAAAATGATAATAGATTTTCATATTCAATCTTTTGAAAAAATCTACCATTAAGACCTTCAACCCAAATACCATAAGTGAGATTAGAATTCAAATTAACCCGAATGAAAGCTCTAGCAAATTCCCTTCTCTCCCATCTAAACTTGTTACCATCCAATAATAAAGGAGTTCCAATTCTAGATATAATTTTAGTGATATTGGATTCATCTCAGCAATGTAAAGGCAAATGAGGAAGACAAACCCAAATCGGAGAAGAAATCCCATCTAAGGAATTAGGAGAGAAGGTAGGAGACCATTTGTCTAAACCTATAATGAATCCCCCTACAAACCAAGGACCTCCATTAAGAACTTCCTCCATGGCTTCATGTGACTGAAATGAACAAAGTAGCCAATCTAGACCAAGCAAGGTTATATGAAACCCTCCATATTTCATCCATTGCTTTCTTAATTCATTTGAACACTTAGAAAAAGGAAAGTTTTTTATAAGAATTTTAACAACCAAAGAATTGCTCAAAACTTGAATATTAGATTTTTTCCTTTTCCATGTCAAGTTTGACAACATTTGCATCTCCAATATCATCTTGAATTTCACTCAACTTTATTTTAAAGTGTGGTTTATTGATCCACACATTAGAATTTTCCAATCTTGAAGAAGTAATTGGATTTATGATATTAACATTACCATTGTCAATATCCTTATCATTCTTCAATATATCAGCAAAACTGCATCCTGATGAAGAAGCCTCCTTATAACTTGCTCCAGAGATGATAACCGACAAAGGTGATTTTGGTTTTTCATCCAAAACTGAAATTACTTCTTTCCCTTTGCCTGAAACTAGCAAAGGATTATGCTTAGTAATCAAACCTCCCACTTTGATAACTTGAGGAGATTCCAAAACCCGAAAAGGGGATATGCGTTTGAAGGAGAATCTACCTCTTAAATCCAACATAATTGGACTCGCTGTAGATAGAAAAGATTTGGTGTTCCAATCATCTTTGGATGACCGGCCACCTTCTTCCATCTCCAACTTTGGCACCCAAAAAACCTCCAAATTCTCCTTCAAAATCATCCTTTTTTTGTGCACCTTCTCTCTCTTACCAAAATCCTTCCAACTTTTAGTCATTAATAAAATATAATGAAAATAATGGAATTGATTGAATAAAATTAAAATGTTTGAATTTACATTGCTGTTCTAATATTTGAATGAAAAATATTAGTAGTCTTGACAGACATTTAATGTGGTTAATGAAAAGTATATATGCACATAGCTCATTTATTTTGATTTTTGTGTGCAACATTGGAGTATAAACATGCATTTAAAACTTGTTAGTCTTTACCAAAATGTTTTAAATCTTGGAGAATGAGTAAACACATAACCATCTCAATCTATTATGAAATACATCCCATCAAAAGAGATAACAATAGCCTTATTTATTATCATAATATTTTAAAGAAAAGCCAAGAATAGGAATAAAGAAATGTGAGAGAAAAAAACACTAAAGCTTATTTCTTTCAAGGTTGTTACATGCTAGAATATATGTGGCTATAGATTTTAAATTCTATGTCTTAATGATGCATGGATATCCAGCTCACACACATAGAACACAAGATTTTTTTCATGGAAAACCTTAGAAAGGGGAAAACCACAGGGCCTAGCCCAGTTGAAAAGATTCCACTAGAATTTGAATTGAGTATAGTGGGCTGACTCATCCTTGAGGGCAATCAAATTATAAATGTAAATCTTATGATTGAAGTTTAGTGTCAAATTTGGAGTCACTTGGAAGTCCGGGTCTCAGGTGGTGGTTAGGTAGAATTCTGTGCCTCAGGTGGTGGTCCAATGGAGCTCATGGCCTCAAGTGAAGGTCTGGAAGAGGTGAGGGCCTCAAGTGGTGGTCTAACAGAGCTGAGGGCTTCAAGTGGAGGTCTAGCATAGATGAGGGCCTTAAGTAGTGGTCCGGTAGAGCTCAGGGCCTCAAGTGAAGATCTGGAGGAGGTGAGGGCCTCAAGTGGTAGTCCAATAGAGCTCAGGGCCTCAAATGGAGGTCTGACAGAGATGAGGACCTCAAGTGGTGGTCCGGTGGAGGTGAGTGCCTCAAGTGGTAGTCCGACAAAGGTGAGGGCCTTAGGTGGTGGTGTGGTGAAGGTGAGGGCCTCAAGTGATGGTCTAGTGAAGGTGAGGGCCTTAGGTGGTGGTCCGGCGAAGGTGAGGGCCTCCAGTGCTGGTCTGACGAAAATTAGGGCCTCAAGTGGTGGTCAAAAGGAGCAACGACGTCAAGCGGTGGTCTGATGAAACTCAGGCGGTGGTTGAGGAGGAGCTTCTTCCTTCTTTTATTCCTTCTCTTCTCTTCTTCTCTTCTTGCTTTGGTCCCTTTTCAAGAGAAAGGAGGGGTCTATTTATAGATTTCTGGAGTGTCATGGCTCATTAGGTGAGAGATCAAGATTAAATGGGGAGTGGCTGGATTAACGGCTAATGTTGAATCCCTTAATCAAGGGAGAGTTGATGGACATTTGAATGTCTTAGTAATGTCAAAATTTTGTGATCTTAGGCTTATTGGATTTGTCTCGTCGAGCCACTCAATTTGACTATAAGCATGTTATGTTTGAAAACTATTTGGTAATCAAAATTGCGGTTCAAACCTTCCAACATCATTTTTAACCTTTGATTTGGACCCATTTGGGCTCTAATTGGGTTAGATTTAGTGTCGTTGGGTTTGTATTCTCGAGACTTTTAGTTTGATTATAAGTTTATTGAAATTGGAGTTCAGATGGTCCCAATTTTAATTTCTAAAGTTTCCAACTTAATTTTGCATCAAGATTCATGTCCGATCAATACAATATTTTGATGACATATCAATTGCCCCCCTATTTTTGGACGTCAAAGCTCCAAAAGTTTAAAAATATGCTTTGCTCTGCCCTAGGAAATTTTTAGGGTGATTTGAAATTGAAATGTACTCTGATCTGGGGTAGAGATCCCAAATTACATTAAAAGTATAAAAATTGAGTCTGGAACATTGAAAGTTTGTTTTAGGGACCCTAAAAATATTCGATTTGATCTTTTTGGGCCAAAAATCAAGCCAAAAAATGGATTAGAATGGACAGTCGCATGCCGACCATCGCTAGCAACCACTGGCAGCGTCACCCGTACTTCGCACGTGCTCTGGCCCGCGCCCAGCCCACTCTTAGCTCGTGCCTGGCCCGCACTTGGCCTGCACCGTGCATGGCCCGTGCCTGTATGGCCCATGGCCTACCTGGCTCGTCGGCCTGCCTGGCCCATCGGCCGGCAGTTCAGCTAACCATCGGCCTATTGGTTAACTGCTGGCTAACCGTTGGTGGTTAATAAATTTCTTTTTTAGAATTTTTTTAAAAACTATATATATATATATATATATATATATATATATATATATATATATATATATATATATATATATATATATATATATATATATATATATTTGCACGGACAAAAACCTTCTCTAATAACCAAATTATTCTGAGGTTTTGCATTTGCATGGACCTCCATAATTTGCTTGACCTGATTTCCTTTAACACCATTATAGAACGAAGAGGACCTAAAAGCAGTCGTGGTATTGGGTGGATTGGAGGAATTACCGCCAACCATAGTTTCGCTGGCGGTCATTCGCCACCATCAGCTCTGTTAGCAATGAAACCATGAATGAACAATTCAAAATGATGAAAAAAATGTAGAACTTTCTATCTCTAAAAATTTTGTTAGACAAACAACCAAAGATAAAAAATTTTAAAAAGAAGAAGGACAAAAATATTGCTTATTGTGTTGTTAAAAAAATAAAAAAAATTATCATTATCTTTTTATATTTTGCTTCTACATTACAAAATTTTATTTTAAATTTAAGTTTTAAATTAGTTTAATTTCAAAAAAACATTTTGGAAAGAGTTTTTTAAAATACCAATTCACCCCCCTCTTTTTGTGTCATTCGATAATTAATGTAGTTTCAGAACCATTATTTGAACTTTTAATTGGTATCCAAGTGTGTCCTCTAAATTTGTGGTTTATAAACCTTGAGATAGAACCTATGGAACACTTTGAGAATAAGAATACCATTGTGGGTTATTTAATAACTCATCCACCACTTTTTCATAATATTTACTTTGCCTTTTGATAAATTTGTATGTGAAACGTTTTGCAATCAATTGATTTTAGAATGTGGAATATGATACAAGAAAGTAATTTTGTTCCTTCAAAAATTTCTAATGGTGTTTAAACTAAAATCTCATTTACTAAATGGAGCATGGAACATAAAGATTTAGCACAACTGAATGCAAAATGTTTAAGTTATTTTTTTATGCACTTAATTTGAAGACTATATTAGAGTTTCTACTTACACTAATTGTAAGGATATTTAGGATATACTTTGCATTACTTATGAAAGTATAAATAAGGTCAAATAATCCCAATTAAATTTATTGTTGCATGAACATTAACTCTTCTACATGAAACCTTGGAAAATTATATTTGATATGTATATTAGGTTCACCAAAATATTGATATCTTTACATGCTTTAGGAATGAAACTATTTAAATCTAAGAAAGTTAACAAGATATTATGAAATTTTCCTAATATTTTTGATGAGAATTCCTTTACAATCTTTGAATCCAAAGATTTGAAATTATAATCAATTGATAATTTATTGAGCTAAGTCATTGCCTATGAGTAAAATGTCAGACAAAGAATGTTAGATGTATGTGATAAGTGAAAGGAGAAATTATGGTTCTGAAGAATGTCGATAAAGGTAGTAATAGCTCATGAGTTGATAGAAGCAAGGATATAGCCTTGATGATCTGACAATTTAAAAGCTTCCTTAAGCAAAAGTAAAAGTGCCACCACAAAAGAAATAAAGGAAAAAAAATGTAAATTCAATAAAGTTTATTTTAACATTATTTTCTTTGAGTGCAGAAAGCCTAAACACTTAAAGTTCTATTGTCCCAATCTTAAGATTAACCCTATGAAACAAAGGGTGATGCTAAGCCAAATGTAAAAAGGGTAAAACAAAGAATAAAAAAAGCCTTTTGGGTAGACTCAGCCTTAGACACATTAGAATAAGAAATAGAGGAGGAGTTAACAAACTTATGCTTAATTGAAAATGATTATGTTTCAAATTATAATTTAGAAGTGCTAGATGCCTTATGGTGAGTTATTTTTTTGTTTTTGAAAAAATGCATGATTTATATATAAACTTTTAAAAAAAAGCACATAGTTTTGAAAAAGAATTCTATGATTTAAAAAATGAACATGACATTTTATTTAAAGAGCATTCTAATTTTAAAGTTGAACATGTTTCACTAAATAAGGATCATGCATCATTGTCAAATGATTTTGATGATCTAAACAAGAAGCACATTGGATTACATAAGTCACATCATTCCTTGAAAGATGACCATATTGAGTTAGAGAAAGCATTCAAAGAACTAGAGACACTTGCAATAGAATTTGATAACAATGTGCATGGAATATTAGTTTAACTAGGACTTGAAAAAAGTGCAAATGATTACTTTCTTAAAAAAGTGATTGCACTACAAAATAATATACATGGGCCTACACATTCACTAAATCCACAACTTTGGGCACAAAATGCATCAAATATCCCTAGAAAGAGGCATAATCACCCACATAAATTAATGAACATATTTCAAGGGTTTTGGTGTTACTCTTGTGGCATACTAGGACACATTGGATGCATTTGCACTTCATATCATAGAGCATACCTAGTTTGGAGGCTGAAAGAATCATCACAATATATCTTATATAGCATTCATACATGGTGGCGTAAGGTGGAACAAAAACTCACTTGGTTTCCCTAATTTAATCCTTGATTGAGTTTGTAGAAATGCTATCAAAAGAGTTCATATGAGAGCATATAGTAACTGAATAGTGGCTTCTCAAGAAAAATGTCTTGAGACTTAAAGAAATTCCTTATGGTAGACGTCAGGAGTGAAGGCAAGGTAATGTTAGGAGACAATACCATTAGGAAAGTGGTTGGCCTATCTACAATTAATAAATCCAAGGGTTTTATCACTAAAAATGTACTTTTAGTATAAGGTTTAAAACATAATCTTCTTAGTATAAGTTAATTATGTGATAAAGGTTTTGACATTAATTTTCTTTCTAAAAATGGCCTTATTACTTTGAATGATCAAATTATTTTGGAAGGTAAAATAATTACTAATATCTTTATGTATGTTTTTTCTTATATTAATTCTTATAATTTTATTTTGTATTTTAAAACTATTACTGATGAATAATGGGAATGGCATAGACAACTATATCATGCTACTATGAAAACCATTAGGAAGAATACCTTCAGAAGAATACAAGACAGTTACGAAAGCAAACTAGGTCATCAATTCCTTCAAATAAGGATATCAGTACCACTAAACCACTAGATATTCTACACATGGATTTATTTTGACTTGTTAGTACCTCTAGTCTTAGTTGTTAGAGTTTTTGATTTGTGATAATAGATGTCTTATCCATATTCACATGAGTTATAATTTTAGCACATAAGATTAACTCATTTAATGAGTTTAAAATTTTGTCTGCATGAATTCAGAGGAATTTAGAATGTTTGATCACTACAATTTATAAGGATCGTGGTGGAGAGTTTAAAAATAAATAAATAAATTTATTTTGTAAAAAAAATTGGGATATATCATAATGTTTCTATCCCTAGGACAACACAATAGAATGACATAGCTAAAAGAAAGATTAGGGCAATAAACACAGCCAGAGTAATGTTAGTATAGTATACCCTACCTAAATTTTTTTATGTAGAAGTAGTGAATACTACTTGTTATGTGTTGAATTGAATAAACATTAGGACTATGCTAAATAAGATACCTAATGCCTACTTAAGGGTAGGACAACAGACTAATCCCTTTTGCATGTTTTTCATTGCAAATATTTTTTGTTTGTGAATAGTAAATCTCTTTTAAATAAGTTTAATTCTAAGAAATATGTAGAAGACTTCTTAGGTTATTCCTTAGTAGGTAAAGCTTATAGGGTATTCAACAAAAGAATATTAGTTGTAGAAAAATCCACCCATGTGGTACTTGCTAACACAAATAGACCTTTCAAGTATAGGATAAAGGATGATAATAAGGTTGAGATTAATCTTGGAGTAGATAATTTTGACCAAAAAAATATAGAATAAGCTGAAGAGCCTTTATATAGTGATTGGAGATAATTTTCTAGTCACCCTAGGGAGCTTATCTTAGGAGATCCATCTACAAGGGTTAGAACCAGGAAAGATCATAGAAAATATGTTAGCCATAATGCATTCATTTCCATGATATAAATACTAGTGTATTTTAAATAATGAATTTTAGATCTTAGCCATTCAAGAAGAATTGAATCAAATCATTAGGAATGATGTATGGGAGTTGGTAAGTATACCTGAGAATTAAAGTAAAATAGGCACTAAGTGGGTTTTTAAAAATAAGATGGATTTTGAGTCTGTGATTATGAATAAGGTTGGATTGTTAGCTAAGTGGTACAACTAGATAAAGGGTGATGCAATTTGGGAACTTGAACTTATATTTTGACAATAATAAATATTATTAGACTTATCTAGTTTCTCCTATATGGTATAATTTCATATGTAATTTGTGTGTACTACTATTTTAGGTATAACCTACATCAAGAAAAGCTAATTAATCAAGCTCAAGACAGGGTAGTATAGGATTTATTTTTACAATTGTCTATATTTTTATCTTTCTTTAGTAAATGTATTGTAAAGCGTATTTTAGCTTAGCAACTATGCGCACACACATAGGAAATGTGAAACATAAGGTTTTAATTTTTTTCTGAAGATTGTACTGTATGATCTAGATCGTATAATATATTCTATTCATACAAAAAATCTTTAAAACATTTTTGACCACATTTTTAAATGTGATTAATTCCCTATATCAAACATTAATATCTAGAAATAAATCATTAAAATACTCTCCAAACATTAAAAATCAAATTCATCATTGTGTTATGACATGGTGACCTGATCATTGACCCTTGAAATCATTACTTAGTTACCCTTGATTTACAGAGATATGATTATTATAAAGCTAAAGTTCCCTTAATCATTGACCTTCAACGATCAATTCAAAATATAAATCTAAATCAAATATTAAATCCATCAATTGATATATCTAGTGATAGTCAACTGATCACCTATTCAATCACTGACGATCATCGATGATTGTCAATGATGTGAGGATTTCAAACTATAAATTCTATCTAAATGATTAACTAAATCAATTTTAAATCCAATCTAGTGATTAAACTTGTTGACAATTCAAAATTCCAAAATCCAGGGTTAGAACCAAACCCAAAACCCTTTTGTGCATAACCTATTTTTGGGAAAAAATTTATTGCATTGAAAACTTAACATATGACCTTGGAATCATGATCTATCACTTGCATATTGATTAGGCGTGTCCCTAGGGTAAACCATATCAGTTTGAAGGCATTTCAAAATTGTTAACCCTCGAAACACAAAGCATTTTTATAGGCCATAAAACCTTCAAATATTTATGTCATATGCCACTAAATATAGTATATTACGATTTTGACCTTGGAAGCCTCTCTAAACTCATTGATCATCATTATTAGTATGATGCATTAAACTGGATTTAACCCTTGGTTGATCATGGTTGGTAATGGTTAGCCACGAAACCCTAAAACCCTAATCCAGAAATATTAAACCTTCTTTAAACCTCCTATGGATTGATTTTTAACTTCTCTATTTAAACATTATTGTTTGACTTCTTTACTTTGCACGAGGTAAGGCTTTGTTTTAGATACTCTACACCTGAGATCTTATGACCTCTTTTATCATTATTTGTTTTATTATAGGATTCTTATTTAGAGTATTTTTACATGGAATGTTTGGATTAATCGGATGGATTGGATTGTGAGACCATTTGTGGGGAAGAATAATTTTGGTATTTTTAATATTTGCAATTGTCTGACCCTTTTTATTATTGTGTTGTGTTTGGTTGGTATTATTCTTATGTATGTTTTCTTTTATTTCTCTATTTATTTACAACTCTTCATGAATACCATGTTGTTTTTCTAATATCCAAGGGATCTCGTTTTCTATTTACTGGTTTACTTTTGATGTTTATAGTTTGCTTGGCTTTCCTTCTAGGGATGAGTTTTAGTGTGCTATTAGGTTATCTCTTATTTCCTTAAACTATTGGGAATTTGATGAATTAATATTAATTGACCATGCTATTTCTTTCCATTGCACTTTATATCTTGTGTTTCTCTTATTTTTGTAGGACAATTTTAATACTAACATTTTGACTGATGGCTTTTTGAGGAGAAATATTGTGCCTCAGGATTTATCTTCATCTTCCCCCTATTTTTAGAGTGTGGTCTACTTTCCCCACTCTAGATTGTTACTAGGTTATTTTGTATTTGTGCTTAGTATGGACCTTGAGCTCGTAGGACCTTTTTTGACTTTTTTGTAGCTCTTTGTAGTAGTGAGCTTGAGGTCCCTTTTAAGGACCTTGTAATTTTAATTTTAATTATCACATAAGCCCCTTCTGTGAGTTTTCCACCCAAAAAAAAAAAACCTTCTTTAAACCTCAATTTGGCTCAATCAAACCAAGCCATGTAACTTCCTCCATTATATCAAAAAAATGATTTGGATTGCATTGAAATGTAAGCTATCATATTGACCAATCAAATGGCCGAAATCAGAGATCGTGTGTACATGACTGCCTTAAGCATAAAATGCTCACTAATCCAAACTATGGACAACTACATAGTTACATCTAGGTGGTCCATTCAATACGTGGTTGATGCGATGCTCCTGCATTTTTTTTATGTGGGTAAGTGGCATACGATCGTGCGTCATGTGCCCTGCCACACATCGGATGGTGGCAGTGATGCCAATGATTATACTATTGAAAAATTCAAATAAATTGTATTTAGAGCTCAATTTAAATTAATATTAATTTAATAGCTCATAGAAAATCTTAATTAAATCCTAATTGAGTGTTCTTAGGCTTATTGGAAAGGGCTTGAGCCATACCACTATCTAAAAATATTTGGATTATATTTTGATCATTATATGTTGAGAAAATTAGAGCTATCCTTGGTTTTCTAAGATCAAGCGGTCAAACTGAGCATAATTCTAGACGGTTGAATTATGAGAATGTTATTCACCTATTATAATTTTGTTGAGTCATGGTGAGCTCTAAATTTTTTGGATTTGAATTTCCAAATTTAGTGTCCATTTTAGACCAATAAATTTGAAAATTCTTAACTTTTAAAACATTTATAAATTTCTTGCAAGGTTTTTTTTTTTTTTTTTTGTTTATATCTATGCAAGGGTTAGTTGGCCATTAATTTCACCCAAATCTAGTTTGTAGAACTCCTGAAACAAATTATCATAGCTAGACATTCATTTAATTTGATGATTAATTTTATAACCTAAAGGGACTTTGATGAATCTCAATTTAGTGGGTTTGAAGCACATGTACACATGTACCAATGTTTCAAATTTCACTGCATTTGGAGATCAATTATTTTGTCATTTACTACTGAACCTAAGATTCATGTACTTAATTGAACTTAAATTTTTATAAATTCACAAAAAACCTATATTAAATCCAAAAATTATATTTAATACATCAAAATGATGAAAATTAAATGCTTTGCAGAGGAATAAAAATCCTCCTAAAACTTCACCAAAAATAAAAAAAATTTAAAATTTAAGAAAATCTAAGAATTAATTAAAATAAAAAATTAAAATTATAAAAAAAAAAACAAATAAATTTTAAACACTTAAAAGCATCCCTAGGAGTCATTACTAACATTTGGTGAAACTTTTAAGAGGTTTGGAGCTAGTTTGATACAAAAATAACAAAATTACTCTAACTAAATAGTTAAAGGATTCCGTTAAATCATCAAACTTGTAAAATTCATAATTAATTCCAGGATAATCCAAATCTAGTAAACTTAAAGGGATTGAATTTATAACAAGATATAGTATTTATTATAAAATATAAAAACTCCAGAAATCATTGCAAATAAAAATGTAAACTATTTGGTCAAATTTAATTCCTACAAATGGCCTAAACTTGTAAAATCCATAACTAATTCAAGATAAATCCAAATTAAGCAAACTCAAAGGCATTGAATTCTTAATCAGGTATAATATTTTTGATGGCATAAAACTTCTAAATTCACTATAAATCTAATGGTTAACAAATGGCTCAAAGCTTAAATGCATTAAATGTTCTTAAAAAATATAAAAAATTAATAAATCATGAAATTTTAATACATTATCGATATAATGTATTAAATAAGATAACAATAATAAAATGAATAACCAACACTCTTTAATTGAAGTTTTTAGGCTTGACTACCTCAGGCTGTAGGGTTACATGTCCTAAGGAGATCTTTGTCCTCATGCCTATTATGAATATGCCACAAATAAATTTTAGAGATTATAAAAATTTGTTTGTAATCTTAATAAATTGTTAATAAATAAAATATATTAAATAAAAAGTATTAAGAAAATAGTTAGATATTATAACTTTCAAATCGTTATGCTTGGTGCCTTTTAAGAGGGCTAAGGCATATTGGCTTGAAAAGCTTTAATACAACATTTAGTTAAAATGAAGGACTCTATGCTATCCATCTATCACAATTTTGAAGGATTGATAAAATTACAAATATGGGCCTAGTTCTTCCTAACAATTAGCTTCTAGCACCTAAAAGTTGTTGAGCATTATGTTCTATAAAAGCTAAATTTAATAACTATAACAACTAAAATATTATTTTAAAATTAGATTTAAAATATCTAAATCATTAAATAATTACATTTAAACCACCCCTTAATGTCCTTAAATAAACCAAATCAATTATAGACAAGTTTAAATTAGTCAAAACTTTGAACTATCCATGCCACACATAGCCTTTTATACACAAACTTAGATGGTATGTTAGGACAACGATCTTTAGCCTATGCTAGGCTAGTGATTTGGTTTGGTTTGCTTGGGATGCCTTGCTTAGAGGGTAATCATGTTTGTGTGCTTAATTTCTATACTCTAGATATCATATTTAGTTTTTGTCGGTGCATAAGTGATCAGTGTGAAATTTAGAGATGGGCTTTCTCTCTCTCTCTCTCTCTCTCTCTTTATATATATATATATATATATATATATATATATATATATATATATATATATATATATATATATATATATATATATATATATATATATATATATATATATATATATATATATATATACATATATATATATATATATACATATATATATATATATATACATATATATGCTCACACTTCACAATTTCATATGTGGATTTTTTATAACTTCTCTTTTATATTCCTGTAAAGGTAAAATGTACCTAGGTAATGATGTAAAGGAAAATGTTAAAGTAATGATGTAAATATTTTAGATTTTTATATAGCTAGATTGAGTTGTGCAGTGTCAAGAGTGGTAAAAGATTGAAAATGATATATATATATATATATATATATATATATATATATATATATGTGTGTGTGTGTGTGTGTGTGTGTGTGTGTGTGTGTGTGTGTGTGTGTGTGTGTGTTCCAAAAGGAAATGATTCTTCTTCTTTTGAAGATCATTGCCTTTTAGAATACTATATAAGATTCAACATTCAAATAATTGAAGACCATAATAAATTATATAGGTGTAGAAATTTATACTTGTACAGGAGTAGAAATGCAAGCTTGTTGTTGGTGGAGCTTAGCCACCTTTCTTTACAATATACCTTGGGTTGTACTCTTAAATTATAAATGAGTAAAAGTTCTCTTATGTATACATTATGATTCATGCATCATTTCACTGCATAATCATATACAAATTATAGGGTTCTAATTATAATGTTTTCTAAACTAGAATCCTTAATTCCTAGTATAGAGCCTCTCTAAACTTGTATTCAAGTGCAATTGATTATGCTTAGGATTGTTAGCTGGAATCTCACTTTAGGAAAGTGTAAACCCATATTATATACACCCCTCAGCATTTGTACATTCCTTTCCCATTCTACTATTTCAAAATCCAAAATTCAAAATCTAAATATAAATTCTAAATACAAATGTAGAATTTATAATCTAAACCCCATGCATTGAAATCTTAATAGCCTAAAAATTTCTTTAAATCTATATGAATTTGAAAACCTTAGTCATCACTTTAATCCAGAGTATTCTCTTTGGAGATGTAATTAATTATATGAGCTTACCATTATAGGAAGTCTAGAACCCAAAATTAAAATAAACCCTACCTTAATTTCTTTTCTAAGATAAGGGAAAATTTTTGGATGCAAACCTAAGCCTTAAATATTGGTTTAATTTAATAATCTAAAGATGAGAGAATATTCTTTCTATCCTTATGGTTAAATTAAATATTCCGTATATATTTGATTATAAGAATAAATATATGAATTTAAATTCATGATTATTAAGTGAATATTTTCTTTATCCTTTTGGAAAGATTGAACGTTCCTTATATAGCTTGATTATGATAATAAAATTATTAATATACTATCATTATTGAAATGAAAAGTGAATATTTTTTTATCCTTACAAATGAATTAAATATTCCATATGTAGTTTTAATTATGAAAATATATTCATCAATTTAATTTTAAGATTAAAATGATAAGTGAATATTAATTTTATTCTCTGAGATAAATTAAATAATCCTTATACTGTGGTCATGAAAATAAATTGATAGTTTATCTTCTCAAATTGAAAGTGAAACATTAGTATGTCCTTCGAGATAGTATAATGTCAATCTATGCATATTTGACTAAAGAAACATAAAATTATATTTTAAAGCAAATCTTGTGTGGAAAACAAAAATAATAGTTTAGACATTTAAATTAAAAAAATGAAATTTGAAGTTATGAAGTAATCATACTACACAAATTTAATCATATAGGTAGATCAATTTATAATTAAAAATAACCACCAACAACAACAACAACATCAAGCCTTTATCCCACTATGTGGGGTCGGCTACATGAATCTTTTTTCTCCATTGTGTCTTATTAAAAGTCAAATTCTTGTTTAAATCTAATAAAGAAAGGTCATTCCTAATATTTTCTAACCAAGTCTTTTTAGGTCTACCACTACCATTCTTAACAAAAGTCAAATCTAATAAATCTACTCTCCTAACCGGGTCATCGAAAGGCCGCTGTTTTATGTGACCAAACCATCTAAGGCGACTCTCTCTAATCTTATCTTCTACTGGAGCTACTCCAACCTTTTCACGTATATGCTCATTTCGTATCCTATCTCTAAGGGTAAAGCCACTCATCCACCTAAGCATCCTCATCTCTGCCACACTTAACTTAGTATTATGCTTCTCTTTTAATGTCCAACATTCAGCACCATAAAGCATTGCAGGCCTAACTACCATCTTATAATTAAAAATCACCAATGTAATTTAATATTAGGTAATATTTTAAAATTTAAATTTTTTTCTATTCACCTAGTACAAACTTATTAACTATACTATATAAATCTTACCCAAATTAATCCATGTGATTAAAAAATCAAATCAAATTTAATTAGACTCAATGGTCATTTTGTATGAAGTTACTATTAAGATTGTATAAACAATGCAACAATTTGGATAATAATTAATCTCTTGAGGTTCATCCAAGATGAACTATTATTTGACCCTAAGATTATACTGGATGATCAATTGAAACATTTTAACTGATCGTACATGCCAATATTCATCGTATAATACTAAATGGGTGAATTGAACTAATCATACTATGAGACATTTTTTAAATTAAAAACTAGGATTTTTCTTGGAATTGGTATTTAAACAACACTTATTTCATTTAAAGAAGTCTTTTAGCAATCAGTGCTATGACTCTTAATGTGATAAATAATTTTAAAGGCAAGATTTAGACAAGTGGGAGAGAATTGTTGTTAAAAGAGAGGAAGAATAACCTCGTGAGATTAAGGGAGTGTGTGAGAGAGGGTTTACACACATTTGCTCTAGCCCCAAATCATTTTATTCCTCTATGAGAGTTTCAAAATGAGAAATTTTAATCTTTTTTTTAAGAGATAGGGATATAATATAACTTTTTTTCCCTAAGGACCACATAATAGAATTAAATAGCTGAGAGAAAAATTAGAACTTCTATAGAAGCTATTAAGGCCATACTAGTTGAATATTCTCTCTTTAGATACTTTTGGGCAAAAGCAGTAAATACTTCTTATTATGTTTTTAATAGGGTGAATGTTATATCCAATTAAAAAAGACAACCTATGAACTCCTAAAGGATAGAACACATAATCTTTTTCACTTATATATATTTGGGAGTGGATGTTTTATCTTGTTAATGGTAAATCACCCTTAGAAAAATTTGATCCCAAGTGTGATGGAGTCTTCTTAGGTTATTCATATGATGGTAAGGCCTATATAATCTTAAATAAGAAGTCCTTAGTAATATAAGAGTCTACCTATGTTGTGATTGATGAATCATATATGACCTTTGAATCTAAACTAGAAGAAGTAGTAGTAGAGGTAATTCAAAGGGTAGAAACCATTGAACTACAAGATGGAGTAGAACCCCAGGTACCCTTGCCTAGAGAATGGAGATACTTATCTAGTCATCTTAATTAATTAAACTTAGGAGACCCATGTCAAGGTCACAGAACTATGCATGAACTTAGGACAGAGATTAATCATTTTGCATTTGTCTCCATGATAGAACCCCATGAACATTTATTAAGCCCTAGTTGATAAATTTTGGATCCTAACAATGTAAGAAGAATTGAATCAATATGTTTAGAATAATGTTTGTTAGTGTGGATCTTTGAAAAGACACCACTGGGCAGGGAATAGATTGCCAAGGGTAAGACTGCACCATCCTAAAGGATAAAATAGCCATAGGCCTTTTCACTCTTTACAAGCAGGCCAATGGGAGGGCATATTAGATCATATATGTAATTAACCATTGAGGATAACAGCTTTTAGCTGTGTACCTCGATGGGTAGTAATATTTTATTAGCCTGATCAAAGTCACGAGATTTTCCTTACCCGATACATCAGTTTGAGTGGGATTTATTTGATATGGGATTCAGTTTATCATGGGCACAAGCCTCGTGGTTAATTACATCTTAAGTCAGGGCTTATGAAGACTCTTATTTAAGGATCCTACATTATTCTATCAAATTAGATTGGCACATAGGGAGTAGACTAGGAAGTTCCTACTTAAAGGGAAGGAAAGGGTTCAACTTGGCTTCGTCAATATACACATTGTTGCAACCCATGACACCGAGTTTGAGATTTTGATGATGCCAAATAATGAGTGTTTTGGAATAATTTTTTGTTGAATACTATTTTATTTTCTATTGTCCTTGAGTACTAACATTTCAGGAAGATCACAAGTGACTCAGGATGAAAGGAAGACTCAAGAAAGGGTAGATTAGGAGTATGAGTCAAACATTGTATTTTTCTATTTATTTTATTTTATTTTATTGAGTATGGCCACAAAATGCATAAGAGTAAGAGCAACCATGCACACACACAGGGGGAGAGTTTCTTTTTAAATGCAAAATGTCATAGAAATTCTTCTCTGGAGATCGTACTGTATGATTTTAATTCGTACTGTACGATTAGAGCTATATGGACGATTTTGTGAATAGATCGTACTGTAAGAATATATTCGTACTGTACGAAATGTTCAGATCCAAAACCCTAGCCGTAGTTTAATTTGAGTAAGTGATTTTTGCGCCGTTCGTACTATACGAATGTGTTCGTACTGTACGATCCATTTTTAATACTTACTTAAATTAACCCGTAATTAGTGCATGTAATCTAGGCCTAATTAATTTTTGAACATTGTACTGTACGATAGTAATCGTACCATATGATGAACAAAGACGACATCTGATCGTCCAGACCATCGGCCTGTATGAATAGTGTTTTGTGGATCGTACCGTACGATATTATATCGTACAGTATGAATTGTATTTGAACTGTTCGTACATCTTTGTACCAGGACGACGTCTGTTTATACATATCGTACTGTACGATGTTTTATCGTACTGTACGAACAGTAACGGCTACTTTTGACATCAGAGGTTTTTGGAGCCAGTTTTAGATGTCAATCAAGTCCTTTTTCAGTAAGAATCACAGAGGGGGTGAACATGGTTAGAGAGGGATTCCAAGGGAGAGGGCTCTAGAGAAATTCTTGAGGGTTGAGAGAGGAAGGAGGAGGTAAGCGTTGTGAGGGAGAAGAGGTGTGAGAGAGATCACACGGTTGCTCCAAGCTTGCTGCATCTTACTCCTCCTGTGGCCCTAGAAGGATTTGAGGGAGGATCTCCAAGGGAAAGGCTCATCTACATCCGTTACCTCGAGGTTCTCTGCCTTCTCCAGGAGGGAGAAAAACGAGAAGGTTCTCTGCCGTCGCCAGGAGGGAGAAAATAGAGTTTGGCACTCCGCCACGCCGGGTTGGTGAAAGGGAGGTTTGTAAAGGCTTCTCCACCTTGCTGAGGGGGGCAAAAGGAGAACTATTTTGATAGTGAAAATCCCGGAGCGGAGGACTCTGGGGAGTGGAAGTAGGTCATATTTTGACCGAACCACTATAAAAATTCTTGGTGTATTTTTTCTTTATCGTCATTTACTTTTTACTTACATTTAATTTTCATAACTATTGCATGGTGAAATTTGTGGAAGAAAAAATTGCTTAAAATTTTGTTGTAGAATTTCAAAAATAACAAAAAAATTAGAACTCTTGTTTAGGGTTATTTTTATTAATAAAAAGATTTTGACAATTCAACCCCCCCCCCCCCCCCCCCCACTCTTGTCATTTAGTAATTTCACACGTCTCACATCAACATCTAAAAAGGCTAAGGTAGTGAAAAAAATTGGAGAAAAAAGATAATATTGCACTCAGAGCATATAAGATAGAAGGATGGAAGTGGTGTTATCCATGTGATATAGATATATAGGATTTATAGCTTTTGAAGGATAGAGGACTTACCCATTGACGAGGCATACTACGGGATACCAATAGTAGTACCCTTATACCCTAAATCTAGAGTGGGTTTAGTGTTCTACACATAACACTAATACATGTATCCTAGCTAATGCATCGTGGACTTATATCCTACATGAAAAGGAAAGCCAGCTAACCACCTAGTCATATAAAATCCAAGTTGTCTGGTCTTTATAAAAGATAGGCTAGTGGCTAAGTTTTATAAATTAAGGCTGACATCTATAGAGGTTCCTAAGCGGCTTTATACTTATAAAGGGTATTATGCTCTTAAAACCAATGCAATTAAAATTTTATTTTATTTATTTTCTAATAGAATGCATGCTAGTTGAAGTCTCCAAATCAAGAATGCATAAAATTTTAAAAAGGCTTAAAAATAATTTTTTTGAAGAATAAGATTCCCTAGGTTTAACAACTCATCTTCATAGGTCAGATTATCTAAACTATACCTGTAGGCGAGGAAGTGTCTTAAAGTAAGGAAAGAAAATATGAATTAATATGTATGTGACCCCAGATGACTCTGGCTATTCCCTAGATCGTTAACTATCTATATTATTTAATCATTAACATTTTAAATTTTTTATTACGAGTATGAAATATTTTATCCCTTAAAGCCTAACAAAATTAGGTGCACACATATATAAGAAAGAAACCTGTAAAAACAGGCAATTTCTATCGCACAAGCAAAATAAACACATCAATATAAATATCCACCATTGTAAAAAGAAAGTCCATGATAAGTGACATATAAAGTAAAACACAGGGTCGGCAGAAAAGTAATGGTGGTAAGGCCCCACTAATAACATCTTGGAATCTAATCCTATAGAATGACACAAGTATTAAAAATAAGGCATTTGATCTTAATCTTTGTCTTCAAGTCCTTCAATGGATCACCTTCCTTCAATCTTCTTATGGTTCATCCTTTAGAAGGATATTCAAATGAAAAGAAATTTCCCACAAGGGGTTTTCATTCCCCTTTGAATCCCTTATATTTGAAATGCCTTCTTTTTAAGGACTTTCACAACTCGATACATCAAATATAATTACATCATAAAAATAAAAAAAATCTAGACACTCCTACATGATTATCTTAAGTTATGAAAAGAAAATATCCCAAGCAGTTATATATAGAAATAAAAGTACTAATGCTAGCCACACTTGGCCATGCTCTTATTTATTTGGGGGCTAAGCGGCTGCAGAACTTATAACAATTATATATGTGATTTATTTATTTTATCCCCCTTTATTATCGCTGCATGATCATGGCCACTATTGTATTATATGACCCCTAGTCCAAGATTTTGATGATAATAAATAATGTTGATTGAATTATCTTATTCTTCATTAAATATTTTGAATGTTACTATTGCCTAAAGTGAGTAACCATACACACAATGGGGGAAAGTTATTTTACTAAAGAAAGAAGTTATTATTTTTTATGTAGATCATACTATATAATTTTAAATTGTACTATTTGATACACTGTGGCTCAATGGTTATATTATGTGAACTAATCATACTGCACGATAGTGATCATACTGTACAATTCATTTTCAACTTAAAATCCCGCTGGATTAATTTACCTAAGTTTTTAATATTTGAATTTTTTACTCATCATATTATACGAGTTTGATCATACCAGATAATGATAGAGATAAATTTTGGTCATCCTAGCATTCATCTTGAATGAACAGAAGAAATATAGTATAACATACTTAATGATATTTGTATCGTGTTATATGATATATTGGACAATTGTTGCTTGTTAGTACTCCTTTGTACCTAGACGAAAGCTGTTTTGAATTAATCGTACTTAAAAATAGTGATCATACTGTATGCAAAAACTACTAAATTAAATTTTTAGGGTTTTTTGAAGCTTGATATATATTCAATAACTTTGCTTTTTAATGAGAGAGAGAGAGGAACATGAAAAAGGAAGGAAACTATTGAGAGGGAGCTTCTTGAAAGGATTTAGGGCTTGTGAGAGGAAGGAGAAGATGAGTTTGAGTGTAAAGGAGAAGGAGTATGAGGGGATCATATGGTTTCTCCAAGCCTACTGCACGCTTGCTCCTCCCGTGACTCGAGTAAGACTTGTGGTAACTCTGTAGGGAAGAGACTTCAAGGTCAACTTCCTCAAAGGTTCTCTGCCTTCTTTAGGAGGGAGAAAAATAAGAAGTTCTGTTGCCATCTCTAGGAGGGTGACATAGCATCCGACACTCCTCCACACCGGGGAATGTGAAAGGGAATTTGTGTAAAGGCTTCTCTGCCTTGCTGTGGGAGCAAAAGGAGAATTACTTATGAGTAGTGCAAATCCCTGAGTGGAGGACTCTGGGAGTGGATGTAGGTCAAGTGACAAAACCACTTTAAAAATTCTGGTGTACTTTTTCCATTTACCACATTTTATTTTTGTTGTATTTAACATTGCCATAATTGTTTGGTGAGAATTTTATTCTAGTATTTCATTATGTGATTTAAAATTTCATCACCAATGTTGCAATCATCTTTTAATCACTAACTTTTGCTTCTAATTAGTTAAGTCATCTTTTAAAATTCATCAAAAATAGAACTCCTATTTAGGCTTTGATTTTTTATTTAAAAAATACTAATTCACCCCCCTCTTGGCATCTCTCGTACTTTCAATTGGTATCAGAGTGGGGTCTAAAAAATAGTTTTTTAGAAAATCTTTAGAAAATTGTTGAAGTCATATTTTGGTAACCGTAATACTATGGAGGGTTATTCTATAACTCATCCACCCTTATTTGACAACATACCATTTGATTTTTTAGAAAATACGAATGTCTATATTTTTATAATCATTAGACTACCGCATGTGGATGTTGGTATAAGAAGGTTATAATGCACCTTTTAAACTTTTGAATGGAATTAAAACTCAAATATCATTTAGTGAATGGAGCAATAAGGATAGTGATCTAGCGTAATTAAATGACAAAATACTTGAATTTTTTTTTGCACATTGAAATTAGAAGACTACATGAGAGTGTCCACCTATGCTTCTGGTAAGGAGGTCTGGGATAGACTGTATATCACGTATAAAGGAACTATTGAGTTTAAACAATCTAGATGAAATATTTTATTACATAACTACAAACTCTTTTGCATGAAACCCAAAAAAACTATATCTAACATGTACACTAAGTTCACCCAAATAGTGACAACCTTCCATGCACTAGGTAGAGAGATATCTAATTCTAAAAAAAGTCAATAAAGTTTAGAGATGCTTATCAATTTTTATGATGCTAAAATCACTGCAATCACTGAGTCCAAAGATTTAAATATTTTTTCAATTGATAATTTGCTTGGGTCACTCATTGCTTACGAGTAAGAAGTGAGTCAAAGGAACAGTGATGCAGGAGAAAAGTAAAAGGAGTGAATAGTTGCTCTAAAAGAAAATAACTTAGAAAGTGAAAGTTTTATAGTGGAGGAAGATGATGATATAGCCTTGATGACCCATCAATTCAAGAATTTTTTGAAAAGAAAATAAAGACATCATCAAAACAACTAGAACAAAGGTAAGAGCTCAAAGAATACTAAAGTTACATCTAACACAATTTTCTTTGAGTGTAAAAAACTAGGTCACCTCTGAGTTGATTGCCCTAATATAAAGATCCATCCAACTAAAGAGAAGTACGAAGAGAAGCCAAAGTATAAGAAAGGCAAGATGAAGACACAAAAGGTATTTTGGGTCGACTCTGCCTCAGAATCGTTAGAAGAAGAATTAGAGGAGGAGGTAACAATTTTGTGTCTAATTGCTAACAATAATCTTGATCAATTAGATCAAGATGATGTATGCCAACTTTCATATGTAAAATTGTTTGTTATTTCTAAATATATTCATGATTCATATAAAAAGTTAAAGAAAATGTATGCTAACCTTAACATTGAATTTAGTAGTTTACAAACTGAGCATGCTAATTTAATTAAAGAACATTCTTATTTAGATAGAGATCACATGTCCCTGCTTAATGAATTTGATACATTAAATAAGAAGCATATTGAGTTATCTGATACACATAGGTCCTTGAAAACTTAATTTATATATTGAGTTGAAATAGAATATATGAAATTGGATGAACTTGCGGGAGAAATAGATAATAATAAGCCTCATTTAAAGTGGAAGTGGCAACTTATGAATATGAAAATAAGGCACTAAAAGAAAAAACTTACAACACTTAAAAATAGTAAACCATCATCCCCATTAGCCTAAATGAACAACCCCTCAACATTGCAAGCATCACACAACTTTAAGAAGAGGCAACAGCCTCCACATAGGTTAGTGAACCCATTTCCCAGTGTTATGTGCTTCTCTTATGGCTTGCTAGGTCATATAGCCCACACTTGCATGATTCAAAGCAGGACACAACTCATATGGAGACCTAAATTGCATTCATCATAGCATAACATGCATACATCTCATTCATGCAAGCATAAGGAGGAACCTAAACTTACTTGGGTTCCTAAATTCTAACCTTTGAATGAAATTATAGGGATGCTCTCATAAAAGACCTAGTGAGAGCATGTGGTATCTAGATAGTGGCTACTCAAGACATATGAGTGGAGACATGAAGAAGTTCATTACACTAGAAACTAGGACTAGAGGCAAGGTGAATTTAGGAGATAACTCCACCAGGAAAGTGGTGGGATCAGGTATCATTGGAAATTCTAAAAAAAATAATTAAAAATCTTTTATTAGTTGATGGTTTAAAGCATAATTTGTTGAGTATCTGTCAATTATGTGACAAAGCATTTGACATAAAATCTCTTTTCGACATATGCTTGATTAGCTTAAATGATAAACTTGTGTTAGAAAGAAAATAGATAAATAATATTTATATGTTAGATCTTAACTATATTGAAAATTCAAATTCATTGTATTTAAAAACAAAAATGAATGACTCTTGGCTATGGCATAGAAGATTATGCCATGCTAGCATGAAAACTCTTAGGAATATCACTTAGAAAAACCTGGTTAGAGGCATACCTAAATTAAACTTCACTAAAGACCATCTATGTGATGCCTGCCAACTTGGAAAATATGTAAAATCATTATTTCATTCAATCAAGGATATGAATACATCTAGGCCACTAGAAATCCTTCACATGGATCTATTTGGACCCGTTAGCATAGCTAGCCTAGGTGGAGAAAATTATGGATTTGTGATTATAGATGACTTCTTTAGATTCACTTAGGTAAGATTCCTAGCACATAAGAATGAGTTGTTTGAGAAATTTAGAACTTTCTCCACTTATATTCAATGGAAATTAGGATGCAAAATCACAACAATCCATAGTGATCATAGTGAAGAGTTTCAAAATGAAAGATTTGAATCTTTTTGTTAAGAGATTGAAATAGAGCATAACTTCTTTTCCCTTAGAACTCCTTAGCAAAATAGAATAGCTAATAGAAAGAATAGAAGCTTGGTAGAAGCTACTAGGGCAATGCTATCTGAGTACACTCTTCCTAGATATATTTATGTAGAAGTAGTGAACACTACTTACTATGTTTTAAATAGTGCGAACATTAGGTTGATGTTGGATAATACACTTTATGAACTCCTTAAGGGTTATACACCGAATCTTTCGCACTTTCATGTATTTGTTTGAAAATATTTTATTTTAATCAGTTGGAAATCTCACTTAGGAAAATTTGATCCCAAGGCTGACGAGGGTGTCATATGAGGTTATTCGTCTATCAATAAGGCCTATCAAATCTTTAATAAGAGGACCCTGGTAATAGAAGAGTCTACCCATGTAGGATTTAATGAATCAGATAAGTCCTTAGGAGCTATATTTGAAGAAGAGATAGAGGCCATTCAGGGAGTAGAAACCATTATCGTAAGAGAAATGGTAAAACCTCAGGAAGAATTACTTAGAGATTGGAGAAATTCTTCTAGTCAACCTAAAGAATTAATCTTAGGAGACCCATCAAAAGGTTTAAGAACTAGGCACAAACTTAGGAAAGAGGTTAGTTATTCAACATTTATTTCTATCATAGAACCCACGAGTATAGATCAAGCTTTAGGGGATTAATTCTGGATCCTAGTAATGGAAGAAGAGTTAAAGAAATTTACTATGAATGATGTATAGAAAAATCAAGAGACCTAAAGAGCAGAGTGTAGTGTGAATGAAGTGGGTCTTTAAAAATAAGGTGAATGACTCAAGAACTATAGTATGAAATAAGGCTAGACTAGTAGCTAAGGGGTATAACCAAATTGAGGGCATAGACTTTGAAGAAACCTTTGCCCCAGTAGCTAGACTAGAACCCATAAGGGTGCTCTTAACCTTTGCTTTCTTCAAGGGTTTTAAATTATATTCAAATGGACGTTAAGAGTTCTTTTCGAAATGGGGTAATCAAAGAGGATGTTTATGTTGAGGAACCCCTCAGATTTCAAAACTCATAATTCCCAAATCATGTATTCAAATTATAAAAAAGCAATGTATGGGCTAAAGCAAGCACCTAGAGCCTGGAATGAAAGACTTAACTCATTATTACCAGTTAGAGGATTTATTAAGGGTAGTGTAGAAACTACCCTCTTCCAACAAAGGATAAAAGATGAAATTCTCATTATTCAGTTTTATGTAGATGACATCCTATTTGGATATTTAAATAAAACCTTATGTGATAAATTCAAAAAAATAATGCGTAATGAGTTTGAAATGAGCAAAATGGGAGAGCTAGATTATTGTTTTGGTTTTTGATGTAAAATAGATGGAAGATGGAACATTCCCTAGCCAAACTAAATACATCACGTTTATTCTGAAAAAAATATGAAATGGACAAAGCTAAGGCTACGAACACTCTCATGAGTTCTATGATTCAACTAGACAAAGACTCAAATGGAAAATTAGTTGAATAGAAAAATTATAGAGGAATAATTGGATCTCTCCTCTATTTAACTGCTAGTAGACCAGATATAATGCTTAGTGTGTGCCTCAGTGCTCAATTTCAAGCTGACCCTAAAGAGTTTCACTTGACTATCATCAAGAGAATCCTTAGATATTCAATATCCACCCTAAACCTAGGAATATGGTATCCTAGACATAACACCTCCTTTGAAATATTAGGGTGTTCAGATTTTGATTTTGTAGGATATAGGGTAGATAGGAAAAGTACCTTTAGAATCTGTCACTTCATAAGACAATCCTTAATTTTTTGGTTCAGTAGAAAGCAAAATTCAATAGCCCTTTTCACGGCCAAGGTGGAATATATAGAAGTAGGAGTTGGGTTGCACAAGTTTTATTGTTGAAATAATAACTTTTAGATCTTGGATTACCCATAGGAACCATCCTAATTATGTGTGATGACACTAGTATAATTTGCATATCCAAAAATTTAATTCAACACTCTAAAAAGAACATATATATATTAGACATCCTTAATAAGAGATTATATAGCCAAATGAGACATAGAATTGCACCATGAGATCAATTGGCATACATATTCATGAAACCAGTAGCATCTGACACTTAGCACCTTAAGGAAAAAACTAGGTGTCATAGACATTCATGCTTGATCCAAAAAAAAAAAAGCAAAAAAAAAAAGAACAAAACAAAACAAAAATGTCTAAGGTATTTCCTGATCTTAACACTCATCTCACTAAATTCCTAAAATGACTAATTTTCTATCCCTATCGTACTGTACAATTCAACTTCGTAATGTAAGATCATCGCAAAATGCATAAATCACAACCCTCTATTTAATCAAAATTCTAGATTTGATTTTTGATCTGCCTATCATACTATAATAAATGTCGTACTATACGATACACATGGCCATGCATTCAAATTGTTTGGTATGATATAATTGCCTTTCATACTATATGATATCTACCTTTCGTACTGTATGATTTAAGTGTCCAAATGGATTGGGATGAATTTAACTCGGTCGATATGATATTATTGTCCTTCGTACTGTACGAACACCCATTCATACTGTATAAAGCATTTCATCAAATGTTGTACTAATGACCCCTCAAGACGAACATATTTCTTTCATATAATCAAATACGATCCTATTCAAATTATATAATTTGATCACCTTTTCCTGACCGGTTGTCCATACTAAATAATTGCCTTATCATACTGTACGATCCTTAATAGTATTGTACGATCCTTAATTGTACTGTACGAATAATAAAAAAAATTATAAATAGGAGGGGAAATAAGCTCATTTCACTCAACCTTCCTTTATTACACTTGTCTTCACTCATTTCTACTCAATGGCTAACTCAAGCAAATGAGGCTGAATCATCCTGGGAAGCTCCTATTCCTCTCATTGCCACGACAATAATTTTCTATCTACTAAAGATAAGGATGCCTACAATAAATTCAAATCATGCAACACCACTCCTTCTCATGTAAAATCAAGCAGCCCATAACTATGAGATTATGAGCCTCTCTGTTTCCACTACCCTCCAATTTCTTCTCACCCTAGCCTTTTCATTTAACTCTGAGCTCCTCTCTGAGTTCCTATTGATCTCATTTTTGTATGAGGCCACTTTGACCCGTTACCAGACTCTAGACCCTAAGGCTTCTTAGACCCTAGGATCCTTTTAGCCCCTAGACCTTAGGATCAATCTAGATCTTAGGTCAATCCAGACCAAAATCAGTGGCCAAGGGCCTAAGTCCTAAAAGCCTTTCTTAGTAATTTCTCAAACTTCTCAAAACCTAGTCAACTAACCTCTAATTCAGTGTATATTAATTGCATATTGATAAGACATGACTCTAGGTCCAACCCTCCAAGTTTGAGCTCAATCTAGTTTTTCTAGACAAAAAGTAAACTCAGTTCTAAAGATTATAAAACCTTCAAATATTTATGCCTCATACCACTGACCCATTATCCAGTGGAATTTGACCTTGGAGCTTCCTCCAAACCTTTTGATCCCTCCCAGTCCTTTGATATTGATATGTTGAGCATTGATCTACATTTTTTTGGACCCATTTTGACCCAGAATTGATCTAAGGTTAAAATGACCAAAATGTCCTTTAAGGGGATTTTTGGACTTTTGACCAAAATTTAATGTGATTCAACCCCACAACTTTTGAAATCTTTTCCAATCAATTTTAAACAACATTTGGGACATGCTAAACTCAACCTCAAACTCTAGGTAAACCTATTTGACCAAGTCAACCTGGGTTAACCTAATGACCCATTAAGAGCCCAAATAGGTAACTTGACCCAAATGACCTTTCTAGACTTTGAAACCCCTCCCATGATGTTTATATTATCAAATTGAATTTAATGGACCCAACTCTTTGACCTAGTTCAACTTGGTTGACCAAGTCAACCAAGTTTGACCAAATCTCACATACACCCCCTTTCATCCAAACCCTTTGACCAAAGCAATTTCAATCCCATTTAAACCCATGGGGTGGCCCCTTAGGCCTCCAAGAGACACCTCTTGGAAGCCCAAGTCTTGGGCTCACTTGGGTTGGCCATTTGGCTTGACCCAGGTGCCCAAAGGAGGCCCCCCTTGAGTTATTTTGCAATCCTAATAAAATTTAATCCAATCTAAGGTTCCATTGGGTCTCCCTTTGACCTAATATATCTTCCATATTCAACCCAACCATTGAGTTAACTTAGGTCAAGAGTTAGGTGAACTAAAGTGGCCAAAACCACTTGGAATTGAGCCAACTCCAACTTAATCCTAATTGAACCAAGCTAACGCCTCCATTAGTTTGCCCTACATCCAACACACCTCCCCAGTTAGCCCAAGTCTTTGGTTGACTTGGCTCAACTTTTGGGCTAGCCCAAAGTGTCTAAAACCATATTGACTAGAGTCATTTTTCACCCTAGGCCAATCCAAACCTAATTTCCACCTACATTGGGTTCTCCAGACCCATACCCACTTCCCATATTAAACCCATGGTTTGATCTGACCAAGGTTGAGCTTAATTCAATCCAAACAGAGCAGGTTTAGGTCTACCTGAGCCACCTTCCACCATAGGCCAATCTAACCCAATTTCCACTTATATTAGGTGCACCAGACCAAAACTCACCTCATGTATCAAACCTAGGGTCTGGCCTGACCTAGTTTGAGCTCAATTTGACCCAAACTTATATAGTTTGGGTCAATCTGAACCATTCAATTGAATTGGCCTCCCTTAGGTCCAATTGAGCTCAGCCTTCATCACATCACATCACCATCACCCTTTCCTAGTCAACCCAACCCAGACCTTGGCTCGCGACATCTGAAACCAATATAGTTTGAACTCCGAAGCTCTCCTCCATTTCAGGCAAATTCAAATCCTTCCAAAGGCTAAACTTACTAGCTTCAGGCTCATGATCTCCCTCAAAGGATGTCCCCTCCCACCTAGCACCCATCTGAAGCCTAGCTCAGTCGATCCTGTTCGTCCAAGCTCATGGTATTTAGATGAATAGAGAAGCTAGTTCAAGGGACCATTATTTTCATCCAAGCATTTGAAAGTACTCCCCAGAGCTAACTTGATTTTCCTCTCTCATTTCCTAGTTTTCAGATGCTCCCATCCATCTGTTTGAGCAAACTTCAGCGAAAGCATCTTGCACTCCGCTCGAAGTCATACCTCCAGCCATCCTCCAGTCCTAGCATCTAAAGAAGATATGCTCATCTTCATCCCCTGAAGCATCTTGATAAATAAGCTCATATGTTAAGACTTTCTCTGTGGTAATATTTTGATCCCGAGCTCCCTAGATAGGTATTCCGGTCAAGTGTGAAGAAAACCTTCACCCCAACAAATTTCCATTGTTGTATGATGGTTTTCACCTTTTTGATCCTCTATGTGAAATTTCACCGGAGTTCACTGATTGGATCGATCGGATCATGCCAGAAAAGCTTCATGGCTTCGGGCACATGCGGGAGGTTGAAGATTTAGTCCTAGCTGTTGATTTTAATAAATGGTTTGGATTAAATCCTGCAGTTCCAGAGGCTATTTAATCCTGATTGCCCGATCGTCCATCTGATGGCTGCGGCTAATCCAACTATTATCCAGTCAGCCGCTAATGATTTCCTTGCCAATCAGAGAGCTCCATGTGTAAAGCACCGAAATCATGACCATCTTCAAAAAAACATATCTCCTAACTTGGCCTGGGTAATTGGAAAGATCTCAGGAATTACAAAAGCCAATTTAGGCCCACATTTGTGGAGTTAATTTCAGTTTGAATATTATATCTTTATTGCATTTATTTGTCTATTTTAAGTCACTAGTGAATTTGGACATGTCCCTCTTCAAATTTTCCCTCCCCTCTTTGAGGTGTTTAAGGGCAAAAAGTTTGCGGGTCATGGTTTGACATATCTCCAATGATAATTAGTAATTGATTTTTGGTGTTACTGATGTTTAGCATAAGAAGTTTAAAGCCATTTTGTTTGCCCCAATTCGACTATAGGATAGCTTCCTAGGATTTTTCTTAGGTGACATAGAGATCACCTTATGTGGCTTGGTTAGCCACCTTAGAGAACTCCATTTTGGTCCAAATTTAGTGCGCTTAGGCCTTGTGATCAGGTTATGTCATGGCCAAAATCCTATTAGATTTTGTTTCCATTTGGTCCACCAACTAGGAGCTTCAAAAATTCCTCCCTAAAATTTACCTAGATCACTAATTAATTCATTAAAAATTTTTATTAAATCCAAAAAATCTGTATAAGGTTTTACTTAATCCTAATTGTACCCCTAATTAGTTAAAATTGAAACCATCCTAATTTGAGATCAAATTCAACGATAATTTATTTTTAAATGAAAATCAATATTTAATCATTTTAATTAATTTAAAAAAAATTAAAAATTCAAAATATTCCTTAAAAACTTGATAATATTTCCTTAGATTTTTTCTAATCTTCGGAATTGATTTCAAGGAGTTTGGGACTTGTTTGAGTTCAAATCATTAAAAGGGCCTTTAATTAGAACAATTAAAAATTCAATAAATACCCAAATTTTCAAAATTCATAACTAATTGCACAAAAATCACGTTTAGTTAAACTCAAAGGCAAACAACTCAAATTAAAATTTAGTATTTTCTAAAAATGTCAAACCTCCAAAATATGTCCAAAAGTCTCAAAACAGGTCAAAACTTCTAAAATTCATAACTTTTCATAGAAAACTCTGAATTGAGCATGCTAATAGTCTAACAACTCATTATAAGGTCTAGTATCTATTAAAGTTTGAAATTATCAAAACTCACCTTAATTTTAAAAGTTAACTTTTAACCCCTTAATTAATACATTAAGATAATTAAAAAAATGTGATAATATATTAAAATTCCAAAAATTTTAATTTAAATAATAAAATATTCAACTGACCTATTAAAATCAGCCATTAACTAAATTATTTAGCATTAATCCACCTTTATTCTAAATTAACTAAATTAACTTGATCAACCCCGAACGTTACTATTAACCCAGGCTTGCGAGGCTATTAGATTAACCCAAAAGAAGGTGAAATAAACTTCACAGCCTCAGTGTGAAACAAAGGTAGCGATCACCCAACAGTTAAAAGATATTTCAATTTAAAGTTTAATATATTAAGATTTAAACTTTAATATAAACTTCCTTTTAGCCTTAACAAATTTAAACTTTAGATAACTTAAACAAATAACCCAGTTTATGATCTACCCCAACCACACGACCTTTAACACACACTTTAGATGGTTTGCTAAGACAACTGACTCTAGATCTAGGCTAAATCAGTGTTTACTTTTCTATTATGTGCAAGATTTTTTGTGGTTTTATTGCATGTTGTGGAAGATTATACTTGATGTGTCTGCTTACTTTTATTGCACTCTATGGATGATTGTTGTGTTTGGAAACTAGATTACACTTAGGTTATGAATGATCTGGATGTTCACTAAGTTTTTTATAGGTGGTCACGCTTATTCAGGGAAATAAAAAGGGGGCTAAATAAAAAAAGGGCTTAATTATAAATATGCTTGATACAGGTGCTTCAGCTGCTAAGCCCCAAAATAATAAAAAGAGCGTGGCCAGTGTATTTATTTCTTTATATATACATATATACTACTGCTTGGGATGTATTTTGATTTATTAAATTCTTAGGATAATCTTGTAGGAGAGTCTAGATTTTCTTTTATTTCATATCAAGTGTAATTTGTGTAAAATGTTAAGTGTTGTGAAGGTGTATATTTGAGTTGGAATACATAGATTTAAATGTTGGATTCTAAAGAGAAAAGGATACCCCTTAGAGGGATAGCCCTTTTTTATTTGGAAATCCAAATTTGGATCACCTTTTTATACCCAAACTAGAAAGAGTAACCTTCCCTTAGAGGGAAGAGTTCTCTTTTCCATTTTGGTAGCCTACTATGATAGATCCAAGGAGCTTGAAGGGAAGGAAGATTGAAGAATTAAAGATGAAGATTATTCCACTCAAAGTCACTTATGTCTTTATTAGGATTAGAATATGTGTTATTGTTAGTGGTGCTCGGCCACTTTACTTTCTTCAGACCCTGAGTTATAATAAATAAGATAATGAATCTTGAATCAGTTGTTAAACCTAAGCTAATGTCTGAAGGCTAACCAAGAGGAGGTGTGAATTGATAATTTTAATAATTATATTAGATTAAAAAAAATTTGAAACCAAGTTGATGATTCGTATCAAGTTAATTGAAGTTATTTGAAAGAAAGATTTTCAACCACGAAATTAAAAACTTGTAGTAAGTAAGAAGCAAAAATTTAAATGAGACAAAGATTTATAATGGTTTGGTCAAATATGACCTATATCCACTCCCTGAAGACTTCCTCTTTAGGTATTACACTATTATAAAAAGTGACTCTCCTTTTTCCCCCACAGCAAGGCGGAGAGGCCTTCAGAAAAACTCTCTTCCACCAATCCCCGGTGCGACAGAGAACTGAAAATAAGTATGATCCATACTTATTGAAAAATTGAAAGAACTTGGATCATCCCGTATGTTCTTATTATTGCACATCGTTTTAAGTATTATCCATACTTAAAAAGGGATGATATGTTCAATTATTGCACATCGTTTCAAATATTTATGGCATACTTTATGCATCTTTTTGTATGTAGGCTAATTTTGTGCCTCATTTTAATTTACAAACCATTGCACATTCTTTCAATGTTTATACATTTGTACATTTTTCCAAATTTTTATAATTGATCTTTCCAAAATCAATAATCTAAAAAGTCAAACTTCTCTATGTACAAAGATAATTATATTGAAAAAACAAATAAAAAATAATAAGACATCAAAATTATAATAATAATATTAAAAGTATATATGACTAAAAAAGAATATGAGATTGATAACCTTAACTTAATCAAGTTATAAATTAACTTATATTTTTGAAAAATTTTATTTTCTAATGAAATTAATTTTTGTATTGCTATTCATATTATAATACTTTTTATATCAATTAAGTCTGAATTTTCATATAGGCAAACTAACATTTCAAATAAATAATAAAATCAACTAAATAAAACAAGATATATTTTATTGATATCAATATAAAAATTTAATACAATAAAGCACATTTGATATCAATATCATTTAATCTCAAAATAAGATAACATAATAATATCAAAGATCTAAAGTAAGACACGTACAAAAAACACTATATAAACACAAATATAGAAACTACAGAAATCAACACATCACATTTCTAAGGACTTGAAAAGACAACATATAAGAAGTACATCTGTAAATTCAAGGGGCACTGGTATGGAGGAGGTGGCTAATTGAAATTGAAAAATAGCTATTCATCATAGCCATGTTGGTGTTCACCGAGCCAAACAGACCTCGAATCCAATCTATGTCTTGTTGGTACTATGCATCCTGCTAATTTAGATGAGTCCGAATTTGATCAAAGCGCTGATCAAAATAACTCTCTAGTCGGTCAAAGTATTGGAACATCTCCTAAAAGTCAGGTCCAAGAGTAGGCACAGGTGCAGGTATTGGTGCTCGTGCTCCTCCTCCCTCAAAATTCTCACTTGTATTATCACCTTTTCCAAAGAGTGCTTGAAATGAGGCATCAGTGAAATAGAAAGGCAATTCAAGTAGAGGATCAGGATGAACAATTATAATAACTGATTCTACCGTATAACCAACTATATGCGTATAGACAAAAGTAATACAAATCGTCCAGGATGATATAAATATCGTACAGTATGATATGCATAGGAAAAAAATAAAACTTTATGCAATAAGTTCAAAATAATGATTGACATGCTACAAAATTCATGCAGGACTAAAATAATTTTGTACAGTATGAATAGAACACTTAGAAAATCATTACGATTATTCATAAATAGGAAATCCAATGTGTCAATAACATGTCCAAAACACACAAAAATAAAAAAATGAAAAATAAGGAAAGAGAAAATCAGAAATAAAGCACAAAAATAAAAACACACAAAAACACATATCAAGTTTGCTAAAAATTTTAATTAAGTATTAAGATCAATCACATCAAGACTTGTTCTTAATATGCTAAAAGTATTAAAGGCTAGTGGTTTTATAAAAAATATCTGCAAGTTGATTTTCAGTTGAAATATGGTTCAGTTCAATTTCACCTTTGGATACATGATCCCATATAAAATGATGCCTTATGTCTATATGTTTGATTCTAGAATGTTTAATAAGATTTTTTAAAATACAAATGACACTAGTGTTATCACAATAAATTAAAATTATGCCTATTATAAATTCTAAGTCAATCAACTATTATTTCAACCAAAGAACTTGTGCCACACAACTTCCTTAGATAATATATTTAGCTTCAGTAGTAGATAGGGCTACGACATTCTATTTTTTTTTGGACCAAGAAACTAAAAAAAATCCTATAAATTGATAAGTTCCAGAAATACTCTTTCTATTAAACCTATAACCTACAAAGTTTGAATATGAATATTTAATTATTTCAAATGAAGAGCAAAACTTAGGATACTAAATCCCTAAGTTCTGAGTTCCTAAGAGATATCTCAAAATCCTTTTTTACTGCTATCAAATGTGATTCTTTTGGATCTGATTAAAATCTAGCACACAAATAAACACTAAACATAAAATCAGGTCTACTAGCATTTAAGTAAAGCAAAGATCTAATTATTCTCCTAAATTTCTTTTGATCAACAGATTTTCCCTTTGGGTCTTTATCCAACTAAACTGAGGAACTCATAGGTATACTAACATGTTTAGCATTATCTATTTCATACTTCTTGAGAATGTCCTTAAAATATTTTGACTGACTAAGAAATGTTCCCTCCTCAATTTACTTAATGCTAAAACCTATAAAGTAACTAAGATCTCCCATTAAACTCATCTCAAATTCACTATTCATTATTTAGGAGAAATCTTTACAAAGAATTTTAGTTATAGATCCAAAAATGAAATCATCAATATAAATTTTTACAATGAGTATACCATCTCTTAATTTCTTCAAAAATAGAGTGGTGTCTACACTTCCGTTTTCATAAGATTTATCAAGTAGGAAAGTGCTCAACCTCTCATACTAAGCCCTAGGTGCCTGTTTCAATCCATACAATGACTTTTTCAATTTAAAAACATGATTTAGGTATTTGAATTTTTAAAACCTGAATGTTTTTTAACATAAACATCCTCTTGAATTACTCCATTAAAAATACACTTTGAACATCCATTTGAAACAATTTGAATCCTCTAAAATAGGCAAAGGCTAATAAAACACTAATTGCTTCAAGTCTCACTATAGGGGCAATAGTCTCCTTAAAATCAATCCCTTCAATCTAATTATACCCCTTAGCTACCAATCTAGCCTTATTTGTAACGATAACTCCTAAATCGTTCAATTTGTTTTTGAATACCCACTTAGTTCCAACTATACTTTGATCATTTAGCCTTGTAATTAATTCCTAAACATCATTTCTCAAAAATTAGTTTAATTCTTCTTACATTGATAAAATCAAAAATTCATCCAAAAGTGCTTAATTTATATTTATGGGTTCTATCAATAAAATAAAGGTAGAATGATTGACTTCTTTGCCTAGTCCACACCTACTCCTAACACCCTCGTTAGGTTCATCTAAAATCAATTTCTTAGGATTGTTTTTAGAAAATCTCAAATATCTAGGCAACGGGTTTTTTATCTCCAAATTTTTATCCAAATTAAATTTCTTAATCTTTTGGGAGTTATTTTCTATTTCATTCACTTTCAAATTTGGCTCTTCCAAAATTCTAGATTCATCAAATACAACATGTGTGGTCTCCTCAATTATCAAAGTTCTTTTATTAAATACTCTTTAAGATTTTCCAATACTAGAGTATCTAAAAAAAATTTCTTCATCTGATTTTGGATCAAATTTTCATAAGGTAGATTTTTCATTATTATGTATGAACACCTTACATTTAAAAATATACAACAACAACAACAACAACAACATCAAGCCTTTATCCCACTACGTGGGGTCGGCTACATGAATCCTTTTTCTCCATTGTGTCCTATTAAAAGTCAAATTCTCGTTTAAATCTAATAAAGAAAGGTCATTCCTAATATTTTCTAACCAAGTCTTTTTAGGTCTACCCCTACATTTCTTAACATAAGTCAAATCTAATACCTCTACTCTCCTAACCGGGTCATCGGAAGGCCGCCGTTTAATGTGACCAAACCATCTAAGGCGACTCTCTCTAATCTTATCTTCTACTGGAGCTACTCCAACCTTTTCACGTATATGCTCATTTCGTATCCTATCTCTAAGGGTAAAGCCACTCATCCACCTGAGCATCCTCATCTCTGCCACACTTAACTTAGTATTATGCTTCTCTTTTAATGGCCAACATTCAGCACCATAAAGCATTGCAGGCCTCACTACCATCTTATAGAATTTTCCCTTAAGTTTGAGGGGTACATTTCTATCACATAACAAGCCTGATGCATTCCTCCACTTCAACCATCCAACTTGAATTCTGCTGATAATATCCCCATCTATTTCACCATCACTCTGAACAATAGATCCAAGATATCTAAAACGTGTACTCTTATTAATGACTTGATCGCCCAAAGTCACAATCCCCTCACTAGGTCTATTACTACTAAAATTACACTCCATATATTCCGTTTTAGATCTACTCAAGCAAAAACCTTTAGACTCTAAGGTTGACCTCCATAATTCAAGTTTACCTTCAACTCCCTCTCTAGTCTTATCAACAAGAAGAATATCATCAGCAAAAAGCATACACCAAGGTATATCCTCTTGCAAATGTCTAGTGAGAACATCCATGACTAAAGCAAAAAGATATGGGATTAAGGCTGATCCTTGATGTAACCCAACCGAAATAGGGAAATACTTAGTCAATCCACCTTGTGTTTGAACACAAGTAATAGCTCCTGCATACATATCTTTAATGATTTGAATATAAGCATTATTGACTCCTTTCTTTTCAAGAACTCTCCATAGCACTTCTCTTGGAACTTTATCATATGCTTTTTCTAAATCAATAAATATCATATGTAGATCCTCCTTATTTTCTCTATATTTCTCCATCAAACCTCTTAATAAATGTATGGCTTCCATAGTCGACCTACCCGGCATGAAACCAAATTGATTTTGAGAAACATTAGTATCACGCCGCAACCTATGCTCCATAACTCGCTCCCAAAGTTTTAAAGTATGACACATTAACTTAATACCTCTATAATTCGCACAATCTTGTGCATCACCTTTATTTTTAAAAATAGGAATTAACACGCTCATTCTCCACTCATCTGGCATCTTTTTAGTCTTCAAAATAGTATTAAAAAGTTTAGTAAGCCATGAAATTCCTTCATCTCCTAAGCATTTCCACACCTCTGTTGGAATATCATCAGGTCCAACAGCTTTTCCACCCTTCATTTTCTTTAAAGCCTCTCTAACTTCAGTTTTACTAATACGCCGATAAAAACAGAAATCTTTATTTTCATTTAGGGTGCTAAGGTCATTATAGTCAATCTTATTTTCACAATCTTCATTAAAAAGTTTAGCAAAATATCTCATCCATCTTTGTTGAATATCATCTTCTAAGAAAAGTATTTTTTGATCTTCATCTTTAATACACTTCACTTGAACTAAATCCTTACTACTCCTATCTCTTAGTTTGGCTAACTTATACATATATCTTTCTCCCTCTTTAGTATTTAATCTATTATATAAATCACTAAAAGCTAATGTCTTTGCATCGCATATTGCTTTCTTAGCATCCTTACGAGCCACTTTATATATTTCCCAATTATCAGAATTCTTAAAATTAAACCAATTTTTATAACAAAGCTTCTTATTTTTAATCTTTTCTTGCACATTTGGATTCCACCACCAACTACTTTTACTATTAGGAGCTTTTCCCTTTGATACTCCAAGGATATCTTTTGCAATATTCTTAATATCACTAGCCACTTTTTCCCACATAATATTAGCATCCTCATGCACAGACAAAATCTTAAGATCTAAAATCTTATTTCCAAAAATAATTTTGTTAATATTCTTTAAATGCTCCCATCTAATCCTAGAAAATCGTTTTACTTTATTTTTTATTTTATGCCCCTTTATCTTAAAGTCCAAAACTAATAATCGATGTTGGGTACATAAATTTTCACTCGGAATAACTTTACAATCTTTGCAATCTAAACGATTTAGTTTTGTAATATAAAAATAATCAATCTGTGTTGTACTATATCCATTTTTATAAGTGATGAGATGCTCATCTCTTTTCTTAAATAAGGTATTAACAATTGAAAAATCATAAGCTAAACAAAAATCCAATATGGTCTTGCCACCTTCATTCGTCGTTCCAAATCCATGGCCACCATGAATGCTTTTAAAATCATCTACCTCTCTACCAACATGTCCATTTAAATCTCCTCCAATAAGAACTCTTTCTTCAAGAGGTATCTTTTGTATTAATTCTTCTAAGTCATTCCAAAAATTTAATTTAGAACTCATATCCAAACCTACTTGAGGAGCATAAGCACTTATAATATTAACAATCTTATCATCAACAACAATCTTTAAAGCTATAATTCTATCTCCAATTCTATTAATTTTTATAACATTATCCTTTAAACTCTTATCTATAATAACACCTACACCATTTCTAGTACGACTACGACCCGAATACATTTAAAAATATACAAATATAATAAATTAGGTGTTTTCCCCTTAAGAAGCTCATAGGATGTTTTGTTTAATTTTGATATGATGTTCACCCTATTTAAAACTTAACATGCAGTGCTAACCGCTTCAGCCCAAAAATATTTAGGAAGTGAATATTCTGCCAACATGGCTCGAGCAGCTTCAATTAATGTTTTGTTCTTTCTTTCAACTACCCAATTTTGCTGAGGGGTTCTAGGTGTAGAAAAATTATGATCAATTTCTTTTTTCTTATAAAAATCCTTAAAATTTTCATTTTTAAATTCACCGTCATAATCACTTTGGATTGTTAAAATATTACATCCTAGTTTCCTTTGAATTCAAGTATAAAAATCTCTAAACTCCTCAAATGATTCACTCTTATGATATAAAAAATTTAACCCAAGTGAATATAGAAAAATCATCAACAATCACAAATTCGTATACCTTCCCTCATAGACTTACAATTCCAACCAGTCCAAAAAGATCCATATATAAAATCTCCAAAGGTTTACTAGTTCTAAGATCCTTATTGGAATGAAATGAGGACTTCACTTATTTTCCTAATTGACATGCATCACAAAGGTGATTCTTAGTAAAGTCTAATTTTGATATACCTCTAACCAAATCCTTTTGATTAATTTTATATATGGATCTTATGATAAAGTCTAGAGTGATAAAGTCTCCTACGTCATAACCATGATTCATCAGAAATGGTTTTCAAACATAAAGCATTAAGAGTTTTAATATAATTTAAATTTAATATATAAATATTCTTTACCCTTAATCCATGCAAAATATCATTACCATTTAGGCTTAATATGCAGCTAGTAGGAAAAAAATTTATACTATAATATTTATAACATAGCTGACTACTCAACAGATTATGATTTAAGCCTTCTACAAGTATCACATTTTCAATGAAATTTTTTTTGCAAGTTTCTAATCATACCTTATCTAACCACTTTCCTAGTGGTCTTATCTCCAAGTATAACCCTGCATCCACTTCTGGCTTCCAACGATATAAATTGCTTAGTGTCTTCAGCCATATATTTTGAGTAACCACTATCCAGGTTCCAAATGCTCTCATGATGCCTTGTATGAGAGCGTGCCTCTTCTTAATCTAACTGATCAAGATTATCAACCAATAAGTACAAATTGGTGACTTTCTCCTCCTTTTCTATTTCTTACGAATCTGAAGCGAAGTCCACCCAAAACGTTCTTTGTAATCTCTTCTTGCCCTTTTTCATATTTGGTTTCTTCTCTACCTTCTCCTTGCTAAGAGTAGCTTTTAGGTTTGGGCAATCTGATTTTATGTGTCTAGGTTTCCTACATTCATAACAAGTTACATCATTAAAAACCTTAACATTCTTATTAAACTTACATCTATTCCACTGTTGACGTCTCCTCTACTTCCTTTTAAGAAAGCTCTTGAATTGACTAGTCATCAAAGCAATGTCATCTTCATCCTCAGGTTGTGAAAGATCACTCTCTGACTCCTCCACTTTCAGTGTAATGTTTTTCTCCTTTCGTTGTTCTCCTGCATTAATCTTTTCTTGACTCACTCATTGCTCGTAAGCAATTAGTGATCCATGAAGATTGTCAATAGAGTAAACATTTAAATCTTTAGACTCTGTAATAACAGTTATTTTTATATCATAAGCAATAGAAAAATAATAAAGAATTTTATTAATTATTTTAACATTTGTTAGTTCCCTACCTAATGCATGCAAAAAGTGACTATCTGAGAGAATCTTACAGACACAATAGAAATATATTCATTAGGTTTCATACGAAATAATTCATAGTCATGTAACAAGATGTTTAATCTATATTGTTTTACTTCATTAGTCTTTTCATAAGTAATACAAAATTTGTCCTATATGTCCTTTCCACTTTTGCAAGTGGAAACTCACATGTAGTCTTCTAACTTAAGTGTACAAAATAAATTGTTTAAACATTTTGCATTAAGTTGTGCTAAGTCACATTCTTCTATAGTCCAATCTGTAAAGGGTGTTTCAACTCTAATACAATAAACTAATCTAATTAGTTTTGTATACCCTTCTTGAACTAAAGATCCACATATGATAATCTAGTGATTGTAAAAATATAGACATGCGTGTTTTCCAAAAATTGAAAGGGATGTTATCAAATAAAGGAGGTCTAATGATTGAGTAGCCTTCTGGTGTGTTCTAGTTTCTAGAAGTATCCATGCTCATTTTTCAAAAAGTATTCTAAACTTATAATTTTGAAACACAGCTCTGATACCCCTTGTTAAATCTTGAATAGGTTGTCAAACCAAAGCTAATGTATTAAGGCTAGGGGGGTGAATTGGTAATTTTAAAAATTCTCTTGGATTTAAAAAATTTGAAACAAGTTGATGATTCGTAGCAAGTTAATTGAAGTTATTTGAAAGTAAAATTTTCAACCACGGAATTAAAAACTTGCAGTATGTAAGTAGAAAAAATTTAAATGACACAAAGATTTATAGTGGTTCGGTCAAACACGACCTGCATCCACTATCTAAAAACTCCCTCTTCAAGTATTACACTATTACCAAAAGTAACTCTCCTTTTTCCCCCATAGAAAGGCAGAGAAACCTTCACAAAACCTCTCTTCCACCAATCCCTAGTGCGGGAGAGAACCGTCATCTTTTTACACCCTCCAAGTGTAGGCAGAGAACCTTCATCCTTTCACACCCTCCAAGTGTAGGCTGAGTACCTTCATCCTTTCATACCCTCCAAGTGTAGTCAGAGTACCTTCGACTGTTCACTCTCTCCAAGTGTCGAAAGAGAATCGTCAGTTGTTCACACTTTCTAAGTGTCGAGAGAGAACCGGATCCTCTTCAAAGATCTTCTCATGAGCTATCTAGAAAAATAATAGGAAGAGTAAAAAACACAAATCACACTCCTTACCTTTGAGTAACCTTGTGAACCCTTCACGCTCCACTAGCAAGAAATCTCTCTCAAAAACTCTCTCACACTCTCTATTTCAATTTCCCTTGAAAATTCATGAAGACATGATTTTTTACGTTAGTTTTTAATGGACCTTTTATACAAAAGACACAAAAAACTATCAGGAAAATTAAAATTTTTAATTTTGAGCATATACGATTATATAATATGATCGTGTTTTGTATATATGAATAGTTCAAATACTATTGAATATAAACCTATTATGAATTGGTATAAAATTATTTTGTACTCGATCATCATTCGGTAAGAACCAAGTTTATCCGGGACAAATAGTTAGAAAATTTTAAAATTTGTCTATATGAAATCTTGGGATGAAATGGGACCTAACATTTTCATACTCTGGAAGGAATGTATAAATTGTGTTCGTACAATATGATCCACTCTTAGAAATATTATTTTTATGTGACCTGGAACCCAAGATGTTCATACTCGTGAAAGTATGTACGAATTAGGTTCGTATAGTATGATCCATACTTAGAAAGATTACTTTTACCTGACTTGGAACCCGAGATATTCGTACTTGTGAATGCATGTATAAACTTGGATCATTCTATATGATCCATACTTAGAAAAAAAATTCATTTCTATTTGTTCAAGTGCTCATTGGGAAAAATAACTGACCAGATTGTCCTGTACGAAGTGATATCATACAGTACGATCAATTAAAAAAAATGAATTTTAAACTCTCCCCCGGTGTGTGTGTGCTCAGTTACTCAATTACAATCACACTCTCTCAAACTCAATAAAATGAAAAATATAGACTTCAATTATAATAAACTCTAAACTGATCTTTATTTGAAGTCTTCAACAATCCAGAGTATGATTTCTTTGAAATGTCAGTTTACACAAGAGCAAAAACAATTCTTCCAAATTATGTTAGGAGAAATAATAATCAAATCAATAATATTTAGAATCATAAAAAATATACAAGTTGTAAGAATATCAATCATGCAAAACTAAGTAGCAACTATCTCAAAACAAAGATAGTTTGCCTATGGACATTTATTCATTAATTTGATTATATCTGATGTGTTGATGTGATTGCATATATGATTACTTATTTTCTTTATTTTTTAGCATTTATGTGTCGATTATCTGCTTTAGCCTGGATACATGAGGCTCGTGAGGGTGTGAAAAGTTTTTTTACTCCTAATTAAAAGTTTAAAATTTTACGAGTTAAATAACATAAAAAATAAGAAATATAGGGAATTAGCTGGGGATCACCCCCAGGGTTGTATGTATATTTTTTCACTTCATTTTTCCTTTCTTTAGACACTTCTCCGCCTGCTAGCAGTGTTTGGATAATCTGACGTATGAGGATGAGGTGCCGGACCTGGGGAACTTGAGTCTTCTAAAAAATTATTTTAAGCCTTTTTTTTTCAAATTAAGAATACATGGTTTGAATGTGTCGACTAGTATACATTGCATTAGAAACATATTTAAAAGAGTCTAAATTTTAATTGCATCACTGTTTAGCATTCTCACCTAGCATAAGTCAAAGGAGCCACTTAGGACATTCTCTAGATATCAGCACCAACTCTTCAAAACTTTAATAAAAATGTCCCTACCACTCTATCATAAAAATGATTGTTCTCGTGTATTTTAAATTGATTAGGGGGCTAGCTGGCTCCCTAATCTAGGTCGGGATAAGTCCAGATTTCTGTACTATATTAGTTAGTTTCAGACAACTGTGGTCTACTATACAAATTTAGATTTAGGAGTTTGGGTATATCTTAGATTATAAGACCCCAACATCTGGGAATGTAATCCCAAATTTCTAATAAAATGCTCAACTTTAACTAAATCTTCTTTCAATCCAAAACATAAAGCCCAACACTTAGATTAAGTTGGAACACTTCTGGATGGTTTCGAAATCTCAAAGTGTCCCTTGCTCTTTTTCCCTTGACTTTGTTAATAAGTGCTCAATTTTGATTCATTCACTTTTGAAACTCCAAAATTCACCTCCTTTCATATCACTCATAGATAATCTTTAACAAAATTTAGCCATTATTTTAATCGAGAGTTTTTGTAGGAGACTTTATCATCCTATGATGCAATTAATTATGAGGGCTAACGCTCTTAGGAGGTTTAGATATACACACACCTAATTTTCAAAATTAATTTACAAAATTTAATTAGATTTCTTTGGAAAACTTAAAATATTTGTGATTATTATCATCATATTTAAATAATTAACATCAAATAATATTTTCTCCTTTTTGGGAGATATACCTTTTATTGATAAAGCTTTGGATATGAACTTAATGATCATCCTTCTTGATTATCATAGCTGGATATTTAGTTGAACCTCATTTTGGCCCATTAGGGCTGCAAGAAGTTCTATTTTAAATACGGTCAAAATATTCAAGATGAGATTCACAATTCTAAATATGAATCCCATTTTGAAATTCTATTTCCACCTTCTGAGGTGGTAAACTTTTTCTAATGGGAAAATTTGATTCTAGAATTTGAATTTAACCTTAATTTTAAAATTCCCAAATAAAACTGATGATTTTCAAAACCCATTTCAAAATTCCACCAACAGTTCCTTGCTAAGTTGAGGATAAATCTAGACAACTTGACCCTCCCTTCATTTATTCACCGTGAAAATATTAAAATCACCAAAGCAGACCTCATTGAATATATCAGGGTTTCAACCGAAGGACCTCATGCCCACTCCTTAAAAACAATTGAGTTTGAGTGCAATTCCCTTAATTTGGTTCTTAGAAATATTGCTTTTAACCAACACCAACCTCTTTTCTAGTCCTTAACACAAAATGCCCATTTCATCTAACACATTCTTAGGACATCTATAATACCAAAAGTTGGAGATAGGATACACTTGACCTCAATTCTGTTTGTTACCACTTACTTAATCATATCTAATACTAGATTTGATAAAACTAATTTGATACATGACCCAAATTTGCCATCCAATCACCTGTATGAAAGTTAATTTTGCCCTAGGACATCTCATAGGATACATTCTTTGCAACAATTACTAGTTGACCTATCGTGGCAATCCCAATAATGTCCTCTATTTTCTATATGGATGCCTCCTTCCGTATCTTATTTCATCACAGCCAAGAGCATGTTGAGCTAGATTTTGATGAAGAACGGGAGGCTGTTCCACCAAGTAGACATGAACCTACTTACCCTCACGATGACATCATTCAAGAACTTGACTAACTTGAAACCAGGATATACTCTCATATCAAGGAATAACACTAGTAGTACGAGGAGGACATGTGATGGTTTGGGGAAAGATTTTCTTTGATTAATCATTATTTTGCTTCCATCCATCACTTCTTTTAGCCAGCTTCACCATAACCTGATCATGATCCATCTATTGACTAAGCCTTTGTCTGATGAGTTTTATGTACTTTTTCTTCTATAATCACATTTTTGGTGATGTCAAAAGGAGGAGAAGTTTGTCTATCCTTAGTTAATATGTTTTCCTATTACATATCATGTTTTCTATTTTAATTTCTAACTTATAATGAAATAAATGTTTTTGTTCATATTTTTATAATTTTTTTATTTATGTTAATTGGTATTTAAAAATTTCTCCAAATAAATTGAAAGCCCGATGACAAAGAAGCGAGTGAATTAGTATTTAAAAATTTCTCCTAACAAAAATACGAACTTAAATCAAACCATAATTCACCACAAGAGAAATGAGGTGCAGAAATGAAATGCGGAAGTAATAATACGAAAGAACACACCATATTTTTATTTATTCGGTCAACTTGACCTACGTCCACTCCCCAGAGCCTCTCCTATGAGTATTGCACTAAACTCAGTCTCTCCTTTTTTCCCCACAGCGAGGCAGAGAAGCCTGTAAAAAAACTCCTTTCCACCCCCTTGTGAGGTAGAGAACCTAACTCCTTTAGCTTCCTCTAGAAGCAGGAAGATTACCCAACTCTATTTATTTCCTCCAAAACCAGGCAGCGAACCCAACTCCTTTTGCTTCCTCCAGAAGTAGGCAGAGAACCTTGATCAGTTGTTAAAATAGACTTCTCTCAAACCTCCAAGGAACCATTGATGATGACCGGAGAAGAAGACTCAGTTCCTTTCTTGGAGAAACCTTTATAAAATCCCTCACAAACTTCCCCTCATAAGATCCTCTCTCTCCCCCTTGCTCTCCCTCTCCTCTTAGCTCTCTCTGGTCAGGAAAACATCAAAAGATACACTCTTGGGTAAAACAAGAGGTCTTATATAAAAAAGCTTCAAATTTTCTCTTAATTGCAACAAACTAACATTATCATCCAGGACGATCGGCCGATCGTCCTGTACGATCAGTACAAATTCAACTCAATCAGCCAGGATGATTTGGAAGAGTCTGGATGATTAGAAGTTTACATTATTCAGATCATCCAGGATGATAGGATATTATCCTGTATGTTTAGTTCAAGTCATTGAATATCATCCAGACCATCACCCTTGATGGATGACTGCACGATGGAAAAATAACTAGATCGTCTGGGCTGATTAGTACAAAACAACCATTATCATCTAGAATATTGCCATGAATGGATGTATGGATGATGGAAAAATAACTTGATCATCCAGGCTGATCTCTCGATCATCCCGGATGATTAGTTTAAATCACTACATATCATCCAGAGTATCGCCCTGAATGAAACCATGCCAATTATACATCATCTAGGAAGAACTAAGGTTTATTAACTGATCATCCTAGATGATCTTGTGATTGTCCTGGATGATATGATTGAACAATCAAGCCTTAATTTCTTTTCTTAATTACCAGATTACTTTAGGCATAATTATGTTGCATCATCCAGGATGATGTCCTGGATGATGTCCAAAAATAAAACATGCCTAAATAGATATGGTGGATTATTCTTTCTGATTTGAGCCTATCATCTCGGATAATATTAATATTATCCCGAATTATTTACTTAATTGCGATTGCCTTAACCAGGATGTCTTTACTAGGGTTTCTATTTTTAACTGATCATCCATGATAATGTTTGGATTATCCTGGACGATGTGATGAAAATAGAAAATACTAATCAAACTGAAAGAATTTTTTCTCAAGTGTGTGTGTGCAAGGTTACTTTATATTAGCACTCACAATGTTACAATGGACTCAAGAAAAGGTAAAAGACAATTAACGTATATTACAAGCTGACTCAGTCCTAATTTATGAAATCTTGAGCTAGTTCAACTTACAATTTGATCTTGTGAACCTGAAATGTTAGTAGACACGACAATCGTAGAAAAATAGAGATGTTTTCTATCATCAAAATTATTTTTTTCTAAAATTAGATTCACAACAATCTCCCCTTTTTTATGATGACAAATAAAAGCAATTAAAGCAATTCAATAGAAACAATGTGAATCAAGAAGTTCAAATCTTATTAAGGGATGAATATAATACAACTAATCAACATAAAAAGATGAACAAAGTACAACATTAAACAGTATAACTACTCCCCCTTTTGACATCACAAAAATGAGAGGGAAAGAGAAAAAAAACAAAATAGAGACTACCAAACAGAAGTAAACTATAATAAGGAAAAAACAACATCAAAAATAAACTAAAAGAAGGACGACCCTTGATCATCTGAAGGAGGTGGTGGTGGCTGAAAGAAACTGGAAAGAGTAGCAAATTGTTCCCCAAACCAGGCTATGTTCTAGTCATGCTAATCTTGCTGGTGAGCCACATAAGAGTCAAAACGAGCAACATCATTTATATATTATTACTCCTTGTGCAGTAAAGTGGGACTCGAACCATGTCTCCCACTGGTCGAACCAATCTTCTAGCTAATCCGGTTGAGAGTGCTGGCAGAGTAGAGTAGGTGGAGGAGCCGCTTTCTCCTTAGCTCCCTCAGCTTCCTCATGCTTTATGTGGAGACGAGTACTGTGAAGTATACAGAATGAGTAATTGGAGTAGAAGACTTACTGAAAGTTTGGTGGGGCAAAATTTATCATATCATCCTAAACGATAAGGTGGATCATTCGGGATAATAGGTAATATTGAATTATACCGACCAAAAGTAAGACTTGTACTGAATTTTTCCACGTGGATCATCCAAGACAAACAGTGGATTATCCAGGATGATCATTAATAATTGAGCAAAAATTGTGAAGATCATCCAGGACAAGGAGGATTGTCTAGGATGATCACAAATAATTGAAGCAGAAGACGATTAGATTATCCAAGATAATAGTCGATCATCCAGGACAATCAGAAATAGAGAAGTCATATCAGTTATTAGATGGAGTTTTAGAAGTGGATTGAATGTATCATCCATGATGATATAAATATCAACCAGGATGATGTGACTAAAGATTAAAAATTTGGAGATGAATGAACATGATCAGAGAAGGCCCAAAAACACAAAAGATAACAGTAAAAAAATATAATAAAATAAAAAAATATAATAAAATACAAAAAATATAATAAAAATGACAAAAGGAATGAAATAAAGTTTTTTTATTTTAATCAAAGTAAAAAAATGATAAATTTTCCATGTGATTGAATTAAAAATCTATAAGAACATGAGTTAACATCATCAAAATCAAAAAAATAATAGGATAGCCGATCCTGTTAGCCCTAGCTCAGACTTCTCTCAGGGTAAATTGCCTTTTGAAAACAAAAGACCTAACTCAAAAAAACCAATTGGATAAGAAAAAGAGATTCATTCAAAACTTGGTTCTAGAAAAATATCTTATAGAATAATATACCAAAGTAATTTATCACAATTGCAATATTTGAAATTAAGCCTTTGAAAATATCAAGTGACACATGAATTCTTCTAAGATTTAAAAGTATTGAAAGAGAAGGAAGCTTGCCATTTGAGGGCTCATATTATGCCTCTTATCAATTGATTGGCGCACTTTATGCATCTTTTGATTTTTGATACACCTTATGTATCTTTCAATTCTTTTTGGCGGTCATTGTGTATCTTTTCAGCTTTTCTTCTTTTTGGGGCTCATTTTATGCCATTGACATTTTTGCGAGCAAGATCCTTTTTGAAACTCTTAAATACTCTTAGTTGTGAGTATATCTTCTAGATATTATAGAAGAAAACCTCATTCTCTAATATAGGGAAGAATAAACCTCAAAATAGAGTCAAATTCATATGATAAATGCAATGACAAGATTTTAAGAACTTTAAAAACATTGAACATTATATATATAAGATAGATTACTGTAATAAGATAGAAAAGATCTCAATTGTAAAGTTCAATTGTTAATTTGAGATAGACATTTGATTAGAAAAGAAAATTACTCCACTAAAAGAGGTTAGAGGGAGGGAAACAATCAATGGTGTTTCTCACTTTAACTGATTTAGAGATGTAAAATATTGACTACAAATTTTCAAAAATAAAAATAAGGCATAAAATATTATTTAAGCTATGACCAAAAAGAAAAAAATTAAAATAAAGAACATCAGAGATGGAAGCACTACAAAATATCAACAAATAAAAAAAAAAGAACACTCAAAGCTAAAAAGAAAGAATTAGAAAATAAATATGAGCAATATATCAAAAAACATACAAATAAAAATTTATTAAGCAGCAAGTTTATGCAATTAAGAGCTGTGAGGCTCCGCTGTCCAAGTACCACATGCTCTCATGAGGCCTTTTATGAGACAATGCCTACAAAAACTTCAAACGTCAGATTTAGAAACCCAAAAAAGTTTGGGTACCTTCTTATGGAAAGAAGAATGCAATGCATGTGTGTTATACTGTGAATTATGCAATTTGGGTCTCCACACCCAATGTGTACTACTGTGAACAGTGCAAGTATGTGAAATGTCCCCTAGCATGCGACATGAAAAATATCTAATACTTGGAAAAGGGTTTACTAATATGTTTGGGTTATAGTGTATCTTTCTAGGTTTTGGCTTTGGATCAAGTGTGGGTTTAGTCCTATTTTCCTTAAGTGAATTCAATTCATCTTTAAACCTCAAGTTAACACTTTCTGAAATGGAATTATCAACTCTCAAATAGTGCTCCCTATGCTCATATTCATTAATATATGTCTTAAAATCAGTTTCAAGTGAGGTATAGGATTCTTTCCATAAATCATGCTCAATAACCAACTCAGAATGTTTTTTATTCAATGCATCAAACTCATCAAGTAATGACATATGATAGCTATCAAATTGGGAGTGATCTTTTAATAAAATTTCATGCTCTTTTTGAAAATTCAAAAACTATAATTTCAAACTAACATGCACAAACTTCAAGTAATTAATCATAGGTTGGTTCACATATCTCTTCTTTATCAGACTGACCAAGACGATCATCGACCATTAAGCACAAATTTATTGTCTCCTCCTCAACATCAGTCTCAGAGGAGTTTGATGCAGAATCTGCCTAGAACATCTTTTGGAACCACTTCTGTCCTTCCTGAACTTGGGTTTCTCCTCACCCTTCTCCTTGCTTGAGTGATCCTTAAGTGTAGGACAATTAGCTTTGAGATGTCCAGACTTCCTATATTCAAAGCAAACCACATCAGAAGAAATTTTAAATTTTTTGCTATCCTTACCTTTTTTCCACTTCTGATGATGCTTGTGAATTTTCCTTAGAAAGCTTTTGAATTTCCCAGATATTAGGCAACATCATCGCTTTTAGACTTGAAAGAATTTATATCCATATCATTAGCCTTCAGCGCCACAGTTTTATCCTTCTTCTTCTCACCTACATCAAGTTGTCTTTGGTTCACCCCTTGCTCGTAAGCAATGAGTGATCCAAGCAAGTTATCAACATAATAAGTATTTAAATCCTTATATTCAGTAATTGCAGTAATCTTAGCATCAAAAGAAGAAGACAAGCATCTCAAAATCTTATTGACTCTTTTATAATTTGTATGTTATCTTCCTAAGGCATGCAATGACGTGACAATTTGAGTAAACCTAGTATGCATATAAGAAATCAATTCAATAGGTTTTATATGAAAAAGTTCATAGTCATGCAATAGAATATTCAACCTATATTGCTTAACTTCATTTATTCCTTCATAAGTAATACACAATCTATCCCAAATTTCTTTACCAGTAGCACAAGTTGAAACACACATATAATCTTCCAATTTCAAAGTATAGAAAAAATAGTTTAAACATTTTGCATTCAGTTGTGCTAAATCCATATTATCAAAGTCTATTCAATAAAAGGAAGTTCAATTTGAATGCCTTTACTTTCACGAGATAGAGGTGAATAACCATCCTTAACAAGCATCCACATGTGATAGTCAATCGATTGTAAAAATTTAGACAAGCGAGTTTTCCAAAAATAAAAAAATAATATTGTCAAACAAAGGTGGTCGGGTAATATAATACCCTTTCGCAGTATTACGATTACCAAAGTTAGTAATAGATCAAGATACAAAAGTTTTCAAAAACTCATTTTAATGAATGCCACTGTCAGGGATGTTAAGCCCTAATTAACTAGTCCTGAGGCTAACCAAGGGGGGGGGGGTGAATTAGTATTTAAAAATTACTCCAAATAAAAACACAGTCTTAAATCAAACCATGATTCACCACAAGAGAAATGAAGTGTGGAAATTGGAAGTAATAACAAGAAAGAACACACCAGATTTTATAGTGGTTCGGTTAACTTGACCTACATCCACTCCCGAAGCTTCTCCTCCGAGTATTGCACTAAACTAAATGTCTCTACTTTTTCCCCCATAATAAGCCAGAGAAGCCCATACAAAAACTTATTTCCACCACGCCGATGAGGCAGAGAACCCAACTCCTTAGCTTCCTTCAGAAGCAGGCAAATAACCCAACTCTTCTTGCTTCCTCCAAAAGCAGGCAGAGAACCCAACTCTGTTTGCTTCCTCTAGAAGCCGGTAGAGAACCTAACTCCTTTTTCTTCCTCCAGAAGTAAGAAGAGAACCTTGATCAGTTACTAAAGTAGACCTCTCTCGAACCTCCAAGGAACCAAGGACGATGACCAGAGAAGACAACTTAGATCCTTGCTTAGAAAAACCTTTATGAAATCTCTCACAAACTCACCTCTCTCTTTCTCTCCCTTGCTCTCCCTCTCCTCTTACCTCTCTCAGATCAGGAAAGTAGCAAAAGATACACTCTTGGGTAAAACTAGAGGTCTCATATAGAAGAGCTTTAGATTTTCTCTTAATTATAACAAACTAGCATTATCATCTAGGATGATCGGCCGATCATCCTATACGATTAGTACAAATTTAGCTCAATCAGCCAGGATGATTTGGAAGAGTCTAGATGATTAGAAGTTTACTTTGTTCAAATTGTCCAGGATGATAGGATATCGTCCTATATGATTAGTTCAAGTCGTCAAATATCATCTAGACCATCGCCCTAGATGAATGTCTGGATGGTCAAAAAATAACTAGATCATCTAGGACGATCTCATGATTATTCGGGTCAATTAATACAAAATGACCAATATCATCGAAAACATAGCCCTGAATGGATGTCTAGATGATGGAAAAATAACTAGATCGTCCAGGCCAATCTCTCGATTTCCCTGGATGATTAGTTTAATTAAGTACATATAGTCTAGAGCATTGCCCTGAATAGAATTCGGCCAATTATAAATCATCCAGAGAGAACTAAGGTTTCTTAACTGATCACCCCGGATGATCTTACAATCATCCAGGATGATATGATTGAGCAATCAAACCTTAATTGCTTTCTTTAATTTTCATATTAATTTAGGCATAATTATGTTGCATCATTTAAAATGATGTCCTAGGTGATGTCCAAAAATAAAACATGCCTAAATAGATCTGGCAACTGATTCTTTCTAATTTGAGTCTATCATCCTGGACGATGCTAATATTGACCAGGATGATTTGCTTAATTGCAGATGCCTTAACCAGGATACCCTAATATAAGGGTTTTTATTTTTAACTGATCATTTAGGATGATGTTTGGATCATCCTGGATGATGTGATTAAAATATAAAACTCTAATAAAATATATAGAATTTTTTCTCAAGTTTGTGTGTGGAAGGTTACTTAGCATCAGGACCCACAAAGTTATAATGGACTCAAGAAAAGGTAAAAGATACTTGACATATATTACAAGCTATCTCAGTCCTAATCTACCCAATCTTGAGCTGGTTTGATTTATAATTTGATCTTAAGGACCTAAAGTGTTAGTAGGCAAGGCAACCGTATAAAAATAGAGATGTTTACTATCATCAAAATAATATTTCCTGAAATAAGATTCACAACACTAAGTAATACTCCAAAACAACGTAGAAACCATGACTTAAAGCCACCACCAAACAAATTGTTAAACCCTCAACCAGCTAGGACACCTAGGGAGACAACAGCATTAGCAAAACCAGACCATCCAGAAATACCATGAAAATAAAAAAATAGTGAACAACCCAGCTTAAAAAAAGAACCAAAAATAAAAAAAACCCATATAATTAATTTCTAACATATGGGGTATTAATTTTATCCAATCTAATAATCCCTTTAACTTGAGAAGGTAAGTTATTAGCAGTAAAATCAGTTAGGTGCTCCAACTTAAAGCCCTAATGAGCCAGCCAAATCACACAAAAATTTTCTTCCCTAAAGACCTGAGAAAAGGAGGCATTAATAAGAGTAATGAATAATTTAATGTCTCTCAATATGTATAAAAGGTTAGCATTGAAAACAGAGTCCTCCAAAACATTTAAACAATGAGTAATAGATATAGATTCAACTTCAATATAGATAGTGACAATATCCAAAGAAATACACTTTTTAATCCCATAGAGAATTGTCGAGAGCTAAGTAAGCTTCTTATCATGTCTAAGTAAGGGCCCAAAAAATACCATAACAATGTTACCATCATTGTCCCTGAGCACCCCACCATAACCTGCAATATGTTGAATATAAATGCCATTGACATTCAACTTTTAAATGTTAACATGAGGCTTAATCTAATATACAATTCTCGAACTAGTGGGTTACATAATATTATTCAAATTAGTACCTAATTCATCAACCACAGAGGAAAAATTTTTAAAGCTCTTATAAGAAGGCAGCTTAATAGAAAAAAGTCTAAAGATTTTATCTTTCACATTTTTGATAATTCTATGATGGTTCATGCCAACACCATAAAAATAAGAATTATTGCGATCCAACCATAAAAACTAAAGGACAAGTGACAAAATAACATTTCTAATATGCCCCTTAGAATTAACAAACCAAGAATTAAGATAAAAATTAATAGAAATTAGAGCATTAAAAAATTAAGTTTGAAAATATCATCAAAATAAGTCCAAGTTTTAATCGCTAAAGGACTAGAAAAGAAAACATGATGCATATTCTCCACATGATAACAACATTGGCATTTGGAAGTCATAATAAAACCCCTTTTAATTAAATTATCTTCAGTAGAAATGAACTTATACAAAATTCTCCACATAAATATAGCATTAGTAGAAGGAATGTTCTTACGCCAAATCATAGCCCAAATAGAGGAGCTATCCTTCTTGTTTCTAAATGCATTCCAAGCATCCTTAAGTTTAAAAGAACTATATTTGGACAAATTACATAAAAGTAAATCCTCCAAATCAGTGTTTAGGGGAAGATTAAACATTTGATGAATAATATAATCAGGAATCAAATTCGCAAGTTTATTAGAATCCCAATAGTTATAAGTAATTAAAAATTCACCTTATCCGCCACAGTAGAATAAGTATTAGTGATGGAATAAATAGACTGTTGGCCTAACCAATGATCTTGCCAAAAAAAATATTACCACTACCTAGCCCCCAAGAAAGATAAGGTTTAACTATCTACTTGACCTTACAAAGCCTCTTCCAAACTCTATAGTCACCTTGGTTATAAGAGAATATAGTAGAATGTTTAGCCACACATTATTTAACAACCATAAACTTAGCTCGAAGGTTTTTATTAACACGAAAGGTATACCATAACCTGAAAGAAAAAGTATAGGATAAGTCTGACATGCTCTTACAACCCAACACACCCTCTTTTAACACCCCATAACCTTTATCCCATGAGGACCAAATAATTTTAGAATTTATGTTAGCCCATTTCCAAAAAACTTTTTGATAAGTTTATCAATCCTATTGCACGTAGTTTGAGTTTGTTGAAGAGTTTGAAATATATAAATAGGAAGAGAGTAGAGAACACTTCTAATGAGAGTAAGCCTACCTCCAAAGCTCATAAAGTTAGAATCCCAGGAAAAAAACTTGCTCTAGATAAAAAAAGTTAAATCATTAAAAAGAAAATTCTTCTTACGACCTTTAAAAAGAGGGACACCATGATACTTAATAGGCATATGAGCTTTCACAAACTAGTCATGGCTTTGATAGCCATAATACGCTCATTAGGCATGTCGTTGGGAACAATAAAGCAACATTTATTTTTTTTAAAGTAAGCCCACTAACATTCTCAAAATGTTGAAGAAAATCTAAAAGTTTTTTTAAATGATTTCAAGAGCCATTCATAAAATGAATTAAATCATCAGCAAAATACAAGTGAGAAATCTGGAAACCACTTAAGGTTCTAAAATAGAGGGTAGGATGATTCTCAAAGAGATTAGCAATGCCTCTAAATAAGTAATCCATAGCAATAATGAAAAGGGAAGGAGAAATAGGGTGTCCCTATCTAAGACCATGTGAGGAATTAAAACAACCATTGCTCTTGCCATTGACAATAATAAAAAAATGAGAACCTTCAATGCAATTTATAATAAGATTAATAAAAACCAAGTTAAAACCAAACAGTTGTAAAATCATATAAAGAAATCTCCAATAAATTTTTTCATAAGCCTTGACAATGTCAAGCTTCAAAATAATATTGTTGACTCTCACCCTGACATTTTGTTCAAGACAAAATTCTTGTGCCAAGAGAATATTATCAACAATAGCATGGCCTTTAACAAAACCTATTTGATAGAGATATATGATTTTAGGTAAAATAGAGTTTATCCTGCTCATAAAAATTTTAGAAATCAGTTTACTAAAAAAGGTATAAAGACTAATCGGTCTAAAGTCATTCCAACTACTAATCGAGTTAGTCTTGGGAATAAGCACAATAGAAGTAGAAGGAATTTAGGAATGGAGCTCCCAACAAAAAAATCCAAAACAACCGAGTTAAGATCAGAGCAAATAATATTCCAAGCTTTCTCAAAAAACTTACTAGTAAAGCTATCCGAGCCAGCAACAGAATCACCATTCATATCATAAACAATCTCTTTTAATTTCTCTAAAGGAGTTTAACAAGTAAGTCATTATCCTCCAGAGATATAAGATTAGGGATAATATCATAGTTAACAAGATTAATAGGGGTAAAATATTTGTTAAGGCGATTATGAAAATGCTGAACAACTAAATTTGTAATTTCCTCCCCATCTTCAGTAGTGGAACCATCATCCCAAATGATTTTATTAATGGAGTTTATGGCTCCTTTTCTTTAGACCAATGCATGAAAATATTTAGAATTATTATCCCCCTCAACCAGGTGTTTAGTAGCAACTTTTGCTTCCAAAAAGCTTCCTCCTGTGCTTGTAAAGAAAATAGATAGACTTTAGCCTCTTTAAGCAAGTTAAAATTAGCATCAAATAGAAAAACTTGACAGTTAGCCTCAATAGAATTAACTTTGTCTTCAGCAATCAAAATATTAGTAAAAATATTTTTAAAGACATTATGATTCCACTAATTAATGATTTGTTTCAATCTTTTAAGTTTGTGCCTTAAAGTTCGTTAGGGATGTTAAGCCCTTAAGAACTAGCCCGAGGCTAACCAAGAGAGGGGGGGGGGGGGGGTGAATTGGTATTTTAAAAAAAAATTATTTAGGTAAAGCACAACAAAACATTAAAACCAAATCACCACAGAAATCAAGGTGCAAAAAAATAAATGCGGAAGCAAACAAAGAAATATCACACTGGATTTATAGTGGTTTGGTTAATCCTTGACCTACGTACACTCCTCGGAGGCACCCTCCTAGTATTGCACTAACTAAGTGTCTCTCCTTTAGCTCCCACAGCTAAATGGAGAAGCCTTTACAACAGACTCCTTTTCACCAACCATGGTGCGACAGAGAACCGACTCCTTTTGCTTCCTCCTGAAGCAGGCAGAGAACCTAGACCTTTGCTAAAGTAGACCTCCCAAGAACCTCCTAAGGATGAAGGATGAAGAATGGAGATGGTGACTTGGAACCTTTCTTGGAGCAACCTTTGTGAACCCTCTCACAAACTCCCCCTCACAAGTTCCTCTCTCTCTCTCTCTCTCTCTCTCTCTCTCTCTCTCTCTCTCTCTCTCTCTCTCTCTCTCTCTCTCTCTCTCTCTCTCTCTCTCTCTCTCTCTCTCTCTCTCTCTCCCTCCCTCTCCCAAGGCTCTCCCAGGTCAAGACAATAGCACTCAAGGTCTTAAGCATGAGAAAATTTGGTTCCTTTAAATAGAATTTCAAGAATCGACTTTATCTTTCAGGCCGATATCAATATCATCCTGGCCGATTAGTACAAAATAAGCTCAATCAGGTGGGACGATTCAAGATGATCAGAAGAAAATTGGTTATATCGTCTAGGTCGATATAATATTATCTTGGCCGATTAGTTCAAATCCGAGTACATTCATCCTGAACATTGCCCTGAATAGATGCTGGCCGATGTCAATCATCCAGGACATCGCCCTGGCCAATTCTGTAATCAACCAGGCCGATGTGATTGTATCAAGCAGCCTTAATTGCTTTCCATAATTGCCAGATTAATTTAGGTATAATTGTGCTGTATCATCCAGACCGATATGTATATCATTCGGGCCGAGAATTTAAAATAAAGAATACCTAAATTGATCATGGCGATTGATTCTTTTTTATTTGAGCCTATCATCTAGGCCGATATAAGGATCTTCCAGGCCGATATAAGGATCTTCCAAGATGATTTGCTTAATGATGGCTGCTTAACCAGGATGCCCTACTTAGGGTTTCTATTTTTAGTTAAATCATCCTGGCCGATATGAACATCGTCCTGGCCGATATACTAAAAAACAAAAAAACTCAGAAAACCCCTCAAGTGTGTGTGTGCAAGATTACTTAGCATAAGGAACCATTTTTATAATTGAATCAAGAAAGGAAAAAATACAGACTTGACTCAACCTAAATCTACCCGATCTTGAGCTGGCTTGAGCTGCATTCGATTTTGTGGTTCTGAAAAGTTAGTAGGCAAAGCAGTCGTAGGAAATAATGATTGTTTGCTATCATCAAAAGTCTAATCCATAAACTCAGATTTGCAACAGTGCCAAAACCTCTTCATGCCCTAAACAAAATTATCAGGATGCAAGGGAGCATTCCAATTTTACTAAACAACCTCCCATAAGGATTCTTGAAGCAACGACATATTCTGAAATCTAAAATGTGGTATAAAGTTTATCTGTCTAGATTTCAGTGTAATTGGAAATGGAGAATAGTTAGAAAGAGTTCTGCTAAGATACTCAACAGAAATATCATTAAATGAATTAAGCCAATAGTCATTAAAAAGAACATGATCCAAATGTTGCCAAAGATGACCACCATTCCATGTGAAATTTTTACCATAAAAACTAATATCAATCAGATTACAATCCATAATCATGTTATTAAAATCCTCCATAGAATGATAGTTAGGGGTAGAGCACCCCGAACGCTGAGAAGGATTATAAATTGTATTGAAGTCACCACCAACCATCCAAGGTAAGTTAAAAATACCATGAAAATTTATAAGTTTCTCCCAAAGAATTTTTCTCATATTACAAGCAGAAGAAGCACATATAAAAGAGGCATAACAATTCATATTTAAAAATTAAATGCTACAATGTAAAACTTAAGTAAAGTCACCAATAACATCAATCCTAATAGGATCTTTCCAAAAGACCCAAATTTTATTTGCTGAATTAGAAACACAATGCTTAAAACCCAAAATTCTAGAAGTATACTGTAATTTAGAGACATTAATAAATGGCTCAAGCAAGATAAGAATAAGAACATTGTGAATATGATATAAATTCTTAACTCTTAACCTAGAGGAGGGCCAAATAATAGTTTTTAACATAAGTAATGTTTAGTGACTAGTGTGAGAGCGACGAGTGGTTCTAGGAGACTGAACAATGATGTTTTTGCTTTTCCTACCTCTCTTTCTATGAAATTTAATAAAACTATTATCATTATCATCTTCAGTAAAACATTTAGCAATAATTCCCATATCCTCTGTGTCAGTAAAATCATCACTAATATATTGAGAAGTTGAAGAAGCTTACTATAATTTTGTTGGACACCCTAACTAACCTGTTGAGAACATTCATCCTCTATAAACAAATCATCATCCTCCATATTACCTTTACTCCTAACATCAAAGCCATAAATGCATTCCTCAAGAGGAAGGCTGTCCTCCACCAAAGCTAATTCACCCTCCCCCAACGGGTTGCCATTCCCATCATTTTCTTTTGAAGGTAATTCAATGGTTGCATTAACTTCTATCACATTCTTCTGGTCATTCAAAATCAAAGGATTAGAAACTGTGTTAGATAATAGATTACCATTCATTTTTGAAAAATTTGTGTTAATCAAATAAGGACAAATGGAGTCGACAATAGCATTATTTTGGATAGCAATATTAGGAAAAGTTTGCTCAACCCTATTCTCACAAAAAGAAGGAGGAATAAAATATGTTTTAACATTAACTCTCTGATGATGATTCAAACTGACAACATAAGTAATAGTTAGTTCAGGATCATTACCAGCTAATTGTATAGGCTCCTCAATAATTTGAAACGGTTTAGAGGTATTGCCCTCCAAGTTCACAGGGTTAGGGGTAGTAACTTCATGAGAAATCAAGTTGGCATCAACCTCTTGCTGTTGTTCAGAAGAGTCATTTTCTTTACAAAGGTGAGGATGCTTCCAAAAACATTCATTAATACCATGACCATGCATTTTGCAATGAGAACAAAAGATGGGTAAAATTTTTGAATTCCACTTTTAGGAAATAACCCTTCACCTCTAACCAATTCCATATGTCATTTGGTTGTTTCTTAGAAACATCCAATTCAACCAAAACCCAAGCCATGGTAATCTATTATCTGAAACAAATGCAATGGTTTGGTCCATTAGTAACGGCCTTCCAAAGATCGAAGCCAAACCAAATAAGAATTGAGTATTATAAATGAAGTGTCAAATTTGAGAAGGAAATTCACATTAGTACAATAGGGGATTCCTCCCTAACATTAAAATCCGGAGTCCATTTAAGAAAACGCAGTTGACATGCTTGTATATAGTAAGATCTCCTAGCAAATATACGGCTATAATTAAGATCATTAGAAAGTTTGATATCAAGATGCCTTTGACTTAGTAAGCCGATATGAAATGATCCTGATAGTTTTAGGTTAAGAAAAAATTTTCTTATAACATCAAGTTTCAGATGTCTTAGTTGGAATTTACTCATCAACGTTAAAGCAAAGGGAGCAGCCAACTGTGCAACCATGGAGTCCTTAAATAGCAAGGCCGGACATCCTTTAAATGAAGAATGAACAAAATGTAACTTAGATAAAGACAATGAAGAACCAGAAAACACATCTTTGAAAGAATGAGATTTCCCCTCAAAAAGAGAAGAAGTCGACAGGTTAGATAACTAGAGAGTCGTCATCTCCCAGCAACCCAAAATCAGAAAAAAAAACTCAAAATCAGCAAATGAATGAGAAATAAAGAAAAAAAATGAAGGGAATTAAATGAAAAATGCAAGAAATCCATTCTAGGAGGGCAAAACCAAATGCATAAGAGAAAAAAACCTAGATCGCCTGGAAATCACCTGGAAATCACCTCGGACGTTGATTTTTCTAAAATTATTTATAAATTTTTTTAATTAAAACCCACGGAGGGGCCTACGCGTTAATATAATTTAATGGTTACAAAGTCCTTAAGGGAAATGATCAACTCATCAATGCTCCAACGAGCTACAAAATAAAGTAAAGAAAAACCTATGAGTTGAAAGTCTCCACTAATAAAAAATAAAATGTAACCTAGTAACGTACTATTGATGCTACAGATAACCAACCAAGAAAGAAAGATGTAGAAAAAGAATGGAAGCATGATCTTTCTGCAAAAATTGTTAATGATAGTCTTAATCTTCTCCACCTGCAAAACAAAAGGGCTGTAGAAAAAAAGGATGTGACACAAAATTTTATAGCTAATACAAGAGTAGTTATATAATTAGATAAAGAAATAAATATCACTGTATAAGAAATGATCCAAGCCAATGCACCACTTAAAACAAAAATAGGGATAGAGACTGATAGAGCTCATGATTAACTTAATACATAAAGCCTCATAAAGGTAATCCTCAAGCCACTCAATCCTACCCTCAGGTGCAAACACCATCCAGTAATCTCAAAAACTCGAACAACAAAGCTTAACACCATCAGCAAAATAGCACACCACCTCTAGATTATCCCAAGAACCCAGCACAAAGGCACACCGGTACAAGAGCATAAACAAAAAACCTAAACAGAACAACAAAAGCCCAAACACCAAAAGGCACAAAACCTCCAGAATATAACAAAAAAACTAGCCTGAGGGCACTCCAACACCTAACAAGATACCAAAACCAAATCAAGGTACCAGGAAAATAGAAAGCATAGGAAGAATAGCCCCTAAACCTAGTCAAACTCTCACAGATTCCCCCAACTAGCCAAAGCAGCAACCTGAAGGTAGGAGAGCACTAGTGGGAAATACCATCAATAATAACACAATATCAATCATAACACTGAGTAGTTCAACCATAAGAAAGAACTCAACACATAGAAATCCAACAAGCCATCAATGGACTAACAAAGAACCCTCAGTCAGCCAAGCATACCGAGCCAAACCAACACAAAATGCTCAAGGAACAGAGAACAACATGAAGGACCCCAGCAGTAAAAGCTGGAATACCAAATAAAACCAACTGAAATAAACAAAGAAGTAAACTGAATTAAAAACCAATAACAAAGATCCATAGCAACCCAAGGCAGCCAAAGAAAGCAAAACCAGAATATGTAATTAAAAATTTACTTAAGGGATACCAAGCTCATCCAGCCGAATTAAACCTTTAAGAGCAACAGGTTGGGTGGTCTCAAATTAATCATTAAAATCCTCAAGATTACAACCCCAATTAGCAAGACAAGAGGCACAAGCATTAACCTCCTTGTAAATACGATGAAAGGAGAAATTAAAAAAAAAAAACTAAGAGATTTTTAATTTCCCTAACATGATAAAAAAAGATTCGGAGAGCAACACATGCCTCCACCGTATCTAAAAAATTAAAATCAAAACTAGAATCCTTCTCAATAATAATATTAGTAAGGTTAAGGGAGATGCAAACCTTAAGACCATACAAAATGGTCAAAATAATAGACCAACATAATTACTACTCATTATAGGACCAGCAAAAGCCACAATGAGTTTACCATTACTATCCCTGATAGCTCCACCACAACCCATCAAAGAATCACTACTAGCACCCACAACATTTAATTTTTTTTTTAAAATTAATAGGAGGTTTGAGCCCATAAAAAATGTTGACCTTAAAAACAATAGGTAAGCCCTCCATATTGAGACCAATCTCATTACCAACAAAATAGTAGTTTTTAAAGTTCTTCAAGGAAAGTAAATTAATAGCACAAAGAGAAAAAATCTTATCTTTAACCTTCTGAATAACCTTATGATGATTCATCCTAATGCCATTAAAAAGAGAATTATTCCTCTCTAACCACAAAAACCAAAGAATGAGAGAAGGAATAACATTATGGATATGCTCTTTGGAATTGATAAACCAAGCTTTAAGCATAGATTTAATTTTCATATGAGCATTAAAATAATTTAACTGAAGCAAATAATCAAAATAAACCCATATTTGGATCGCAATTGGACTAGAAATAAAGACATGATGCATTTTTTTGGATATGGTAATAACATTGGCATTTAGAGGGTAACATAAAACCTTTTTTTGGTAAAATTATCATCAGTGGGAATAAATTTATGAAGAACTCTCCAAATAAATGCAGGGATAGTAGTAGGAATGCTCTTAAGCTAAATCAGTGAGAAAATATTATCACTAATACCACAGGTTCTGAAAGTATGCCAAACCTTTTTTAAATGGAAGCCACCATCACTAGATAATTTGCATAAGATAATGTTCTTGGAATCAGTATTGATAGGCAAGTTAAGAATTTGATGAACAATAAAATTCGGGACAACATTACAAAGTTTATTATAGTCCCAGCAATTATTACTAAAGAAAGAATTAACCTTAATCAAAGCAATAGAAGATAACTTCAGAATAGAGTCAATAGAATGATTGCCTAACCAACAATCTTGAAAAAAAAAGCCTTACCTTCATTAAGGCCCCAAGAAATGTAGGGCTCGAACCTCTCATTTATCCTTGCAAAGTCTTTGCCACACTCTAGGGTCACCTTGCTTAAAAAAATAAGTAGTAGGATATTTGTCAACACAATACTTAGAAGACATAAAATTAGCCCAGAGGCTTATTTTAGCACCAAAATTATACCAAAGTTTAAAAGAGAAGGCCAGAGCCAAGTCAATCATATTTTTATAACCTAACCCACCTTCGACAGGAACTCCACATCATTTAAGCAAAGTAGCCCAATTAATTTTGGAATTAATAGAAGTACCTTTTCAAAAGAATTTATTAATAACTTTATGAACCCTATTACAAATAGCTTTAATACAAAGAGTAGTTTGAAAACTATAAATTGGAAGAGAACACAAAACATTTGATAAGAGTAATCCTACCACCAAAGCTAAGAAAATTAGAATCCCAAGATAAAAGTTTATTTTGCATAGAGGTAATAAGATCATCAAAAAGAAAAGTTTTCCTTCTGCCCTGAAAAAGAGGAACACCCGAGTATTTAATGGGTAATTAAACATGACTAAAATCTGCCATGTCTTTGAGGGCCAAAATAGGATTATTAGAAATATTCTTATAGGCAATAAAATAGCTCTTATTGTTGCTAAAGAATAAACCACTGGTCATCTCAGATTGGTTACAAAAATCCATAAGCTTTTGAATTCTATTAGTAGAAGCATTAGTAAAAATAATAAATCATTCGCAAAACATAAATGAAAAATGAGAAAACCACCCAAAGTCCTAAAATAAAGATTAGGATTATTATAAAAAGATTACTAATGCTCTAGTTAAAATTTCAGCAACAATGATAAAAAGGGCAGAAGATATAGGATCACGCTGCCTTAAGCCATGAGACAAAGTAAAGAAACCATTAGTAGAGCCATTAACAATAATAAGAAATAGATACCTTCAATATAGTTCTTAAAAAACTTAATAAAAATAGAATTAAAACCAAAAGACTCCAAAATCTGATAAATAAAGGACCAGTCAATATTATCATAGGCTTTGGCAATATCAAGCTTTAAAATCAAATTCCCCCATCTATCTCTGACATCCAAGTCATGGCATAGTTCTTAAGCCAATAAAATATTATCCATAATAACCCTACCTTTCACAAAACCCATATGAGAGGTAGAGATAATTATAGGTAAAAGAAGAGTGAGATGATTCATGATAATTTTAGATATTAACTTATTAAAAAGGTACAAAGATTGATAGGTCGAAAATCATTCCAAGTATTGATAGAGTTGTTCTTAGGGATAAGAACAATGGAAGTAGACATAAAAAACTTAGCGATAGAATTACCAGCAAAAAATCTAGAGAAGTAGTAAAAATACCCTTATTAATAATATGCCAAGATTTTTTAAAAAGCTGAGTAGTAAAACCATCAGGACCAGCTAACGAGTCCTTATTCATATCAAATAAAGCATCTTTAATCTTCTCAAAAGGAGGTTTATTAAGATTCAGATTATCCTCTTAGAAGATAAGGTTATGAATAAAAGAATAATCATTAAACTGAATCAGGTTAAAATCCTTAATAAGATGAATTTAAAAGTGAAGGATAGCTAAATTGGCTATTTCCACATTATCTTCAGACACAGAACCATCATCATGTTGAATTTTAAAAATCCCATTTTTAGAATGTTTCCTCTTAACCAAAGCATGAAAATATTTAATATTGTTGTCCCCCTCAACCAAGTGCTCAGCAGCAACTTTTTATTTCCAAAAAAATGTCTTCCTGAGCTTGGAGTTTAAAAAGATCCTACTTAGATTGTCTTAAAAGAGAGAAATTAGCATCAGAAGGGACAACTTGACAAGCAGAATCCAAATTTTCATCAAGCTATTCAGACTCCAAAATTTTATAAAAGAGATTTTAAAAAACATTATAGTTCCACCAATTTAAAACTTGCTTAAAATTTTAAGCTTAAACCAAAGCCTATTTATGCCAAAATAAGAGTTTTCTGGATAAACAGGAGCATGCCAATTATTCTCCACAACCTCAAAAAAAGAATCATGAAGTAACCACATATTTTGAAATATGAACTGAGAAAAGCCACTAAATTGTTTAAAATTAAGACTAATAAGCAAAGGAGGTGGTCAGACAGAGTTTTACTAAGGTGTTACACATTAATAGAATCAAACTAACTAATCCAAGAGTCATTAAAAAGCATATGATCCAACCATTGCCATAAGTGACCCCGATTCCAAGTGAATTGATTACTAGAAAAACCCAATATCAATGATATTGCAACCCAAAATCATATTACTAAAATCATCAATAGACCGATAAGACGGAGAGGAACCACCAATCCTTTTAGAAGGGTTAGTAATAGCATTAAAATCACCACCAATAAGCTAAGAAAAACTACAAATATTATGGAAATTAATGAGTTGGTCCTAAAGTATTTTCTTAATATAACAAGAAGAACTAGCATACATAAAGGAGGCACAATAGTGAAAGTTAAAAAACTCAATTTGACAATGTAAAAATTGAGTAAAATCACCAAGAACATCAGTTTTAACTGGATCTTTCCAAAAAAGCCAAATTATTAGCCACATTCGAAATAGCATAATTAAAACCCAAGAAATGACAAGTGATAATTAACCTAGAGGAAGAAATAAGAGACTTAAGCAGAATAAGAATAGAAACATTATGAATGGAACATAAATTCTTCATACTCATTCTAGAATAAGGAAAACCAATCCCCCTAACATTCTAGATAATAGAGTTAAACATAAATAACAAAACAAATGGGAAGTTTGTGAGTGGGTAGTTCTGCAAGATTGCAATATAAACTGGTATTTTTTCCTACCTCTTTTACTCTAAACCTTACGAATACTTGTATCATGATCATCCTTAGAAAAACATTTAGCAACAAAGCCCATATAATCAGTATCAATAAAAGCATCACTATTATAATAAGAGGTTAAAGGGGTCTTACTATGTAGGTCCACATTAGTAATCTGTTGAGGACATTCATCCTCCATAAACATACCATTATCCTCCATATTACCTTTATCTATTCCCGAAGTGGAACAAACCTCCATAGAAATAATTTCACCTTCTTCCAAGAGATTATCATTCCTCTCACAATCTATATGAGGCATATGAGAATCAGTATTAACTTCCTTATCCTTTTCCTGAACAATATATCCAGTGTTAGGAAGAGGGTTACCATTCAAATCAACTAAATTTATGTTAGTTGTACAAAGATTAAAAGAATCAACATTAGGATGATTATGAATATGAACATTAGAGCCACCATATTATCACATTCAATATAAGAGATAGAAGAAGTTGTAGCACCAACTCCCTGATCTTGATTCAAAATAATAGTATTGCTCACAATAAGTTGAAGTTCATCAACCACTAAATGCAGCGGATCCTCAACAAATTAGGATGGATTAAAGGTAATATCCTCTACAGGTACCGTATTAGGAATAACAACTTTTTGAAGAATCATAATGGCCACCTCCGCATTAGTTTGTTTGAAAGACACCTTTTATTTATGAAGATAGGGGTGCTTCTTGAAATAATCATTAATACCATGACCGTTCATCATGCAAAAAGAGCAAAATATAGGTAAATTTCCAAACTCAACTTTTTGGAAATAACCGTTCACTTTAGATCCAACACAATTCTCATTTGGATGTTTCTTAGAAACATCCAATTCAACTAAAACTCGAGCCACATAAGGCATCAACATAGAGGCAGTGGCCTGGTCAGCCTGTAATGGCCGACCAAAGATAGAGGCCAATCCAAAAAAAATTTGATTATTGACAAAATGAAGTCTCAAATTAGGAAAGAAAATCCAAGCCGGAGCAATTGGGGACTCCTCCCTAACATCAAAATCAGTAGTCCATTTAAGAAAATTCATTTGAAAAGCCTAAATATAATAGGATCTCCTAGAAAATATACGGCTATAATCAAGATCATTAGAAAGTTGGATAGCAACGTGCTGTTGATCAAGTAAGCCAATATGAAAGGATCCAAAAAGTTTAAGGTTAAGAAAAAAATTGCATATAACATCAAGATTCAACCTCCTCAGAATAAATTTACTAACCAAAGTCAAAGCATAGGGAGCAGCCAATTAGTCTACAATCAAATCCTCAAACAAAAGAGCCAGATAGCCTTTAAACAAAGAATGAGCAAAGTTCAATTTAGGCTAAGTGGATGAAGAACCAGTAACAACATCCTTGAAAGAATGAGATTTTCACTCAAAAGGCGTTGATAATGGCTGGTTTGATGATGACGACCAAATAAGAAACTTCAAAACGAGCAATGGAACAAATAGAAAATAAACAAAGCTAGAGGAAACAAATGAAAAATTACAAGAAATTGAGTTAGGAGAGATCAAACCAAAAGCCCGGAAAGGAACCCTAAAATCGCCCGCGAATTGCCTTGAATGCCAAAGAACATAGAGACATTAGAGAAAAAAAAAGGGACAAGTTGATTACTATTCTTATGAAATAGGATTTTTCTAAAGTTATTGGAGATTAATTAAAGGGAAAATTAGGGTTTATCAATTAATTTTCTTAAAGGGTCCTAAAAATTCCTAGAAAATTCCTAGGGGTTTAAAATATCACTATGTTTAAATGGTTCAAGTTTCATGTCATTTGGAGATGTATCCTAATCCCAAAAATTTCTTTAAGTTTTCTATATGGGTCCTTAATTATTATCCTTAATGTGTCACTAGGTTAAATATGTTTAAACATATTGTTAATAACTAACCCTTGAGGTAGCATAAAGGGAAAATGCAATAAATCATCCCACACTCATTAAAACTAGGAGAGCCTAGGCTAAGTGCTCATATGTCCTAAACATGCAAAGACTTAAATAGTAATTAAAAAGGATTAGAGATGTGATTTGTGAATGATTGGAGTATAATCATTCATTAATCTTCCTTCATGAATTCTATTCATATGCATAACTTTTGTTTAAAATTTCAAAGGGATCTCTAAATTTTAAAAGATTTAAATATATATACTTTAAAATATATAACTATTAACCTATAAATATAAGTTTTAAAATAAGATAAATAAAAATAATTCAAATAATTCAAAAGAGAGATTGAAAATAATTCAAAATAAGATTTTATTTTAAAAATACTTACTAAAATATTTAATTAAATAGTTATTAATTATTAAAGTAATTAAATGATTAAGATGTAATTAAAAAAAATAAGTTTTAATATCTATAAATAGCTTTAAATTGCAATATTTAATTTTCTTTAAATTTTAGGGTGTCAAATTAGTTTTTATGACTTACAGTGAATTTAATATGAGATTTTAAAGCTTAAAATAATTAAAATGTATTTAAAATAATTTTTAAATAAAATAATATTTAAAAATAATCTTTAGATCAAATTAAATTAAATGTTGAAAAGTCTTTGATATTTAAAAAAATTAATTTAAAAAGATAATTGTTTTTAATAAAATTTAAGAAAGTATTTAAATTTTAATTTAATGAAACATTAATTAACTATTTAAATATTTAATGAATTAAAAAATAATTAAAATAAAAATATTTTTAATTAAAAGTTACATAATAAGAAATTATTCACTTATTTAAAAAAAATCAATAATTATTAACAAAATAATAAATAATATTAATAATTTTTAATTAAATATTTAAAGGTTAAAATATATTTAAAATTTACTTAAAACAAAAAATATATCTTCAATTATTTTAATTTTAAATTAGGACATTTCAAAATAATCATTTAATTATTTAAAAAATAATGTTTTTTTTTAATAATTTAAAATATGTAATGTATTTAAAATATTTTTTTTTCTGAATTAAAAGAAATTAAATTCAAAAAATTTTAATATATTATATGTATTTTTTTTATTTAAAAAATTAAATCTTTTTTAACAAATTAGTTTTTAAATATTTTAAAATATATAATATATTTTAAAATAATTTTAATATTAAATTAAAGGAAATTAAATTCTAAAATTTTAATATATTATATGTATTTTTTTTTTAAATTAAATAATAATTAAATATTTTTTAAAAATTAGTTTGTAAATATTTTAAAATATATAATATATTTAAAATAATTTTAATTTTAAATTAAAGGAAATTAAATTCTAAAAATTTTAATATGTTATATGTATTTTTTTAATTAAAATTAATTTTTGAATAAATCTAATTTAAAAATTAATTAAAATTTATTTAAAATTCAAATTTTCAAATAATCTGCGTCAGCGAGCTATATGGCGGAGCGAGATTGGATCCCTAAATCAGGGGCAATCATTTGCAATGATTGTGTCATTACACAATCATTGTAAATGATTGTCAAGGCGGCCAGAGTCGAATCCATGGAGACTTATCCACGTAGGCATAAATCTAGGCTGTTGATTTCACACGGTTCAAATTCAATAGTTTGGATTGAGGCAGATGGGCATAAACCTTATCAACCATTAATACATATATATATATATATATATATATATGGATTGGAGCATAGGACATCACAATCTTGAACATTGATCGTATGAACAATGGTCGTGATCCTACAATATTATAACATGTCATAAACTGACACCTTAAATGAAAAGAAGGCTCAAACTCATGATCGAATGAATAATTTGGGATGAAATTTTAAACCTAGGTTAACATCATGAACAAAGATCGTGGGGTATCAAAACCATGACTTAATAATAACTTTTTTGAAAAGTTAAATTAATCTAAGTGTTTCTAACAAGGGTTTGAGTTTTTGAGAAAACTAACTGATGGATCTGGGATTTCTTAGATTCTTTCAGCTTGTGATTATCATCGTACACTTCCTTAGTTAAGGTCGAGGCTTGAAATGCTTTGGATTGAAGGGTAGAAGCATATGAATTGAAGATTCTTTGGTTGGCCGGAAAGCTTGCTGCTGGCAAGGTTAGAATAGTTGTTTTGCCTTGGGAAAGGCGGAAGAATAGTAGCAGAGCTCACACACAAAAAATCTCATGTTGGGAGAGTCTAGGGTGAAAAAAAGAGCAATATCTCTTTTGAGATGCCCTAATACCTCTATTTATAGCATAGGTATAGAATGAATAATTAAGATTGGTCCAAGGTTAATTAAGAGGTAATTAAGGCTCCTTGGTCGTGGTTTGGGCCAAGCAGAATTAGGAAGGTATTAAATGCTAAGGGAGAGGGAAATTTTGACTTAAATGGGTCAAATTTGACCATGTAATGCTTGCATTGACCAAGTCAACATGGTCAATTAGACCCAAATGGGTGAGGGATTGAGCCAAGAGAAGTTTGAAATTGATTTGGATCAAAATAAGTGTGTTTTGGGCTAGTTGGGTCAAACTAGGTTGACCCAAGTTTTAGGTCTGGGCTGAACAGACGTGGTTTAACCTACTAAACTCAATGATAGAGGTCTTGGGGTCTAGTTTGGTATATTGGACAAATCCAACCCCCTTGACCCAAGGTTTGGGTGAAAATAATGGTCAACAAACGAACCATCAACAGGGGCGGCGAACAACTAGTGAACCTCGCATGTTGGAATGAATTTGATAAGAGAAGTAAGATACAAAACACATGGAGGATCATCAGTGAAGGGAAGTAGGGAGATCATCTATCTGCCTCGCCCTATAGTATGGGTAGAATAGAGAAGAGAAAAATGATAAAGGGTCTTACATCCACCTGACCATATCAAAATAGTGAATGTGGACAACTCGATGTTCACATGACCAAATCAAAATAGTGAAAGAAAGAGTAAAAGGGTAAAGTAAACCAACTACCCATACTAATTATATGAAAATAGTATAGTAGAAGGTGGAATGATCCTGCATTTATCTGACCATATAAAAATAGTGAATGGGGGTGACTCAATACTTTCCTAACCATATCGAAACAACAAATAAATAAGCCACAAAATTTGATACCTTCCTGACTATATCTAATCAGTAAGATAATTAGGAAAACAGTATGACATTCACCTATTCATATAAAAATAGTGAATGTAGACAATTCCATGTTCACCTAACCATATCAAAATAGTGAAACAAGGAGTGAAGAGGTTGTGAGGTATGCCTCCCAAAGACTCTATCGAGCGCTCAACCAAAAACGATTCAACACTTGTCTGACCATATTGAAGTAATAAATGTGAACAGCTCAATACTCACATGACCATGTCAAAATAGTGAGTAAGGAGTCACAAAATCTGATGTATACCCGACCATATCAAAACAACAAGATAATTTGAAAAAAGGTTTGACATTTATCTGGCCATATTGAAATAATAAATATAAACTAGTTGATGTTCACCAGACCATATCAAAATAGTGAAATAAGGAGTGAAAGAATGCTAAATAATCCCCCCTATCCCAATGTATAAAGTAGGGGGAGTGAAGAGGTGGTGGGTTATGCCTCCTACGGACTCTATCGGGAACCTAACTAAGAAAAAGTCAATATCATCCTAACCATATTAAGACAGTAAATGTGAATGGCCTAATACTCACCTGACCATATCAAATTATAGTGGGTAGTTATTATATGAAAGCAACACCGACGAACTAGTAGGAACCACACCAACTAGTAGGAACCTGATAGAGGTGAAAGCAACACCGACGAAATTACAGGACTACTCTGGCAGCTAAGATTAGCATATGGATGGAAGAAGAGGTTACTAAAAGTGAGTAGAAGGGGCTAATCTTTCCCTAGGAAAAACCAAGCTCATGAAGAAGCAATGTTAATATCTAGAATAAGATGTACCACATCACCAATGAAGAAGATGACAATCACAAATAATCAAAACAAATTGAGTGTAGGGTCATCCTTGAAGCAATCACTGAGATGCTTTGAAGGAGAGGAAAAGAGAAGTTTGGGGGAACTTGAGCTCTTAGAGAGTAAAGCCGGGTTCCACTTATGACAAGGGCAACTAATTTATCTCAACTGAGAGCTTCCCACTTTTTTAATATATATATATATATATATATATATATATATATATATATATATATATATATATTACAGCCATAAACAGGGCATGTCCCATACTATCAAAGGCAACTACTGGTAGAGGGAACATTTACCATATCCATGAGTTACTCCAAGTATGAAATATCCTCTAATGATTGGAATACAAAGAGAGGAAGATATGGTTAGCTTTAATAACCCAGGCCGTATTCAATACATGAATAAAACTGGGGAGAGAGAGATTATACAGAATTCGTAAATTTGTGACACACTGTCTTTGACAACCTAAGCCACATTCAACACATGTGAATGAACTAGGGGCTCAATTATAATAAAATTGATATATGAATGATTTTTTTTTTAGGATAGTGGATCAACATCACCATTCCTGACTAACATAGGTTGGTATGAACCCAATATCACATCCCCTAAGGGATCTAAGTTAATGGTTTTGATATCCTAGATCATATTCAACTCATATGAATGAACTAGGGAGCACAACTATCATAATAAAACTTATAGGAGAAAGAAATTCATATAGAGATAGTGGGTAAATCTCACCACACCTAACTAACATAGGTTAGTTTGGACCCAATATCACATTTCACAAGGGATTTGAACTAGTGGTTTTGATATCCCATAACACACTTGGGGGTGACAAGCAAAACTGAGGGGCTAAAACTTATAGTGAATTCAAAGGAATATAAATTCTATAAGTTTTTATCAAGCTTGGCAAACCATAAAGCTTAAAAATACATGAATCATATGGTTTAGACTAGAGGAATAAGAGAAATCTAAAAAAATAATACGTATTAGTTTTGATAACCCAGACCATACTTGTGGGTGACAACAAAAATTTGGGAGAACTAATCATCGTAAGGGGGGAGACAAATTGAAGATTTTATATGCTAAGACTAATGTGATTATTATGCACAGACATAAGTACAAACACCCCTATGACGTATTAGTATATCACCTTTCAAGGATAACCTTATACTCTTCATAACAAATATCATGTGGTAGAGGATAAATCATCGTAGACACACAGTATGTCAAAAAGTAAAGGAATCTCTTCTGGTTGTATATATATAGAGGGATATTTATAGATAGTAAGGAAGTTCCTCCTACGATGTGAAAAATTCAATTATAGTACCTTTTTAAAAGTAATGTACGTTTATGATAGGCATAGGGTGAACACCATTTGCATCAATTAGTAGGTAAGAAGCACCTTCATAGACTTGCTCTATGGTGAAGGGGCCTTTCCAAATAAGCTCAAACTTACCAATTCAGTGATGGTATAAAATGATAGGTCTAAGCAAGATAAGAACTAAGTCACCAAGTCAAAAAGAATAGGGTTGAACAAGGTGATTATATTACTGAGCCATATAGGACTGGTATAACTTAAGGTTCTGATGAGCCTATAAATGAAGCTCTTTTAAACCATCAAGCTCTTCCAATCATAGTTTGGCATCACCATCATGGAAAATATTTTGGCTAATTGTCATACGCCACGAGGGGATATCGACCTTAAGTTGGAGGATTATTTGAACCCTGAAGGCCAAGCATATGGGATAGACTAAGTAGGAGTATAATATGTAGTCCTATGGGCTCATAATGCCTCAGGTAACTTATCATGACATTGTCTCTTATTTTCCAACAGAATTTTTCTTTTTAATTGCACGAGCATTTTATTGAATGCCTCCGCTAAGCCATTGAATTTAGGGTAATAAATCAAAGAGTATTGCCAATTGATGTTATGTCGATAGGTAACTCTTGCAATCTTGGTGCTTCTAAATAATGGGCTATTATCAAAGATTATATGATGTGAAACACCAAAGTAGTAAATAATATAATAGCGAAAGAAATTCATCTTGTCCTCTAATATGACTTCCTTAAATGGGATAACTTCCGCCCACTTAGAGAAGTAATCAATGGAAGCTAAAATAAACTTATGACCATTAGAAGAAGGGGTGTCAATAAGACCCATTACTTCCATGCCACAACCTTAAAATGACTAAGATGATATAATAGGGTGTAGTGGATTGGGGGTTGGTCGATCATTATGCCATGAATCTGGCACTGGTGGCACTTTTTGGCGTAACCAATGCTTTTAATTCTATCTTTCATCTTTGGTCTAGACTGATGTGCACCATAAAGTGAATTTTTTAATAAGAAAAGAAAAAGTGCGGAAGTTAAAGTGCGGAAGTAATAAGAAAAGAACACACCGGATTTATAGTGGTTCGGTCAAACCTTGACCTATGTCCACTCCTTGGAGGCACCCTCCAAGTATTGCACTACTAAAGTGTCTATTCTTTAGCCCCCACGGCTAGGCGGAGAAGCCCTTATAAAATCACTTCCACCTTCCCCGGTGCGGCGGAGTCGCCGGGTCCTTTGACACCAAAGAAATCTTCTTCTTTGGTGAACTTACCTCAAGACAAGCCTTGAATCCGATGGTACTAAGGTGCGTGTTCGCTGGAGCAACCGTATGTATCCCCCACCACACTCCCTTGAGTTCCTCCCCCTCACAGGATCTTCTCTCTCTCAAACTCCACCCTTTCCTCTCTCCCTTTCAAGCTCTCTCTTCAAGTTTCTCCCACAAGAACGAAGCTACAATGGCTGCCAAAGACGCTTACAAAGTGTCATGTCATAGCTTAAATAGAAGAGCTAAAAATGAGCTCATTAATGCAAGTTGCCGACATTATCGTCCAGGACGATAGACATATCGTCCTGGCCGATCAGTACAAATTAAGCTCATTAGCCTGGGACGATTTGAGACGATCAGAAGAAAATTGGTTACATCGTCCAGGCCGATCTCACGATCGTCCTGGCCGATTAGTTTAAAACCGATTTCAATCGTCCTGATCATCGCCATAAATACAAGCTGTCCGATGTAGATCATCCAGGTCATCGTCCTGGCCGATCATGTGATCGTCCCGGACGATGTGATCGTATTAATCAACCATTAATACTTTCCAAAGATACCAGATCAATTTAGGCATGATTGAGTTAGATCATCCTGGACGATAATAATATCGTCCTGGCCGATTTCCTAAAACAAAGAATTCCTAAACTGATTATGGTGGTTGATTCTTTCTGAATTGAGATTATCGTCCAGGCCGATCAGTTGACGACTGCCTTAATGAGGATGCCCTAATGAGGGTTTCTGATTTTGGACATATCGTCCAGGACGATATAAATATCGTCCCGGCCGATATTACCAAAAATAGAAATCTTATAGGGAACAATAGGAGATCTTCTAAATTATAATCCAACTGGTCCCACACCAAATACAACAGACTCAAGAAAGGAAAAAGATTATAAACTGACTCAGACCTAGTCTACCCAATCTTGAGCTGATTCCAAATTGCAGTCCGATCGTGGGAACCTGAGACGTTAGCACATAAGGCAATCGTAGAGAAATAAGGAATGTTTGCTATCATCAAAATCATAAACCATAGATCCACAACAATCTCCCCCTTTTTTATGATAGCAAAACATTTCAATTTGAATTTTCAAAAGAAAACAATTTTCTCCTAATCTCCCCCTCACTAGAATAAATCTTAAAAAATAAGGGAGATAAAAATATTTTTGTTGTTTTAAAATTTTTGAAAATAAAAAAGATACAACGTTCTCCCCCTTTGACATTATCAAAAAGAGATGAGGCACAAACAAAAAATGAACAAAGAACATTCCCTGATCAAGTGAAAAAACAAATGTTCTTAAAATGAGAAAGTTACCTCTAGGTTTTAATCAAAAAACTTAGTATAATTGGATTGACAACACATAGCCCAGTAAAGGTTAGAAAATCAAGAATTGATAATCCAAACTCAAGTTCTTTAAAAAGGCTCAAAAACTTTTTAATTCAATATCTAAATTAAGGAATAAATTAGAGAAAGAAACAGTAATTTTTCAAAACTTCTTTCATAAAATATATCTAATAGAAGATTAATGCACGATTTGTTGAATCATGAATCAAGATTTTCAAACTCAAGCATCGAAAAATCAATGGTTTTCTTAAGCTTTAAGAAGTATAAGAATGGTAAGCATTAAAATTTAGTGGGCTCATTTTATGCCTCTTGACAATTGGTTGGCGCACTGCGCATCTTTTGATACACTTTGTGTATTCTATATTTTTCAATTTGGCGCTTTGCGCATCTTTTATTTTTGGCATCATTGGCCAATTTTTTTTTATTATGCTACCTTTATAAAATCTTAAATACTAAAAGTAAACCCATACTATTGATAAAGCGAATTTCTTGATTAAGAAAAATTTGAATTAGATTCAATAACTTACAAAAGATTCCTATGCGATAAATAAAATATAGGGAGATAAAAAATTTAGTTTCAAAAACCAATTTAAAAGATGAAAAAGATTTTAAATCAAAAGTAGAAAAACCTCTTTTAGGAAACAGAGATTGAAAGTCAAAAACATGAGTTTCCTTCCTTTGATTGTTTTTAGAGAAGTCAATCACAACTTGCTAAAAATTTCAAGAAAAATTAGGAAGTAAATTTTTCATTTCTAGAAAAGTTGATGTGTGTGTTGATCAGAAAAAAAAATATAAAACAAAACAAGTAAATTTAAAAAATCTAATAAACAATAAAAATAAAAAAATAAAAACAAAATAAAAAAAATAACTAAGAAAAACTCAAATAAGGCTTTTATCCATAATCTCTTTCTTGGTCTGATGCTTCAGAAACCAGATCTGCCCATGAGATTTTTTGCTTTTCATTATTTCTCCAGTTTAAATTTAACTTCGCCTTACCCTTTTCTTTTGCAGGGAGAATTCTTAAATTAGGGCATTCATTTTTCATATGTCCAGGTTTCCTGCATCTAAAACAAATAACGTCAGAGGAAATATTAACATCCTTACCAATTTTACCTTTTTTCCACTTTTGCTTATACTTTGGTGAGCTTTGTGATTTGCTTGACAAGCCCTTTCTAACATCACCAACTAAGCTTCCTCTTTCCATATCTTCAGCTTTTAGAACAATCATTTTGCCTGCATCCAAAAGTCTTTGACCCAAACCTTGCTCGTAGGCAATGAGTGAGCCAATCAAATTATCAATAGAATAATCATTCAAATCTTTTGATTCACAAATAGCAACAACTTTAGCATTGAATTTTTCAAGTAAACAACGAAGAATTTTGTTAACTTTTTCAAAATTTGAAAAATCTTTTCCTAAGGCATGCAATGATGTAGTAATTTGAATAAATCTTGTATACATGTCTAAAATCGTTTCAAAAGGTTTCATAGAAAACATTTCAAAATCATGCATTAAAATATTCAACTTTGATTGCTTGATTTCATTAGAGCCTTCGTATATGGTGTGCAATTTATCTCAAACTTCCTTACAAGTAGTGCACGTGGAGATTAACAAAAAATCATCAGAATTTAAAGCACAGAAAAAATAATTTAAATGTTTTGCATTTAATTGAGCATCCATTCGTTCATCCCTATTCCATTGATTAAAAGGAATATCAGTTTTAATTCCATTAACAATACGTGATGGTGATGAATAACCGATTAAAATCATATGCCACATGCGAAAATCAATTGATTACAAAAAAGTAGACATGCGAATTTTCCAAAAATCAAATGTAATATTTTCAAACAATGGTGGTCTAGTAATTGAATATCCTTCCTCAAAAGTACGATTAGCCATGGATCGAAATTCAAAAGCTTTTAAAAACTTATTTTATGAAAACTTGCTCTGATACCACTTGAAAGTTCGCTAGGAATGTTAGGCCCTATAGAACTGGCCCAAAGCTAATTTAAAAGAGAGAGGTGAATTGGAAAACTTTAAAACCAAAGATAAAACTAAAACCAATATCACCACATAGAAAACCAACGATGCGAAAATTAAAGTGTAGAAGTAATAAGAAAAGAACACATCGGATTTATAGTGGTTCGGTCAAACCTTGACCTATGTCCACTCCTTGGAGGCACCCTCCAAGTATTGCACTACAAAAGTGTCTCTTCTTTAGCCCCCACGACTAGGCGGAGAAGCCCTTACAAAATCACTTCCACCTTCCCCGGTGCGGCGGAGTCGCCGGGTCCTTTGACACCAAAGAGATCTTCGTCTTTGGTGAACTTACCTCGAGACAAGCCTTGAATCCGATGGTACTAAGGTGCAAGTTCGCCGGAGCAACCGTGTAGATCCCCCACCATACTCCCTTGAGTTCCTCCCCCTCACAGGATCTTCTCCCTCTCAAACTCCACCCTTTCCTCTCTCTCTTCCAAGCTCTCTCTTCAAGTTTCCCCCACAAGAATGAAGCTACAATGGCTGCCAAAGACGCTTACAAAGTGTCATGTCATAGCTTAAATAGAAGAGCTAAAAATGAGCTCATTAATGTAAGTTGCCGACATTATCATCCAGGACGATAGGCATATCGTCCTGGCCGATCAGTACAAATTAAGCTCATTAGCCCGGGACGATTTGAGACGATCAGAAGAAAATTGGTTACATCGTCCAGGCCGATCTCACGATCGTCCAGGTCGATTAGTTTAAAACCAATTTCAATCCTCCTGATCATCGCCCTAAATACAAGCTGTCCGATGTAGATCGTCCAGGTCATCGTCCTGGCCGATCATGTGATCGTCCCGAACAATGTGATCGTATTAATCAACCATTAATACTTTCCAAAGATACCAGATCAATTTAGGCATGATTGAGTTAGATCGTCCTGGATGATAATAATATCGTCCTGGCTGATTTCCTAAAACAAAGAATTCATAAACTGATTATGGTTGTTGATTCTTTCTGAATTGAGATTATCGTCCTGGCCGATACAAGTATCGTCCAGGCCGATCAGTTGACGGCTGCCTTAATGAGGATGCCCTAATGAGGGTTTCTGATTTTGGACATATCGTCCAGGACAATATAAATATCGTCCCGGCCGATATTACCAAAAATAGAAATCTTATAGGAAACAACAGGAGATCTTCTAAATTACAATCCAACTGGTCCCACACCAAATACAACAGACTCAAGAAAGGAAAAAGATTAAAAACTGACTCAGACCTAGTCTACCCAATCTTGAGCTGATTCCAAATTGCAGTCCGATCATGGGAACTTGAAACGTTAGCACATAAGGCAATCGTAGAGAAATAAGGAATGTTTGTTATCATCAAAATCATAAACCATAGATCCGCAACAATCTCCCCCTTTTTGATGATGGCAAAACATTTCAATTTGAATTTTCAAAAGAAAACAATTTTCTCCTAATCTCCCCCTCACTAGAATAAATCATAAAAAATAGGGGAGATAAAAATATTTTTGTTGTTTTAAAATTTTTGAAAAGAAAAAAGATACAACGTTCTCCCCCTTTGACATTATCAAAAAGAGAGGAGGCACAAACAAAAAACGAACAAAGAACATTCCCTGATCAAGGGAAAAAACAAATGTTCTTAAAATGAGAAAGTTACCTCTGGGTTTTAATCAAAAAACTTAGTAGAATTGGATTGACAACACATAGCCCAGTAAAGGTTAGAAAATCAAGAATTGATAATCCAAACTCAAGTTCTTTAAAAAGGCTCAAAAACTTTTTAATTCAATATCTAAATCAAGGAATAAATTAGAGAAAGAAACAGTAATTTTTCAAAGCTCCTTTCATAAAATATATCTAATAAAAGAGTAATGCACGATTTGTTGAATCATGAATCAAGATTTTCAAACTCAAGCATCGAAAAATCAAGGGTTTTCTTAAGCTTTAAGAAGTATAAGAATGGTAAGCATTAAAATTTAATGGGCTCATTTTATGTCTCTTGACAATTGGTTGGCGCACTGCACATCTTTTGATACACTTAGTGTATTCTATATTTTTCAATTTGGCGCTTTGCGCATCTTTTATTTTTGGCATCATTGGCCAATTTTTTTTTATTATGCTACCTTTATAAAATCTTAAATACTAAAAGTAAACCCATACTGTTGATAAAGCGAATTTCTTGATTAAGAAAAATTTGAATTAGATTCAACAACTTGCAAAAGATTCCTATGCGATAAATAAAATATAGGGAGATAAAAAATTTAGTTTCAAAAACCAATTTAAAAGATGAAAAAGATTTTAAATCAAAAGTAGAAAAACCTCTTTTTGGAAACAGAGATTGAAAGTCAAAAACATGAGTTTCTTCCTTTGATTGTTTTTAGAGAAGTCAATCCCAACTTACTAAAAATTTCAAGAAAAATTAGGAAGTAAAATTTTCATTTCTAGAAAAGTTGATGTGTGTGTTGATCAGAAAAAAAATACAAAACAAAACAAGTAAATTTAAAAAATCTAATAAACAATAAAAATAAAAAAATAAAAAAAATAAAAAAAATAATAAAGAAAAACTCAAATAAGGCTTTTATCAATTATCTCTTTCTTGGTCTGATGCTTCAGAAACCAGATCTGCCCATGAGATTTTTTGCTTTTCATTATTTCCCCAGTTTAAATTTAACTTCGCCTTACCCTTTTCTTTTGCAGTGAGAATTCTTAAATTAGGGCATTCATTTTTCATATGTCCAGGTTTCCTGCATCTAAAACAAATAACGTTAGAGGAAATATTAACATCTTTACCAATTTTACCTTTTTTTCCACATTTGCTTATGCTTTGGTGAGCTTTGTGATTTGCTTGACAAGCCCTTTCTATCATCACCAACTAAGCTTCCTCTTTCCATATCTTCAGCTTTTAGAACAATCGTTTTGCCTGCATCCAAAAGTCTTTGACCCAAACCTTTCTCGTAGGCAATGAGTTAGCCAATCAAATTATCAATAAAATAATCATTCAAATCTTTTGATTCACAAATAGCAACAACTTTAGCATTGAATTTTTCAAGTAAACAAAGGAGACTTTTGTTAACTTTTTCAAAATTTGAAAAATCTTTTCCTAAGGCATGCAATGATGTAGTAATTTGAATAAACCTTGTATACATGTCTAAAATCGTTTCAAAAGGTTTCATAGAAAACATTTCAAAATCATGCATTAAATTATTCAACTTTAATTGCTTGATTTCATTAGAGCCTTCGTATATGGTGTGCAATTTATCTCAAACTTCCTTACTAATAGTTCACGTGGAGATTAACAAAAAATCATCAGAATTTAAAGCACAGAAAAAATAATTTAAAGGTTTTACATTTAATTGAGCATCCATTCGTTCATCCCTATTCCATTGATTAAAAGGAATATCAGTTTTAATTCCATTAACAATACGTGATGGTGATGAATAACCAGTTAAAATCATATGCCACATGGGAAAATCAATTGATTGCAAAAAAGTAGACATGTGAATTTTCCAAAAATCAAATGTAATAGTTTCAAACAATGGTGGTCTAGTAATTGAATATCCTTCCGCAAAAGTATGATTAGCCATGGATCAAAATTCAAAAGCTTTTAAAAACTTATTTTATGAAAACTTGCTCTAATACCACTTGAAAGTTCGCTAGGGATGTTAGGCCCTATAGAACTGGCCCAAAGCTAATTTAAAAGAGAGAGGTGAATTGGAAAACTGTAAAACCAAGGATAAAACTAAAACCAATATCACCACATAGAAAACCAACGATACGGAAATTAAAGTGTGGAAGTAATAAGAAAAGAACACACCGGATTTATAGTGGTTCGGTCAAACCTTGACCTACGTCCACTCCTTGGAGGCACCCTCCAAGTATTGCACTACAAAAGTGTCTCTTCTTTAGCCCCCACGGCTAGGCGGAGAATCCCTTACAAAATCACTTCCACCTTCCCCGGTGCGGCAAAGTCGCCAGGTCCTTTGACACCAAAGAGATCTTCTTCTTTGGTGAACTTACCTCGAGACAAGCCTTGAATCCGATGGTACTAAGGTGCGAGTTCGCCGGAGCAACAGTGTGGATCCCTCACCACACTCCCTTGAGTTCCTTCCCCTCACAGGATCTTCTCCCTCTCAAACTCCACCCTTTCCTCTCTCCCTTTCAAGCACTCTCTTCAAGTTTTCCCCACAAGAACGAAGCTACAATGGCTGCCAAAGACACTTACAAAGTGTCATGTCATAGCTTAAATAGAAGAGCTAAAAATGAGCTCATTAATGCAAGTTGCCGACATTATCGTCCAGGACGATAGGCATATCGTCCTGGCCGATCAGTACAAATTAAGCTCATTAGCCCGGGACAATTTGAGACGATCAGAAGAAAATTGGTTACATCGTCCTGGCCGATTAGTTTAAAACCGATTTCAATCTTCCTGATCATCGCCCTGAATACAAGCTGTCCGATGTAGATCGTCCATATCATCGTCCTGGCCGATCATGTGATTGTCCCGGACGATGTGATCGTATTAATCAACCATTAATACTTTCCAAAGATACCAGATCAATTTAGGCATGATTGAGTTAGATCGTCCTGGACGATAATAATATCGTCCTGGCCGATTTCCTAAAACAAAGAATTCCTAAACTGATTATGGCGGTTGATTCTTTCTGAATTGATATTATCGTCCTGGCCGATAACGGTATCGTCCAGGCCGATCAGTTGACGACTGTCTTAATGAGGATGCCCTAATGAGGGTTTCTGATTTTGGACATATCGTCCAGGACGATATAAATATTGTTCCGACCGATATTACCAAAAATAGATATCTTATAGGGAACAACAGGAGATCTTCTAAATTACAATCCAACTGGTCCCACACCAAATACAACAGACTCAAGAAAGGAAAAAGATTACAAACTGACTCAGACCTAGTCTACCCAATCTTGAGCTGATTCCAAATTGCAGTCCGATCGTGGGAACCTGAAACGTTAGCACATAAGGCAATCGTAGAGAAATAAGGAATGTTTGCTATCATCAAAATCATAAACCATAGATCCGCAACATAAAGCTCTTTGTTTATCTCACCCATGACCTTATAAGCCTCTTTGTTGTTAAGGCAATGCAATCACATTTGGTCAAAAGAGCATCAATACAGTGTGTTATTTATATAAATTAATGATAATGCTCTCTTTCTAAATTAATCATAAAGAGATTGAACATCTGAAAGCCTACCATGCTTTAAATAATCGATAAAGGGAACTCTCTAATTTGACTCTTCCTCAATAACAAATATTGTAAGGATCTAATTAGAAGAAGAGAAGTCTATGAGACACATGACATGATGATATTGGATAATAATAGACACTATCTTCCCAATTGGGTTAGCTAGTTCTTTAGCTAGCTTGGCTATGGCATATACTTTACCATTGGAAAATCAAGGAATTTTAGCCAAGGTCACTTCAAGAATTAAACACAAGAGCTCCATTACTTTATTCTAATAGGATAAGAGCTTAAGCTTAAGCACTTTAAAGACTCTCGCTACTTGATTAATGATTAGTTGGGAATCTCCAAAGATCTTTAGGAGATCTTCACTCATGAAATTTTTATATGAATTGCTAACTCAAGTCCCAAAAATAGAGCTTCATACTCAACTTCATAATTATTAAGAGGTTCTAAAAGGCTATAGGAGTATCTAAGGGTGTAACCTTCAGAGGATACAAAAATAAGGCCCAAACCTACCCTAACTATGGGAGTTTCATTTGGATATAAGGATTTAATGGATGATGCACTATCAAAGTAGAACTCCCAAGTAGGGGACTCCTGTTCATCTACACTCATAATTAGTTTATTAGGTAAATCATCATTAATTGGGGAATCCATAGAAATTGGGTGAGAAGCAAGAAAGTTAGCTAAAGCCCATCCTTAGACGGCCCACTGATGGGTAAAAGTAATATCAAATTGTAGTAGGATCATAGACCAAAGTGTTAAATGGCATTTGAAGGTCAGACGAGTCATCAAATACTATATGAGGTTAACTCAAGAAATCAACTTAACCTAGTGCAAAATCATATAATGTCTAAGCTTTTGCACCACAAAGATCAAAGCCAAATATAGCTTTTCTATCGTTGGGTATTTTAGCTCTGTAGGTATTAACCATCTACTAAGTTAGTACAAGGAATTATCCTTTCCTTTCTCATTTTCTTGAGCTAAAAGTGCACCCAAGAATTTATCCAGGGTCGTAGTGTAATGAATTAATAGCCTGCTCAGGATTGGTGCAGCTAAAATAAGGGGGTTCATTAGGTAGTGCTTTATACTCTTAAAGGCCTCCTGACAACATTCGTCCCAATATAAATGATCATCCTTCTTCAAAAACAAAGTGAAGGAATGATATCTACCATAAAGATTAGAGATAAATCTCCATAAGAAAGCATGCTTACCTTGTAGAAATCTTGACAGGGTAAGGATCTTAGGAGGTTTCAAGTCCAGTATAGCTTTAATCATGGAAGGATCAATATCAATGTCACAGTAGCAAACTATAAACCTCAGGAACTTCATGCACTAACACCAAATGTGCATTTCAAATGATTCATCTTCAAATCATACTTGCACAGGCGTTCAACAATAATTCGTGGATCTCAAAGGTGATCTCTATGGACCTTGCTTTTGACTACATGATCATCCACATAGTATTCAACTTACTCATGTATCATATCATTAAAGATAATAATCATGACAAGTTGGTAGGTGACCCTGACATTCTTGAGACTGAAGGGCATCACCTTGTAACAAAACACACCTATGCATGTGTAGAATACAATAAACTTCTAATCTTTAGAGGATCTGATTATAATCTGATGAACTATCAATGAAGGAGAATATGTTATGGGATGAAGTGATATCCACAATAAGCTAAGGTATAGGAAGAGGAAAATCATCTTTAGGATATGTTATATTCAAATCACAGAAGTTAATATAGACATGAGTACGTATGCTCTTCTTCTGGACTGGAAGAACATTGGCGAGCCAAGTAGTATACTTCTCCTTACAAATAAACCCAGCATTTATAAGTTTATGAGTTTCATCAATTACTTATTATTCAATCAACCTCATCTTACAAGGGGATTGTTTAACAAACACTGCATTAGGCTTGATAGCCAACTTGTGGATTGTTACTTCTAGGTTTAGACCATGCATCTCAATGTAATTTTAGACAAAGTAATCTTTAAACTTTGATAATAGTTTGATGTATTCTTGAGCCTCTAAGTCAAAGAATATGGCACTATAAATGATAGGTCTTGGATTTAATTCAGTTCCCAAGCTAATCTCACATAATTCATCCATGGCAGAAGCAGTGCCATCTTTATACTCTTATGGAGCATCAAGGACCTTGTCCTCAACATCACTTAGGTCTTCTTCATTAGCAAAGGAAACAAATGCTTACAAGTGAGAGATAGCATGAATATTGGCATGAGTAAATTGATCCTTCCCCATATAACCCAAGCCTTATTGGGTTTGAGGCATATTAGCTCATCAAACAAGTGCCTGCTATAGAGCTTGTTCATCAGACCAAGTTAAAGGAATGACACCCTGCTCAACACAACCTTCAACAAAAGGGGAAAAATAATAAGGGACATGTATGAACTTATTATCAATAGTGGTCTCCATAGGACCCTGACTCTCAATACTTAGTGGGGAAGCTATGCTATGGGATAAAGAGGCACACTAAATAGATAATGGTGGATGAAGGATTTGTGCAGTGGAGGCACAAAGCCATTGTTAGTTTGTAGTAGACCACCAACACTAGTGGAAGGAGTAACAAAAGATCTTTAATGAGACTTCTTGACTCTTATTCTGCACATATGATGGGAAAGAGATTACTTATTAGTAGTCTGACATCAAGAGTATATTTCTTTGTCTATGCTACTATCAAAACTAAGCCACCCTTAGATATCATGTACTTATAAAAGGTAGGGAGTGAATTGTAATTAGCAAAATCCCAGGTTGGTGAGGGAACTGAATGATGAGGAATATCAATCATCTCATCATCAGAATAGTCAGACTCGACAGTCAAAGAAGAAGTATAAAGATGAGGGAGGGGAGGAATTTAAGTATCAAAGTTTCTAGCGGGGAAAGTCGACTCTCTACCTCTACCTATACCTTACCCTCCCCTTCCTCTACTAGGGGGAACATTGTGCCCAACTTCAAACTTGAAAAGAGATCTATTATAATTTATAGTTGAAACATCTACCTCAATACGAACCTATAATGGGCCCTATACTAGTGGTTACATAGGACCGTATATAGGTGACTATATAGGACATTGTATAGTACTAATAGGTATCACATATGACTGGGCAAGGAGAGGTCTATGAGTCTTTCAAGGTATGTAATACTCAGCATCATCATAAATAGAGATCTCATGCATGGAAAAAGGCTGGGTATCCCTAGGAATGAAATACTCTATATCATTCATCATATACTTCATACATTAGTGTAAGGTAGAGGGCATCATTCTATATTCATGAATCTAAGACCTTCCTAACAGAGCATTGTATGAAGTATCAATTTCAATCTCATGAAATTTTGCCTCAGCTAAGAAACCTCTAAACTTTAAAGGCAGGGTGATAGACCACCCTATAGCGCACTAGCATTGGTCATTGAAACCTTTTAATATAATATTGTCAGAGGTAAGCTTCAAATGAACAAGGGAGAGTGTTGTTGAATCTAGTAATTAGGTTGTTAAACCTAAGTAAATGTCCCAAGGCTACCAAGAGGGGGGTGAATTGGTAGTTTTAAAAATTTTATACCCTCTTAAAATTTAAAGTTGAACCGAAATGAAATTTTCTTTTAAAGTTTGTAGAAAAATGTTTTTCAACCACAGAGTTGTTAAAACAGAAATTTAAAATGCGGAAACGTAAAAACAATAAAGTAAATGACACCAGATTTATAGTGGTTCGGTCTATAACCAGACCTACATCCACTCCTCAGAGGCATCCTCTGAGTATTGCACTAATACCACAAAGTGACTCTCCTTTAGCACCCACAGCAAGGCGGAGAAGCCTGTACAAAACCCTCTTTTCACCACTCCCCGGTGCGGCAGAGAACCGTCGTCCTTTTACACAATCCACAGTGTTGGCAGAGAACCGTCGTCCTTTCACACTCTCCTAGTGTGGGCAGAGAACCCTACGGCTGTTCACACTCTCCAAGTGTAGGCAAAGAACCTTCTTCCTTTTACACTCTCCTAGTGTAGGCAGAGAACCCACGTCTGTTCACACTTTTCAAGTGTCGGCAGAGAACCGGACCTTCTTGAATGATCTTCTCACAAGAACCTAGAAGAAAGAAAGAAAAGAGTGAAGAAATCCAATTTCACAAGTAGAGATTCTTACCTTAGCAATCCAAGTGAAGCCTTCTTGCTCCAATGGTAGGAATCCTCCTTTGAATGCTCTCTTCCACTCTCCCCTTGACTATTCTCTCAATAGGCACGAAGTTCAAGTGACAAAAAGATTGGGTGGCAGTCTAATTTGAAGTATTTATACAAAAGACATGAAAAACCGCCCAAAAACTGCAAGTTTTCAATTCTGTACGCAGTGGATCGTCCGGTACGATCGTGATCGTCCTGGACGATTTTACTTAAACGATCTGAAACGACCCAATTTGTATATGTGTACGAAATGACTTCGTACAGCTGATCGTCCTGTACGAACTAGGTTCGTCCAGTACGAACGGTTATTACAAGGTCGGTTCTAGAAACTGCTGAAAACTGTCCTAAGTCGGTTTATCGTTTGGACGAAAATATGTTCGTCTGGACGAAAATTTTCCAGAGAGCCGATCGTCCTGGACGATTATTTATTTCGTCTGGACGAAAATTTTCCAGAGCGCCCATCGCCGGGGACGATAATTTGGTTTCGTCTGGACGAAAATTTTCCAGAGAGCTGTTCGTCCGGTACGATATTTATTTTCGTCTGTACGAAAATTTTCCAGAGCGCCCATCGCCGGGGACGATATAAAAATTCGTCCTGGACGAATAGGACTTAGAAAAATTTTTTTGAAGCAAGTTCCTATTCGTTCCAAATGCTCTATAGGAGATAACTGACAGATCGTCCAGTACGATATATATCGTCCTGTACGATCAGTATAGAATTTCAAGATCTCCTTAGTTTGTGTGTGAGAGATTTTATTCACTCAATTACAATCACTCCCTTTCAAAATTAATTCAAAGAAAAGACACTTCAAATAAACAAAATTTCTCATGTTGAATTTGATTTGAAGTTTTCGTAGTCTGGAGTCTGATTTTCCTGAAATGTTAGTACACACAAGAGCAAGTGCAAATCTTCGAAATTGTTAGGAGATAATTATACATCTGAACAATAATGTTTGGAATCATCAAAACTACATAAGTTGCACAAATATAAATCATTCAAATAGCAACTATTCAAACAATCTCCCCCTTTTTGATGATGGCAAAACAATTATTATTAGTATGGTTTCAAGTTAAAACATAATCTCTTATCTCCTAAACTCCCCCTGAATTTATGAGTACATTAAAATAAGGAGGCATTAAAGAACAATATTTTTGTTTTTCAAAAATTTTAACACAGAAAACACAAATCACAAAAACAAAAATAATATTTGTGTTTTTAACAGAAAACAAAAATCACAAAACAAAAACACAAACACAAACATAAACATAATAATTTCTCCCCCTTTTTGACAGCAACAAAAAGTGAAGAAGAAAAAGACAAGAAATGTAAATAATAATATGAAATTCATTGTTAAAATTTAATCTAAATTGTGATTTGACATAGAGTATGCAATTTTAAACTAAAGATATTAGGTCAATCATAGAAATTCATAAAATTTATGAAATGATATAACATTGTAAGTAAGAAGAATTTATCAAAGACATGATTCAATTTAGACATTTTGATTATTGAAAATCATTACAAGTGAGATGTAAAAAAAATTCTATATTTCAAAGTTCAATAGAATATAAATGAACATTAGATCAACTTGAATTAAGAGATTAAACGAATTTGGAAAGAAGAGAATTACCTCATGTGGTGCTTTGCACATCTTTTCAAAGTTTTGGAGCACATTTTTGTGCATTTGTCTTTGGTTGGGCTTATTTTGTGCCTCTTTTTCACTTTGCAAATTTTTGCGAATCCCTTTTGATTTTTGTACATTTGTACAATTTTCAAGAGTAATTTGACCAATTCTTTCCAAAATCTATAATCTAACATTTCAAATATTTCTAGGTGCATAAATATCATTTGAGCATAGAAATACAAAATAAGATAACATCAAAATTGCAATAACAATATTAAATTTTATGTAGTCTAAATGAATAGACATGAATTTAAAAATTCTAAATACAACAAGTTATAGACAAATTATAAATTTAGAAAGTCTAGATTTTCTAATATAGATAATCTCACATTACAATCGAATTTGAGCACAATGTAGATTAAAAACAATATTAATGAAATTCATAAAGATTAGGCACATTTCAAAACAAATCTAAGACAAACAAACTTTCATTGATTAAAAAAAATTTACATAAAAACATTGAACTTAAAAAAAACATAACAACAAAACAAAAAATACAACAGACACACATAAAAAAAACTTCTACTGTTCTGGAGGAGGAGGAGGAGGAATGCCGCCAAAGAGATTGAAGTAGGAGGCCATTAACATTACATTGGTATTTATTTCATGAACTTCATCTCTAATATTACCAATGTCATGTTGCTGCTGCGTAAGATGAGCATCAAATTGATCAAACCTTTGATCAATGTGAGTCTCTAGTCTATCAAATCTCTCAATCAGATTCTGGTAATCTGATTGAGAAGCAGAAGCTTGCACTCCTTCTTCTTCTTCTTCTGAAGCACTGCCATGTGCTTTTTCTTTTTCTTTTTCCTCCCTGAAGAGCAGTCTGAAAGATGCATCGTTGTAATAAACTGGCTCTTCATATTCCTCATCAGGATGGACTATATTGTACTTCTTCTCCAAAACATAAGTAATCAAGTGCCCTAAAGAAATATTCTTCTTCCTCTTCTGATCAGGATGTCCTATTTCTGAAAGCCCATAGATATGATCTAGGATGAGTTGGGCTTCATCAATAGGTTGTCTTTTCATGATTAAAAAAGTTAGACAAGAGAGGAGAGGGGTTATGTTTATCCTATCACCAGCTTTAGGAATAATTGAAGATCTAAGGATATGCTGGATGATTCGGGCATCTTGGGTCATACCGGCCACTCTAGCAACATGATTGTCAATTCCATTTTCTCTAATTACCCTATTGATTTCATACCAATGGAAGACGTTTTCTGACATTAGGGTGTGGGCTCTATATCCTTCAGTCCTTAAGTTTAAAAATGCACCAAGGTCGTGCTTGGTGATCTCAACTTTTTTCTTAAAAACAAAAGAACTAATGATAGAGTGGTCAGGATTGAAACTCATGTTGGCTAGGAAGTAATGGTAGGTTTGCTTATTGTAGAGGTGGACAAGAGAGAGAATGAAATGAAATTGGGTTGAGGCGAAGAGGTGTAATACCCGAAATTTCAACTCCGTTTGGATAAGAATGCGAGACGGAGTGATTTTTGCAGAAGCAAAACGAGGAAAAGATTCCTCATTTGCTTTGGAAAGGAAGTTGTCTGGAGCATTCCTGTTGGGTTTCTTCACCAAAACTTTTTGTCTTTTGCTAGAGGAGGCCATAGTTGATTTGATGTAGAAAGGGATTGAAAAAGATGTTTGAAAGTGTGATTGTCAAGTTTGAAAGCCCTCATATTTAAAGAAAAACGATATGTTCGTCCTGGACGAAAATATTCGTCCTGGACGAAAAATTATCGTTCGTCTGGACGAAGTAATTTCGTACAGACGATCCAATTCGTCCAAAATGTAACGGCTTTTCGTATTCAACACAACTTACGATGCGTCCCTTCGTACAGGCTTTTTGACTTGACCGATCGTACATACGAAAATATTTCGTACAGACGATCAAAAAGCGTTTCGTTTTAATGACTCTTGAAAACCGTCCCCTACAATGAATCGACACATGTTCGTACATACGAAAAAAATTTCGTACAGACGAAATTCGTATTAAAAACTGTCTTATCCACTCAACCGCTGCATTCAATCGTCCCGACGTTTGAGAGAGAGAAAAAAAATTCGTACTGGACGATCACAGATCGTACAGACGATCCAATAAAAAACTGCTCTCAAAACGGTTTAAATTCGCGCAAACTGTTTCTTAACACATCGTCCCGTACGAAAAATTTCGTCCTGGACGATTTCCTAAAAAAAATTTTTGATTTTAAAATTTTTAATTTAACAAAAACAACAAAAATAATCAACAACACAGAAAACATAAGACAAAAAAAAAAAACATAAATTCAAAAACAATTCATACAAAAACACAAAATTCACAAAATCACAAAAACAAAACACAACAAGTATCAATGTTGCAAAGACATTTTGGTTAAGCATTCAAATCAATAACACCAAGCCTTGTTCTTAAAGTACTGAAGGTATCAAAGGCTAAAGGTTTTGTAAAAATGTCTGCAAGTTGATTTTCAGTTGAAACATGTATGAGTTCAATTTCTCCTTTGGATACATGATCCCTTATGAAATGATGCCTTATATCAATGTGTTTGGTTCTAGAATGTTGAATAGGATTTTTGGAAATGCAAATAGCACTAGTATTGTCACAATAAATTGGAATAGTGCCTATAGTTAATCCTAAGTCAATCAACTGTTGTTTTAACCAAAGTACTTGTGCCACACAACTTCCTAATGCAATGTATTCTGCTTCTGCAGTAGATAGTGCCACTGAATTTTGTTTTCTACTAGACCATGAAACTAATGAATTTCCAATGAATTGACATGTTCCAGAAGTGCTTTTCCTATCCACTCTACAGCCTGCAAAGTCAGAATCTGAGTAACCAATAATTTCAAATGAAGAGCTAAACTTAGGATACCAAATTCCTAAGTTTTGAGTTCCTAGTAGATATCTTAAAATCCTTTTCACTGCTGTCAAATGTGATTCTTTTGGATCTGATTGAAATCTAGCACATAAGCAAACACTAAACATAATATCTGGTCGGCTAGCAGTCAAGTAAAGTAAAGATCCAATTATCCCTCTAAATTTCTTTTGATCAACAGATTTTCCCTTAAGGTCTTTATCTAACTGAACTGAAGAACTCATTGGTGTACTAACAGGTTTAGCATTGTCCATTTCATATTTTTTGAGGATGTCCTTAATATATTTGGTTTGACTAAGAAAAGTACCTTCCTCAAGTTGCTTAATGCTAAATCCTAGAAAGTAATTTAAATCTCCCATTAGACTCATTTCAAATTCACTACTCATTGTTTTAGAAAAATCATCACAAAGATGTTTATTTGAAGATCCAAAGATGATGTCATCCACATAAATTTGAACAATAAGTATATCCTTTCCAATTTTCCTTAAAAAGAGAGTTGTATCCACACTTCCTTTTTCAAAAGATCTTTCAAGTAGGAAGGTGCTTAACCTCTCATACCAAGCCCTAGGTGCCTGTTTCAATCCATATAATGCCTTTTTTAATTTGAAAACATGATTTGGAAATTTAGAGTTTTCAAAACCTGGAGGTTGTTCTACAAAAACATCTTCTTCAATTACTCCATTTAAAAAGGCACTTTTGACATCCATTTGAAACAATTTAAAACCTTTAAAACAGGCAAAGGCTAGTAAAACCCTAATTGCTTCAAGTCTAGCTACAGGGGCAAAAGTTTCCTCAAAATCAATTCCTTCAATTTGGTTATACCCCTTAGCTACTAATCTAGCCTTATTTCTAATGACTACTCCTGAGTCATTCATTTTATTCTTGAACACCCACTTGGTTCCAACAACACTTTGATCTTTTGGCCTTGTAGTTAGTTCCCAAACTTTATTTCTTACAAATTGATTCAACTCTTCTTGCATGGCCAATATCCAAAATTCATCTGAAAGTGCTTGATCAATGTTAGTGGGTTCAACAGTTGAAATAAAGGCTGAATGATTGACTTCCTTGTTTAATCCACGCCTAGTTCTAACACCCTCACTTGGTTCACCTATGATTAATTCCTTTGGGTGGTTTTTAGAAAATCTCAAATCTCTAGGCAAAGGGTCTTCTCTTTCTAAATTTTCTTCCACATTTTCTTCCAAATTTAATCTATCAATATTTTGGGAGTTTTCTTCAATTTCTTCTTCAACAACTTTTGGCTCTTCCATGTTTCCATTTTCATCAAAAACAACATGTGTGGTTTCTTCAATGACTAAAGTTCTTTTGTTGAATACTCTATAAGATTTTCCAACACTTGAATATCCAACAAAAATTCCTTCATCTGATTTTGGATCAAATTTTCCTAAGGCAGATTTTCCATTATTATGTATGAACACCTTGCAACCAAATACATGCAAATGAGACAAATTTGGTGTTCTTCCTTTTAGCAACTCATAGGGTGTTTTATTCAAATTAGATCTCACATTCACCCTATTCAGAACATAGCATGCAGTGCTAACCGCCTCAGCCCAAAAATATCTAGGAAGAGAGTATTCTGCTAACATTGCTCGGGCGGCTTCTATTAATGTTCTGTTCTTTCTTTCAACTACTCCATTTTGTTGAGGAGTTCTAGGTGCAGAAAAATTGTGATCAATCCCCTTTTCTTTACAGAAATCTTCAAATCTTTCATTTTCAAATTCTCCTCCATGATCACTTTGTATAGAAATTATTTCACATCCTAGTTTTCTTTGTATCCAAGTTGAAAAATTTCTGAATTCCTCAAATGATTCACTCTTATGAAAAAGAAATTTAACCCAGGTGAATCTTGAAAAATCATCTACTATAACAAATCCATATACCTTTCCTCCTAGACTAACAGTGCTTACTGGTCCAAAAAGATCCATGTGTAGAATTTCTAAAGGTTTACTTGTCCTAAGATCTTTAATGGACTTAAATGAGGACCTCACTTGTTTTCCTAATTGACATGCATCACACAGATGGTCCTTAGTAAAGTCTAGTTTAGGTATTCCTCTCACCAAATTCTTTTGGGTAATTTTTCTAAGATTTTTCATACTAGAATGACAAAGTCTCCTATGCCAAAGCCACGATTCATCAGAAACAGTTTTCAAACAAAAAGCAGTAGGAGATTGAATACAATTTAAATCTAGCATGTAAACATTATTCACCCTTTTTCCATTTAAAACAATTTTTCCATTTAGGCTAATTATGCAGCTAGTAGGTAAAAATTTTACATTATAGCCCTTATCACATAGCTGACTTATGCTAAGCAAATTATGTTTCAAGCCTTCAACTAATAAAACATTATCTATGAAAAAGTTTTTCAAGTTTCCAATCATACCTGATCCAACCACTTTCTTTGTGGTATTATCTCCAAGTGTAACCTTGCCTCCACTGCTGGCTTCCAGCGTTATGAATTGAGCAGTATCTCCAGTCATGTGCTTAGAACATCCGCTGTCCAGGTACCATATACTCTCACGAGGTCTTGTGTGATAGTATACCTCTTCTTGATCTGATTGTTCAGCTTTATCTGCCATCAAGCAAAGGTTGGTGACTTCTTCTTCTTTTTCAGTCTCAGATGAGTCTGAAGCTGAGTCCGCCCAAAAAGCCTTTTGAAACTTCTTCTTGCCCTTCTTTACCATTGGTTTCTCCTCTACCTTCTCCTTGCTAGGAGTGGCTTTGAGTTTTGGACAATCAGTCTTTATATGACCTGGTTTCCTGCATTCATAACAAATCACTTCATTAGAAACCTTACCATTTCTATTATACTTACCTCTATTCCATTGCTGGCGTCTCTTCTGCTTCCTCTTTAAAAAGCTTTTGAATTGTCTAGTCATCAGTGCTATATCATCTTCATCCTCAGGTTGTGAGTGTTCACTTTCTGACTCTTCCACATTTAGTGCAATATTCTTGTCCTTTCTTGGTTCACCTGCATCAATCTTTCTTTGACTTACTCCTTGCTCGTAAGCAATGAGTGAACCAAGAAGATTGTCAATAGAATAAATGTTCAGATCTTTTGACTCTGTAATTGCAGTAATTTTAGCATCGTATGCAGTAGGTAAACAACGAAGAATCTTATTAACCATTTCAGCATTAGTTAATTCCCTACCAAGTGCATGCAAAGAGGTGACAATTTGAGTGAATCTTGTGTACATGTCAGATATAGATTCATTAGGTTTCATGCGAAATAGTTCGTAGTCATGTAACAAGATATTGAGCCTTGATTGCTTAACCTCATTTGTCCCTTCATAAGTAATACAAAGTCTATCCCATATGTCTTTTCCGCTTTTACAAGTAGAAACTCGCATGTAGTCTTCAGATTTTAAAGCACAAAAGAAACTATTTAAACATTTTGCATTTAATTGTGCTAAGTCACGTTCTTCTATAGTCCAATCTGCATAGGGTGTATCTACCCTAATTCCATCAACTAATCTAGTTGGTTTTGTGTAACCTTCCTGGACTAACATCCACATGCGATAATCAAGTGACTGTAAGAAAGTAGACATGCGTGTTTTCCAAAAATCAAAAGGAATATTGTCAAACAGTGGAGGTCTAGTGATAGAGTAACCCTCAGGTGTGTTTCGGTTTCCAAATGTAGCCATCTACGTTAATCAAAAAGTAGTTCAAACTTATGATTTTGAAACAATGCTCTGATACCACTTGTTGAATCTAGTAATTAGGTTGTTAAAGCCTAAGTAAATGTCCCAAGGCTACCAAGAGGGGGGTGAATTGGTAGTTTTAAAAATTTTATACCCTCTTAAAATTTAAAGTTGAACCGAAATGAAATTTTCTTTTAAAGTTTGTAGAAAAATGTTTTTCAACCACAGAGTTGTTAAAACAGAAATTTAAAATGCGGAAACGTAAAAACAATAAAGTAAATGACACCAGATTTATAGTGGTTCGGTCTATAACCAGACCTACATCCACTCCTCAGAGGCACCCTCTGAGTATTGCACTAATACCACAAAGTGACTCTCCTTTAGCACCCACAGCAAGGCGGAGAAGCCTGTACAAAACCCTCTTTTCACCACTCCCCGGTGCGGCAGAGAACCGTCGTCCTTTTACACAATCCACAGTGTTGGCAGAGAACCGTCATCCTTTCACACTCTCCTAGTGTGGGCAGAGAACCCTACGGCTGTTCACACTCTCCAAGTGTAGGCAGAGAACCTTCTTCCTTTTACACTCTCCTAGTGTAGGCAGAGAACCCACGTCTGTTCACACTTTTCAAGTGTCGGCAGAGAACCGGACCTTCTTGAATGATCTTCTCACAAGAACCTAGAAGAAAGAAAGAAAAGAGTGAAGAAATCCAATTTCACAAGTAGAGATTCTTACCTTAGCAATCCAAGTGAAGCCTTCTTGCTCCAATGGTAGGAATCCTCCTTTGAATGCTCTCTTCCACTCTCCCCTTGACTATTCTCTCAATAGGCACGAAGTTCAAGTGACAAAAAGATTGGGTGGCAGTCTAATTTGAAGTATTTATACAAAAGACATGAAAAACCGCCCAAAAACTGCAAGTTTTCAATTCTGTACGCAGAGGATCGTCCGGTACGATCGTGGATCATCCTGGACGATTTTACTTAAACGATCTGAAACGACCCAATTTGTATATGTGTACGAAATGACTTCGTATAGCTGATCGTCCTGTACGAACTAGGTTCGTCCAGTACGAACGGTTATTACAAGGTCGGTTCTAGAAACTGCTGAAAACTGTCCTAAGTCGGTTTATCGTTTGGACGAAAATATGTTCGTCTGGACGAAAATTTTCCAGAGAGCCGATCGTCCTGGACGATTATTTATTTCGTCTGGACGAAAATTTTCCAGAGCGCCCATCGCCGGGGACGATAATTTGGTTTCGTCTGGACGAAAATTTTCTAGAGAGCTGTTCATCCGGTATGATATTTATTTTCGTCTGTACGAAAATTTTCCAGAGCGCCCATCGCCGGGGACGATATAAAAATTCGTCCTGGACGAATAGGACTTAGAAAATTTTTTTTGAAGCAAGTTCCTATTCGTTCCAAATGCTCTATAGGAGATAACTGACAGATCGTCCAGTACGATATATATCGTCCTGTACGATCAGTATAGAATTTCAAGATCTCCTTAGTTTGTGTGTGAGAGATTTTATTCACTCAATTACAATCACTCCCTTTCAAAATTAATTCAAAGAAAAGACACTTCAAATAAACAAAATTTCTCATGTTGAATTTGATTTGAAGTTTTCGTAGTCTGGAGTCTGATTTTCCTGAAATGTTAGTACACACAAGAGCAAGTGCAAATCTTCGAAATTGTTAGGAGATAATTATACATCTGAACAATAATGTTTGGAATCATCAAAACTACATAAGTTGCACAAATATAAATCATTCAAATAGCAACTATTCAAACAAGTGTTATAGTTTTTTAGCTCAAAATGTTAAATGAAGCTCCCTAGTTAATGAGGGCCCTATTCAACTCATAACCATTTAGGTGACATACAAGAGCTGATTATACATGGAGGTCAATAAGAGAAGATCTTGATCTATGAAGGTAATACATGGTATCTCTCTCAAATAACATGCATCCATAATAATTTCAGAAGCAAAGAAGGCTTGATAAGACATTGAATCCATAAGTGCTTTCACCAGGGTCTCTCTCAAGTCAGGAGACATCATCAAAGCATTATAGATATTAGGAAGGGAAATGATCTTGGTTAAATGAGCCAACACATTATAATCAACCTCCAACTAAGGGCCTTTTCCTTTCTCCCTACACTACTCTTGGGAAGAAGGGATATGATCATCTTATTAGATAATAATATTTTTATCTTTTTCTTTAGTATTCTTAGTCATCCTTAGTGGAAGGACTTTTCCTGAATGTAAGTGAACTTCTCATATTGAGTCAGGCTCAATAGGAGATTCATTTGTCTTAGTGGTGATGGCTTATATTGATTATAAGGAAAGTGACTAGAGTGAGTTCTTAGACTCATCTCCTGAATTCATATAATAACTACCCTATAGAATGGTATACACAGACTTTTCATCGCACTCAGACTCATCATCACATAAAGAATCATTAATATTACAAGAAATATGAAATACATGAGAAAAATTAATGGTATAAGAAGTAAAGCTAGAGTGAAACACAAGACTAAACTAGCCAGAATCATCTTCTTCTATTATTTCAACATCATTCAAATAAAGAATAAAATCCTTTAGCGTAAGTGCTAAAATGGGTCCCATCTTACCCTCTGAAGTTATAATAATCTTTTCTCTTTCATACATTTTCTTATTATATGAAAAAGAAAAAGAAAAGTTCTTAGCAGGCACTACAACAGAATAAGAAAAATGAACGGTCAAAGTGACTAGGCTGGCAACTATCAACTTGGCCTGGGAAGGCTTCCTCTCAACTTCCTCTAAACTTTGAACTACTTACTTGATTGTATTCTTTATCTTTTGAGAGAGTGCTAGCTGCCACTGTCCCCTAAAACCATGAGGTGATCTACTACCACTACTCTGACTCTCACTTTGATTACCACTATGGATGGAACCTGAGATCTTCTAAATAATCTAGGTAGTCTTGCCCTTGGGCTGCACTAAGTCACTATCATGTAGGTGGATCTTCCCATTAGCCATGAGTCTCTTAACTATATCCTTGAACACATAACAGTCTTTGATGACATGCCCGATGTGTCTATGGAATGGATAATAAGTGGATGATTTGTCTGCCCCTCTTTTTCCACCCTACTGTTCATTAGGAAAATTAAAAAGTTCTTCTTAATAAGGAATTTAAATATTTTCTTCACACTCTCCCTCTTAAAGGGTTATTCCTTACTGAGCTTCTCTTATAGGTACTGCTAACTCTCTAGAATCCTATGGGAGGGTCTAGATGGTGTTATTGACTTCTGAGGTGTGTAAGATGGCTACGGTGATACTGAACTGACCATGGGCTTCTTTCCCTTTTCTTTTGGCTAATAAGTACTATGTACCTCCCCTTTCCTACAAGGAGGCGCTCCTAAAAACTCCTACCACTGAGGTCTATGTGATGGTTGACTCTCAATCTTTGGATGGACTGCATTAGGTATGCTGTCTTATAAGCTGAATACCTTTATCCACAATTTTTGAAAGGTTCTAATGCTAAAACCCTTCAAGTAAAGAGATATAGAGCCATCTATGTGTTTTAGCAAAATATTTACTACATGTTGCTCTTATAACTAAGTCTCACACTATAAATTAAGGTTTTTATTGATTATATATAGGTTATTAAACCCAAAATATTATCTCAAGCTAACCAAGAGGGGGGGTGAATTGGTAATTTAAAAAATTCTCTTAAATTTTTAAATAGAAAAACATTTTTAATCTAGTAGCAAGTTAATTTAAGTTTTAAAATAAATTTTTCAACCATAGTAAATAGCTTGCAGTAAATAATTACAAAAATTAAAAGAAATAAAGATTTATAGTGGTTTGGTTAAACATGACTTACATCCACTCCCTGAAGACTCCCTCTTCAGGTATTACACTATTACCAAAGTGACTCTCCTTTTGCCCCGGTAGCAAAGCGGAGAAGCTTTTATAAAAAATTTCTTCCACCAATCCCTAGTGCGGTAGAGAACCATCATCCTTTTACACCCTCCAAGTGTCGGAAGAGTACCATCATCTATTTACACCATTTAAGTATCGGTAGAGTATCATCATCTGCTCACACCCTCCAAGTGTCAGCAGAGTACCATCGTCTGTTTACACCCTCCAAGTATCGGCAGAATACTGTCATCTATTTACACCCTTCAAGTGTCGGCAGAGTATAGGATCTTCTTTAATGATCTTCTCATGAGAACCTAGAAAGAAGAAAAAAAGAGTAATTACCAAAAACATAAAGAGATCCTTATATCTGAGTAACTTTGTGAACCCTTTACACTCCACTTGTAAGAAATCGCTCTCAAACACTCTCCCACACTCTCTCTTTCACTTGTTCTTGAAAATTCATGAAGATAAGACTTTTTCACGTCAGTTTTAGAGGACCTTTTATATCAAAGGCATGAAAAACCATCCAGAAAATTGAAATTTTCCATTTTGAGCATACACAATCATACTACACGATGGTATGTTCGTATGTACGAACAATTCAAAAATGTTTGTGTATGAACCTTATGTGAATCTGCATAAAATTATTTTGTACATGATGATGTATGAACTGTTAGAAAATTTTTTATCTTAGTTAGGACGAAGAGGGACCCCATAATTTTATACCCTGGATGGTGTACGTATGATGATGACATCGTACGATATGATCAGTTACAAAAAATTTTAAGATCATCTAGCCAAAAAGTGATCCTTCCAATTTGTACCCTTGACGGCATATGTATGATGATGAAATTATATGGTACAAACCGATCAGAAAATTTTCAAGTTCTTCTAGATAAAAAGGGACCCGTCCAATTTATACCATGGACAACATATGTATGAATATGATATCGTATAGTACGATCCATACTTAGAAAAATTTCCAACTTTCTATTCGATTGAGTGCTCGTAGGGGCAAAATAACTGAATAAATCATCCCGTACAAAAAGACTTCATATAATACGATCAGTTTAAAGATTATAGATTTTAAACTCTCCCCTCAGTGTGTGTGTGTGTGTGTGCACAGTTACTCAATTATAATCACACTCTCTCAGACTCAATAAAAAAGAAAATTACAAACTTCATTTATAATAAACCCTAAACTAATCTGATTTGAAGTCTTTAACAATCCAGAGAATGATTCTCTGAAATGTTAGTACACACAAACAACAAAACAATGCATCCAAAATATGTTTGGAGAAATAATAATTAATGCAATAATATTTGGAATAATAAAAAATATATATGTTGCAAGAATATCAATAATCAAGAACAAAGTTGCAACAATCTCAACAATCTTCCCCTTTTTGATGATAGAAAAATAATTATTGTTTGAGTAAAATTGAATATCCTAAATTTCTCCTTAGCTCCTCCTAAAAGAATAAACATGAATATAGGGGATTCCTTGAAGAACACAATTTTTTTTTTTTTTACACAAATGACAAAAAACATAAAAAAAAATACACAAACACATAACACAAAAACAAAACAACACATACAAAAAAATGCTAATAATATACAACAAAACACTAACAATATAACAAAACAAAAAAAAAATAATATTACTCTCCCTTTTGACAACAACAAAAAGGGAAATGGAATGTAGAAATTAAAGAAGTCATATGAGAAACCTTAGTAATTGATCTTGAAAGAGATTGAAATAGAATTGCAATAAAAAAGTTAATTATCATTAAATGAAAAAGAATGATTCAAAAGAATTTAAATCAAAGTATAACTTAAATATGAAAAATTAATCAAGGTGATGAAGCATTCTAAACAATTAGATAAGGAGAATTATTACAAAAGTGATGAAATGAAGATTAGTTAGTTTCAATTTTCAATATAAAACATAATTGAATATTAAAAGATTTGAATTTAAAGATTAAACGATAGAGTAAAGAATATATTCAATTGGTGACAATGCTTATCTTTTTGAATATTTGTGGCACACTTTATGCATCTTTTAATATTTGGGATAATTTTGTGCCTCTTTTTATTTTGTAAATTATAGCACATTCTTTCGATTTTTATACACAATGCTTATTTCTTTTTTATATACCTTTTTCTTAATTGATCTTTCCAAAATCAATAATCTAAAAAATCAAATTTGTCTAATTACAAAGATAATTATATTGAAAAAAAGAAATAAAAGTTAATAAGTCATCAAAATAAAAATAATAATATTCAAATTATGTTGGCCTAAAAAGAACATGAGATATATATCCTTAACTTAATCGAGTTATAAGTTAACTTAATTTTTTTTTGAAAAAATTAAACTTCATAATGAAATTAATTTTTATATTGCAGGATAATTTATCGCACTTTTTAGATAAATTAAGATAGGATTGTCATATAGGCAAACTCACATTTCAAACAACAAACAAAAATAACTAATCAAAAATAAGAAATTTTTTTATTCATATCAATTACGGATCAAATACATTAAAGTAATTGATATCAAATCATAAAAACAAAAACAACACAATATCAACATAAAACTAAACAAAGACAAGTGTAATATAAAGACATAAACACTGACATCATCACATCTGGAGAGGACTAGCAAAGATAACACAAAAGAAGTACATCTAAAACTCTGAGGGACCCTAGCCGGTTGAAGATTGAGAAATAGCTATTCATCATAGCTACATTAGTGTTCTTTGAGTCGAACGGACCTTGGATCCAACCCATGCACATCTTGCTGGTATTGTGCATCCTGCTGGTTTAAATGAGTCTGATTTTTTATCAAAGTGTTGATTAAAATGACTCTCTAAGTGATCAAAATGATGAACCATCTCTTAAAAGTCAGGTCCCTGAGCAGGTGCAGTTGCTCCCCCTTCTTCCTTAGAATCCTCACTAGAATTATCATTCTTCCCAAAAAGAGATCAAATAGAAGCATCGGTGAAGTAGATTGGCAACTCAGTGGGAACACTAAGATGAAAAATATTGTACTTCTTTTTTAAGATATACATCACTAAATATCCTAGAGCAATATTTTTTCTTCCTTCTATGAGAAGCAAACTAAATTTCAGAAAGGTTATGAATGTAATCTAGAATGAGTTGGGCTACATCAATTGGTTGTCCAGTCATGATTAAATAAGTAATTATGGATAGAAGAGGAGTAATATTTATGCGATCTCCAGCCTTATGAATGATTGAAGTTCTAAGGATATGTTGGATGACCCTTGTATTTTGATTCAAAGAATATACTCTAGCCAAGTGACCAACTTGAGTAAACCCTCTAAGAGTATTGTTTATTTAAAACCAATCATAGTCAGATTTAGAGGTTAGAAAGAGTGTTTTAGTCCTTTAAGTACTCAGATATAGAAAAGTTCCTAGATCTTCCTTAATGATTTCTACTCATTTCTTTTGAACATATGATTTTATCCTACTCTCATCCACACTAAAACTCATATTTTTCAAGAAGTAGTGAAAGGTCTCTTTATGGTAAGCATGGATCAGAGTCAAAATGAAGGAAATTTGGGTTGAGGCAAAAAGAGGCATTTATTGAAAATGGATATCGTCTTGAATCAGTGCGCTAGACGGAGTGATTTTTGTAGTAACAAACCTATAGAAGGAATCCTCATTTACTATAGATAGAACTTTTTCATCTCCACCCCTGGATGATAAACCCTTAGAAATTCTACCCCACTTGCTAGAATTTGACATTTCTAAGATGAGATTGACTCAAAGAGGATGTTGAAGTGAATGAAAATGAATTCTAAAGCCCTCCTATTTAAAGAAAAATAACCCTTTGTACAGTACAAAAATCAATTCTTACGTATGATCGTGAGATCGTATGAGATGAAAAAAAAATTTGTGGACGAACAAAAATATTCAAAATGAAACGACTTTTTGTAATCACACAAGTTACGAAGCATCCTTTCATATAAACTTTTTAACCAGACAATCGTATAGATGAACAGGCATTCATCTAGGATGACCAGTTATTTAAGATCGTTTTAATGAAGGTTAGGTTAATCCCCAATCAAGAATGACACGTGGTTCATACAAAAGAAATAAAATTTCATACGTTCAATTAGTTAAAATAACTTATTCTACCCGGATAACTGTCAATGTGCATACATACAAATGAACATATCGTACAAGACAATACAAGTATCGTACAATATGATGTGTGTTAGAAAATGAAAATATTATGCATTCAGTCCAAAATAATGATTAACACACTATAGAATTCATACGGGACAAAAATAATTTCATACAGTACGAATATAAAACTTTCAAAATTCAGCACAAATGATTAGAAATAGAAATTTGTATAAATGATACCTATCTAAATTACACCAAGTATAAAAGGCAAAAAAAAAAAACAAAATCTAAAAATACACAAACAAAAAAAATACACATGAAAATATATCAAGTTTGCAGAAGATTTAATTTAAGCATTTAAATCAATCACACCTAGTCTTGTTCTTAATGTGCTACAAATATCAAAGTCTAATGGTTTTGCAAAAATGTTTGCAAGTTGATTTTTAATTGAAACATGGTTCAATTCAATTTCTCCTTTGGATACATAATCCCTAATGAAATGATGTCTTATGTCTATATATTTGGTTCTAAAATGTTGAATAAGATTTTTTGAAATACAAATGGCATTAGTGTTATCACAATAAATTGGAATTATGCCTATTATAAATCCTAAATCAATTAACTTTTATTTCAACCAAAGAACTTATGCCACACAACTTCCTAAGACAATGTATTCAGCTTCAGCAGTAGATAGGGCTACATAATTCTATTCTCTACTGGACCAAGAAACTATAAAATTTCCTATAATTTGATAAGTTCTAGATGTACTCTTTTGATTAACCCTACAACATGTAAAGTCAGAATCTGAATATCATATAATTTCAAATGAAGAGCTATACTTAGGATACCAAATCTCTAAGTTTTGAGTTCCCAAGAGATATCTCAAAATCTTTTTTACTACTGTCAAATATGATTCTTTTGGGTCTGATTAGAATCTAGCATACAAACAAACACTAAACATAATATCGGGTCTTCTTGCTATCAAGTAAAGAAAAGATCTAATAATTCCTATAAATTTCTTTTGATCAATAGATTTTCCCTTATAGTCCTTATCCAACTAAACTAGGGAACTCATAGGTGTACTAATTGGTTTAGCATTGTCCATTTCTTACTTCTTATGGATGTCCTTAAAATACTTTGACTGACTAAAAAATGTTCCATCCTCAATTTTCTTAATGCTAAAACCTAGAAAGTAACTAAGATCTCCGATTAGGCTCATCTCAAATTCATTACTCATTGTTTTAGAAAAATATATCACTAAGATTTTTATTTGTAGATCAAAAAATGATATCATCAACAGAAATTTTAATAATAAGTATATTGTCTCCCAATTTAATTAAAAAGAGAGTGGTATCCATACTTCCATTTTCTAAAGATCTCTCAAGTAGGAAAATGATTAATCTCTCATACCAAATCCTAGGTGCTTGTTTCAATCCATATAATGCCTTTTTTTAATTTAAAAATAAGATTTGGGTATTTTGAATTTTGAAAACCTTAAGGTTATTCAACATAAACATCCTCTTGTATCACCCCATTTAAAAAGGTACTTTTAATATCCATTTGATACAATTTAAATCCTCTAAAATTGGTAAAGGATAACAAAACCTTAATTACTTTAAGTCTCTCTACAGGGGCAAAAGTCTCCTAAAATTCAATCCCTTCAATTTGATTATACCCCTTAGCCATTAATCTAGCCTTATTTCTAACAATAACTCTTGAGTCATTCATTTGATTTTTAAATACTCACTTTGTTTCAACTACACTTTTATCCTTTGGCCTTGTAATTAATTCATAAACATCATCCTTACAAACTAATTTAATTCTTCTTACATTGTTAAAATCCAAAATTCATCTGAAAGCACTTGATTTATATTTGTGGGTTTTATTATTAAAATAAAGGCAGAATGATTGACTTCTTTGTTAAGTCTGCGCCAAATCCTAACACCCTCACTTGGTTCACCTAAAATCAATTCCTTAGGGTGGTTTTTAAAAAATTTAAAATCTCTAGGCAAAAGGTTTTCTAACTCCAAATTAATCTTCTCAATCCTTTGGGAGTTATTTTCTAAATCATCCTCTTCCAAACTTGGCTCTTCCAAAATTCCAAATTTATCAAATACAACATATGTGGTCTCCTCAACTACCAAAGTTCTTTTTGTTAAATACTCTATAATATTTTCCAACACTAGAGTATCTAAGAAAAATTCCATCATCTGATTTTGGATCAAATTTTTCTAAAGTTGTTTTTTCATTATTATGTATAAATACCTTACATCTAAAAATATGCAAATGTGACAAATTAAGTTTCTCCACGTAAGAAGCTCATAAGGTATTTTATTCAATTTTGATCTAATGTTCACCCTATTCAGAACATAACATGTAGTACTAACCGCTTCAGCCCAAAAATATTTAGGAAGTGAATATTCAAACAACATGGCTCTAAGAGCTCCAATTAATATTCTATTCTTTCTTTCGACTACCCCATTCTGATGAGGTGTTCTAGGTGCAAGAAAACTATGATCAATTTCTCTTTCTTTATAAAAATCCTCAAATCTTTCATTTTCAAATTCACCTCCATGATCACTTTGAATTATTAAAATTTCATACCCTTGTTTCCTCTGAATCTAAGTCAAAATGTCTCTAAATTCCTTAAATGATTCACTCTTATGAATAAAAATTTAACTCACGTGAATCTCAATAAATCATCAACTATCACAAAACCGTATACATTTTCTCCTAAACTTACAATGCTAACCGATCCAAAAAGATCCATATGAATAATCTCCAATGGTTTACTAGTACTAAGATCCTTATTAGAATGAAATGACGTCTTCACCAATTTTTATAATTGACATGCATCGAAAAGATGATCCTTAGTAAAGTCTAGTAAAGTATACCTCTAACCAAATCCTTTTGGGTAATTTTTCTAAGATTTTTTATGCTAACTTGACAAAGTCTCATATGCCATAACTAAGATTCTTCAGAATTGTTTTTAAATAAAAAGCATTAAGAGTTTTAATATAGTTCAAATTTAGCATATATATATTATTTACCTTAATTTCATGCAATACATCATTTCCATTTAGGCTAAATATGCAGCTAGTGGTAAAAACTTTTACACTATACCCTTTATCACATAGCTGATTAATACTTAACAAATTATTCTTTAAGTCTTCAACAAGTAATACATTCTCTATGAAATTTTTTTGCAAGTTTCCGATCATACATGTGCTAACCACTTTCCTAGTGGTGTTATCTCCCAGTATAACCTTGCCTCCATTCCTGGCTTCCAAAGACATAAATTGTGTAGTGTATCCATTCATATGCTTTTAGCAACCACTATCTAGGTACCAAATTCTCTCACAAGGCCTTATATGAGAGCGTTCTTATAAAATAATCAAATGTTAGACTTAGGAATCCAAACAAGTTTGGGTTCTCCTTTTGGCAAATTAAAATTAGATGCATGTATGATATGACTTGGTTTATGCATCTTACGTCTCTACACTAAATGAGTTTTTTTATCTAAAGTACAAGTATGTGAAATATGTCTAATTATCCCATCAGTAAAACATTTAACTTCAAGAAATGAGTTTCTCAATCTTCTATAATAAATTTATCTCTTCCATGGTTTTAAAATTTTTGACCTCAAAATAGGATTAAAAAAATCTTCAAGTCTTGGGGATTTTTTATTTTCCTCGAGAGCTTTCACTTTTAACTTGAGAAATATATTTACATCTTCTAACACATTAATATAATATTTCAGATAGTGGTTTCTATTCTCAGATTCATCCTTAAAATTTTTAAAATATTTTTCTAATTCAATGTAGGATAATTTTAAAAGATCATTCTTTTTATTCAAATCATTGAATTCATCAAGTAAGCTCATGTGGTTGTTATCTATAAGTGTGTGTTCTTTCCTAAGGATGTCATGCTCTTTTTGCAACTCTTGCATTTCTAAGTTCAGTTTAGCATGAATTTTCTTAAGTTTTTTATATGCATCATGTATTCTTTCAGAAACTTCTAGGAATTCAGCATAAGTTAAGTTAGATACCTCTACTTGATCTAACTGATCAAAATTATCAGCCATTAAACATAAGTTGGTGACTTCTTCCCCCTTTTCTATTTTTGAAAAATCTGAAGCCGAGTCCACCCAAAAGGCTCTTTGAAATCTCTTCTTACCCTTCTTCACACTTTCTTTTTTCTCTACCTTCTCTTTATTAGGAGTGGCTTTTAGATTTTGGCAGTCTGATTTTATATGTTCAGGTTTCCTATATTTGTAGAAAATCACATCATTATAAACCTTAATATTTTTATTGAACTTACATCTGTTTCACTACTGGTGTCTCCTCTACTTCATTTTAAGATAACTCCAGAATTGCCTAATCATCAAGGTAATGCCATCCTCATCCTCAGGTAGTGACTGATCACTCTCCAAATCATCTACTTTCAATGTTATGTTCTTCTCCTTTCTCTATTATCTTGCATCAATCTTTCTTTGACTCACTCCTTACTCGTAGGCAATTAGTGACCCAAGAAGATTATCTATAGAGTAAATATTTAAATCCTTAGACTCTATAATAGCAGTTATTTTAGCATCATAAGCAGTAGGCAAATAACGAAGAATTTTATTGACCATTTTAGTATTTATTAGTTCGCTATCTAATGCATACAAAGAAGTGACTATTTTAGTAAATTTTATGAACATTTCAGAAATGGATTTATTAGATTTCATGCAAAACAATTCATAGTTATGTAACAAGATATTTAATCTAGATTGCATTACTTTATTAGTCCCTTCATAAGTAATACAAAGTCTATCCCAAATATCCTTTCCACTTTTACAAGTAGAAACCCGCATGTAATCTTTTGACATAAGTGCACAAAAAACTATTTAAACATTTTACATTAATTATGCTAAATCACATTCTTATACAGTCCAGTCAGCAAAGGGTGTTTCAACTCTAATTCCATCAACTAATCTAGTTGGCATAGTATACCCTTTTTGAACTAAAATTCACATATGATAATCAAGTGATTGTAAAAATATACACATGCATGTTTTCCAAAAAATGAAAGGGATATTGTGAAATAATGGAGGTCTAGTGATTGAATACCTTTCTGGTGTGTTTCAATTTTCAAAAGTAGCCATTCTTATATTTCAAAAAGTAGTCTAAACTTATAGTTTTGAATCAAAGCTTTGATACCACTTATTGATTCTATACAGGTTATTAAACCTAATATATTGTCCCAAGGCTAACCAAGAGGGGGTGAAATGGTAATTTAAAAAATTCTCTTAGATTTTTAAATAGAAAACCATTTTGAATCTAGTAGAAAGTTAATTTAAGTTTTAAAATAAACTTTTCAACCATAATAAATAACTTGCAGTAAATAAATGCAAAAATTAAAAGACACAAAAATTTATAGTGGTTCGGTCAAACATGAACTACATCCATTTCTTAAAGACTCCCTCTTTAGGTATTGCACTATTACCTAAGTAACTCTCATTTTGCCCCCATAGCAAGGTGGAGAAGCCTTTACAAAAACTCTCTTCCACCAGTCCCTGGTGTGGCAGAGAACCATCGTGGTTTCATACCCTCCAAGTCTCAAAAGAGTACAGTCATCTATTTACACCCTCCAAGTGTCAGCACAGTACCGTTGTCTGTTCACACCCTCCAAGTGTCGGTATAGTACCGTCATCTGTTTACACCCTCCAAGTGTCGGCAGAGTGCCATCATCTGTTTACACCCTCCAAGTGTCAGCAGAGTACTAGATCTTCTTCAAAGATCTTCTCACAAGTACCTAGAAAGAAGAAAAGAAGAGTAATCACTAAAAACATAAAGAGATCCTTACCTTTGAGTAACCTTGTGAACCATTCACACTCCACTTGCAAGAAATATCTCTAAAACACTCTCCCACACTCTCTCTTTCACTTGCTCTTGGAAATTCATGAAGATAAGACTTTTTCACGTTAGTTAATAGGACCTTTTATATCTAAGACACAAACAACCATCTAGAAAAATAAAATTTTCCATTTTGAGCGTACACGATTGTACAATACGATCATATGTTTGTACATACAAAAAAATTCAAAAACTATTGCGTACAAATCTTATATGAATCAGTACAAAATGATTTTATACACAATGATCATCCAGTAAAAACCCAGTTCATATTGTATGAGTTTTAAGAAAATATTTCATCTTCATCGGGATGAAGAGGGACCCCATAATTTTGTACCCTAGATGGTGTACGTACGATGATGACATCGTACGGTATGATCATTTATAAAAATTTTCAAGATTATTTGGATGAAAAGGGACCCATCTAATTCATACCCTGGATGGCGTATGTATGATGATGACAATGTATAATATAAACTGTTTAGAAAATTTTTAACTTCATCTGGACGAAAAGGGACCCATCTAATTTGTACCCTAGATGTTGTACATATGATGACGACAACGTACGGTATGACTAGTTTAAAAAATTTTCAAGTTCATCCAAATGAAAAGGGACCCATCTAATTCGTACCCTAGATAGCGTACGTACGATTGTGATATCATACAGTACGATCCATACTTAGAAATTTTTTTTTACTTTCTATTTGTTTGACTGCTCGTATGGGAAAGTAACTGAACAAATCATCCAGTATGAAAAGTCTTTATACATTACTATAAGTTTAAAAATTATAGATTTTAAACTCTCCCCTCGGTGTGTGTATGCATAGTTACTCAATTATAATCACACTCTCTCAGACCCATTAAAAAAGAAAATATAGACTTCATTTACAATAAACTCTAAACTGATTTAATTTGAAGTCTTCAACAATTCTGAGTATGATTTCCTTGAAATGTTAGTACACACAAATAACAAAACAATGCATCCAAAATATGTTAGGAGAAATAATAATCAAATCAATAATACTTGTAATCATAAAAAATATACATGTTGCAAGAATATTAACAACCAAGAACTAAGTTGCAACTATCTCAATAATCTCCACCTTATTGATGCTGGCAAAATAATTATTGTTTGAGTAAAATTAAATAGCCTAAATTTCTCCTTATCTCCCCCTAAAAGCATAAACATGAATATATGAGATTCCTTGAAGAACACAAATTTTTTTTAATTTACACAAATGACAAAAAATACACAAACACAAAACACAAAAACAAAACAACACATATAACAAAACACTAACAATATACAACAAAACACTAATAATATAACAAAACATAAAAAATAATGTTACTCCCCCTTTTGACAACAACAAAAAGGGGAAAAGGAATGTTGAAATGAAATAAGTCATATGAGAAATCTTAGTAATTTATCTTGAAAGAGATTGAAATAGAATTGTAATAAAAAAGTTAATTATCATTTGATGAAAAAGAAAGATTCAAAGGCATTTAAATTAAAGTATAACTTAGATAATAAAAATTGATGATACTCAAGCTCTGTGAAGGTGCATACTTAATCTTTGGGGAGGTCAATGTACCATGCAAATGCCACCCAAAGTAAGCTACTGATGAATAATCTCTTTTTTAAAGCATCGTTCCCTCCAATGTTGCAACATATGGCCTGGTACTGAGTCACATGTTGCCTTATGTTCCCAAACCCATCAAAAACTCTGAATTGTGAAGGGGAAAAACTAGGGGTGTAAAGCTCTTACTCGTACTCTACCAGGTAATGTCGCCCCCTACTACCGACATCTCCAGGCTTCTTAAAGGAAATGGCCTGCTTGACCTTCTTTGATATCAGATCCTGAATCTACCCACCTAACAACTACAGTAACTAACTATAAATTGAGGTAGTGAAGGTAGCTACTGTAGGTGCCACTAGAACTGGTCTCTAGACCCTATCTACTCCTAAAGGGTTTGGTGCTACCACTAGTGGTACTACTGGCTCATCCTTAGATATAGTAGGAGTACCTATGCCCATAACTTAGGGCATAGCCTCCAAGGTTATAAACTGAGTGGCCATCACCGCCATGGCTTTAGTCATCTCTGCCATCTAGGTATGTAGCTATAAATTTGTGGCATCCGTCTTAACTAATCGCAGAGATCCACCTACCTCAGCCTCTCCCTACTCATCATCATCATCTGGCTCTCTCTACTTATCTGAGAGGCCTCATCTAGTGATTAAACATACTCGATGCATAGGTATATGTCCTTCTAACTCCTCCTTGAGTGTGTTCTCCTCAGAGAAGGTCTGCATAAAGCTTCTATATACGGGCCCATATGGGAAGAGATCCTATGGGGGCTAGGAACTAAAACTATATCTACCTAGACTGGTGAACCATCAAGAGGAACATAATCATCAATATCTTCCACTATTCATCAGAACTACCTCTGATCCTAATAGGGAAACTGTATCCAACTACCTAATTGCCTCAACTAACTGTTCTACCTTGACATGTGAGTCCACCGATCATCTCTATATCTATCTATTATGATGGGATCAAGTAGAGGCATCTGACTACAAAGGAGGGGTTTCCATAACTGAACTGAGATTAGTTTGAGTGAGCTGTAATTATTATCTATATATGTGACAATATGGCATCATCCAAAAGTGGGAGCACTAATATGAGGTCTAATTATAGGAACTGAATTGATCTACTACAGTGGTGGTTGTCCTCTCTTCCACTAGTACATCTATCTCAAGGACTATCTTTACAACAAAACATATACCTAAGAGATATGATGAAGTAACCTCTCTCTACTGATAGATCCTCTACCTTATGCTAATCAGATGATGCTTCAAATCCCTTGAGTGAGGGCTCAAGCAGCATCATCCTTGGAGACCCTGGCACATGGTAGAGTAGTAGCAATAGGAGGGGCCACCATGATGCAAGTGATGTCCTCTTCATCACCACTATGTGTTAAAGGAGAGAAACATCCTCCCTGGACAACCTTTATCTCAGGTATAATTATAACCTCGGTGATCTGTATAACTGGAAGTGGGCATGGATCCCACTATAAGGACACCACCCTTTGTTGAATCGATTACTACTGAGCCACAGAATCTATCATCCATTACCTAGCTGCCTCAAATATAGCTAATCAGAGTCTCTTATTTTCATTCCTTTATGCCCTTATCCCAAGGGTGGAGGTTGAGGATGAAGCTATATCTGAACCCACTAACTTAAGGGACTGGGTGAATAGGAGCTAATAGTGCAGGAAGTGTTAGGGGTCTACTCTATAGTCTCTAGGTGAGAGAGTCGAGCAAAAAAATAAACCTGATAAGAAGAGGGTGAAGGAGGCTCAGTCGGGGCATCCCTCTTCCTAGAGGAGGAAGAAGAAGGGGAACTCAAGCATGAGTAACCTCCACTGGAGCAACCTCCACTGGAGCAACAGAAGGCGTAACTATTGGTGGGAAAATTTGTGTCACCACACAGATTTTGATTTCTACTATTTTGCAATCAAATACTGCATTAAGAATAAAGTACAATCTCGAGAGATTGACACAATATTCTATAATAGATTCAATATCAAAATAGGGTTTTGAAAATTGATATTTCTATAATCAAACAGTTCAAAAAATAACATATCATCTCAAAAGATAAACATGAAATTCTATAGAATATGTTTAAAGATAGAAATAGGCTTTTCTTGAAAAATTTATCCATTCTTTTATTTAGATATAGCAAGGAGAATATTATATCATCTTGAAAGACGAACATAACATTCTTCAAGACATCCAAAAGCAAGAATGAATTTTATAAAATTCATCATTTCTAAAGTTGAATATATCAAGTAGGAAATTATATTATCTGAAAGGACAATAATAACATCCTACAAACATATTTAAGATTAGAAATGAAGTTTTTAAAGATATCTGCATTCCCAAAGATTCTTCCCTTATTTTATATGAATAAAACAAGGTTTATTTTAGTCTTGGGTTCTCAAATCCCTATAGGAGCAAGCTCCTATAGTTAATTACATCCTAGGAGGAATGCTCCTAAGAAAACTCTCGATTAAAGCAGTGATTTCATACCCTTTGACTACAAAGTAAAAGACAAGAAACAGAAGTAGGAATTTTCCAAGGTGAAAGCTCAATGTTGAACATTTATTAGCGAGTCAAAGGATGAAAAGTAGGAGGTGTCGGATTCTGAGAAGCCCAGAGACAACCTCAAACTATCCTATGTTGGGCTTTACATTTTAGGAGAAAATTTTATATTTAAATTGACATTTTATTAGAAATTTGGGATTTATATTCCCGGAGGGTGAGGACTTAAGATCTAAAAAGAATCTTCCTCAGAACCTAAATCTAATTTGGGTACTACAAAGTAGCGACCCGAACCTAACTAATGAAGTGCAAATCTGGACTTACCCTGGCCTGGATTTGGGAGCCAGCTAACCACCTAGGCGCTTTAAAACCATGTATCCAGTCTCTTATGAAAGATGGGTAGGGATGTTATTTAGGTTTTAATGAATTAAGGGCCGACATCTAAGATAGACCCTAATTGGTCACTCAACTTATGTAGGGTGAAAAATGTCTAAAAATGCTATTAATATTTTAGACTCTTTTTAATTTGTATCTAATGCAATGCATGTTAATTGACTCGAATGCATAAAATGAATATGAAACAGTTTTAAAATTAGGCTTAGAAAATAAGTTTTTCCCTAGAGATTGCACAACTTCCCCTTGAAAGAACTGCACCCTCATAGGTCAAGTGGTATGCCAGAACCCGCAGGCGGGGAGGTGCCTAACAAGGAAGAGAAAGTATTAATATGCTTATAATGACAATCGGCGGTCCCGAGCTTACTTCTTAGATCGTTAGAGTTACTATGTGAGCCTAAAAAATTTTATTTTTCATTACAAGTAAAAGAATTTTAAGCGTACCATTACGGAAAAAAAAGCACTCTGATTTGTATCCAGACTAAAACAAAACACGACATGCAAGAGTCCTAAAAAAAAAGCTACTGCACAAACAATGTAAACAATCAATTTTAAATAATCCAAAATATAATATCCAATGTCCAATGTCCATATTACACCCATAATTTGCAGAAAAGTAAAGTGGCCGGGCACCACTGACAACAAACTCGGATTCTAATCCTAAGAATGACGCAAGTGATTTTTTTTTAACTGAGATATATTGTTCCTTGAATCTTCATTTCTTCGTCTTCTTTCTTCCATCATCTCGTTCTGTCTTTTCTTCTTCTACGAGCTTCTCGGGTCCGCCAGGTTCTGGATATCCAAATGAAAAGAAACTCATCCCTAAGAGGGATATTTTCTTTTCTATTTGGATATTGAATCATCCTAATTTGGCTTTCCAAATAAAAGAGAATAATCCTTTAAGGTATATTCTTCTTTCTTTGGATTCCAAAATTGGATGTAATATCTCACTTTCAAAATCACTTTCACATTTTATAATACTTTTCAACCATATTTACATTACATTACATTTCACCAGAAAAGGAAAGAAAATCTAGACCACCTGCAGGATTATCCTAAGCAATTTATAATAAAAATCATCCCACGCAGTTATATATATATGTAATTGAATTTAAATTATTAAGCCACACTTGGCCACACTCTTCTTCATTTGGGGGCTAAGCAGCTGAAGAACCTGTAGCATTTATATAAAATTTTTTATTAATTAGCCCCCTTTTTTCTGCCCTGTACGAGTGTGGCCACCTATAGAAAATCATGTTAACAATCCAGATCGCTCCTAGCCTATGGGTAATCTAATCGTCAATCAAACCAACATCACAGAGTGCAGTAAGAGTAAGTAAGCAAACACACCAATATTTTTACAACCAGCATGCAGTGAAAATCGAGAAAAAGCCCGTCACACAGCAGTAAAAAAATAAACACCGGCCTAACCTAAAACTAGAGTCGGTTGTCCTAACAAATAAAACTAAGTGTGTGCAGTAGGCTGCGAGGTTTTGAAATGTCCTAAGTCAATTATTGGCTAAAGTTTTCTAATTGATTGAATTCTAATTTAAAGATGTTTACTAATTCTAAAGTGAGATGTCACTAAATTTTCTATGTTATAAGTTTCTATCTTAAAGTGTGCATGCATCCTAAGACAAGATTTTCTAAGACTCAGTCCTTAATTTTTGTCCTTAAGTGTCACTACTGTTATATAAAATAAAAAATTTTGTTATTACTAACCCTTAGGACTTTGCGTGCGTGTAAAGGTTTAAGGATCTAAAATAAAAGAAAAGTAATCCTAATAAAATTGAAGTTGCTACAAGGACCTAAAAGGGAAGGGTTCGTACAAACCACATCAAGGGGCCCCTAAAAGTTTTCTAAGTTTAGAATACTCACAGTCACCAAGGGCTACGATCCGGTGGTTCCGCCCGTAGCACCTCTACCCGGCTGGATAGAGGCGACTGACGCCTTTAGCTCCTTGTCCTTTTGTTCCCTCTACCGGTACCGTTCCTCGTAGTTCATGCAAATAAAAAGAAGAAAACAGGGAAAAATAGGGATTAGAAAACACATTTAGTAATTAATAATAAAATAATTGAAATTTATTGAAAATAAAAGACGTACCTTTCTTCGGGCTTGATTACCAGTTCTGTTGATTGCACTTTTGAAACCTTTATTTTGTAAGCATATTGTATACCTTTCCAATATTTACTTCCACTCTTCTAAACTTATACAATTTTCACAAAATAAACACTTTACCTCTCACACTTATACATTTTTTCCATTCTTAAAATCATACTCTATACTTTTCCTTAATAAAATACTTTTAAATACTTCAATATTCAATGCATTTATCAATACACAAATTTCACCTTTCAAATTATACACTTTCAACATTTACATACAATTCACTTCAACTCTCTATATACTCGACACATACATTTTGAGCACACTCAAGCTTCACTTTACTATTCAAAAGAGAAACCATATACTAAAACTCTCATTTAATCAAAACATTTTCATTTTTTAATACAAACATATTTCACTTTTCAAATCAAACATCAATCACTTTCAACATACACTTCTCCTCTTAATGCCAACATCGTCACTTCTCAAAGCCCACACAAAATCGACTCTCAAAACATACACTCATCAAAGCGATTTACTCTTCACGCTTACACATGTCACCTTTTCCAAAATCACTCACATTTCACTTTTTACTTTTTGAAATTATACACTCTTCAAAATCACATATTTCTCTTTTCACCTTTCCAAATCATACAAATTTCTCTTTTACCTTTCAAAGCCACAAAAAAGAAAATCACTTTTTAAACTATACACCCATTTTTTACTATTTAATATAAAAACACTATACTTTTCAAACCCTTAAACACTCCCTCTTTCAATTCTCCATACATTTTACCTTCCAACACACAAGCATACAAATCATCTTTCAAGACATTCACTTTACACATTCAAAAAAAAAAAAACTTATACAATCATCTTTTGAAACATACGCTCATCACTTTTAAGATATATATTTTTCACTTTTTAAATCACTCACAAATTCTACTCTTCAACATTTATGAATCTCAATCTCTCAAAATCCAATATTTTTTTATTTCTTGAAGAAATATACATATAACACTTACTGAACAAAAACCAATATAGTATCTTATGCATATTTTGAACAACAAGCTATACATTTGGAGTAATGAACCATATTAAACATTTCACTTCTTGTTTCATCTTTTTTGTTTTATAAAATAGAATATAGAACGACATTCAAAGCAATATGAGTTCAAAGGAAAGAAGTTCAACATTTTTTTATTATAAAAAAAATGAAGATATTCATTCTCAATACTCCATTTTATTATTCCATAAAAGCAAATTTTAATGGCAAGATAACTTCAACATTACACCATACTAATTTTCAAATCTTAGAGAACAAAAGTATGAAATCATTACCTCCATATACTCTCAAAAAGATTTCTAGCATTTTCTATTAGTTTGATGAAGGAAATCAAATGAAATCTATACATGCCGACTCATGGGTTTCAACATTTATAATATGCATATATATACTCTACTTAACAAATCAAATCTTATGGGGAGTTATTTATACCAAAACATAGCAAAAGAGACAAAAAACCATTATATTTCTTTTAAAGAATACATGCATTCTAACCAGGAACTTTCTACTACCATTTAGAACTGAAAATAAAAAATGGAAAGATAATCTAAAAATCTTCATATAATATTTCCAAATTTTAAAATGATAGCAAAAAGGCATCAACCACATTTTCCAAATCTAAAATAAGAAAGAAATACTTATGTTTTATGCTTCAAGAAGAGAAAGGATAACTTACCGAGCTTATCAAGATCCATGTACCACAACACTTGCAACCACTATCTATTGTTCTTGGCCAAACAAATCGCAGCAGAAAGGAGATATAGATGAGACTAGGGCCGGCGGTGGCTAAGGCAAGGAATTGAAGATTCCGACCAAGGCTCCTGTAGGGAGGCTTGGAAATGTCATGTATGAGAGGAGGGAGGCTTGGATGTGTCATGTATGTGAGGAGGGGCGGTTTTGGGTTGAGGGAGAGGGAGAGTGGGTGGTTATGGGTTGAGGGAGAGCGAGAGTGGGTGGTTATGGGTTGTTGCTGAACCCTTTGACCGTGGACCATTCGTTGGATATTTGAAGGCCTTAATGATTTCTGAATTTAGTGATCTTGGGTTCATTGGATTTGTCTTGTCGAGCCGTTCGATTCGAGTATAAGCTCGTCAAAATCGGAGACCGTTTGGTAACTCAAATTGCGGTTTGAACCTTCCAATAGCGCTTTGAGCCCTTGATTCGGATTCATTTGGACTCGGATTGGGTTGATCTTGGTGTCGTTGGGTTTGTATTCCTGAGACCCTCAGTTCGACTGTAAGTTTGCTTAAATCAGAGTTCGGATGGTCTTCGAATTAATTTTTGAAGTTTCCATATTTGATTTTGCATCTAGATTCGTGCCCGATTAAGATAATTTTTTATGACGTATCAATTATTATTATATATATACTTGTGACGAGTCAAAATGGGTTAATCGGAGCCATTGAAATCGAATTCAATTTGAGTTAATTTGATTTGATTTTGATTTGATTGGAATAAAAGTTCGATTCTGTGCTATGTCATTAGGTATCCACCTAAGGGAAATCCTGCAGGTGACGTCTACACTAGGCTATGAAGACCTAGGTACTAGAGTCGATTCCAGGGAAATTGACCTCGAATAATGAGGTCAACAACTACATGTTATCAGTACTAGGGGGGCCAGAGTAGATTGAACAATAGGTATGGTAGGTGCTGGTTGCATGATCACTAGATTAGTAGACTGAATGGGGAGTGACATAGGCATTGGCTGCCTAGTCATAGGGTGCACTGACTACCTAGCCATAGAGAGTACTGGCTGCACACTAATAAGAGTGGGACGAGTAGTTGCCCGAATAATCCACCGAGCAACTAGACAACCAAAAGGGTAGGGTATATAGCTACACAACCTCTCCTCTATGGGGGAGAAAATGTGGTAGCCTCAAAAGGGGTCAGCCCGCCAAGGGTGACGAAGGCCGAGTTAGTAAAGGAAATAAAAGTGATTTCTCCACTAGGAGAACTAGTTAGTAGGGGCTTAGGGTGTGCCACTCAAGCGTTAGAACAAAAATAGAATATAATAAAAGGAATGAAGGAAGCCATAGCACAGTCTGCTAACAAAAGCAAATAGATTGAACATAATTTATAACAGATGATATCATGAGAAAAGAAGGAGGATAGATAAGGGAAGGAATGGCCTAGTAGGTTAGAAAGAAAGGAACCTACTTAGGGAGAACCCTAGCTTTGGGGAAATAAACCTAATTAGGGAGGACTCTAGCAAAGAGTAGGATGAACCTAATCTAAGGAGTACCAAATCCGGAGTATATGCAAGGAAGAATAATATAGAATCTAAGGATGGAGAGAGAAACTTATCCCACCATGATTACTAAAAATCTATGGACCTTAAAAAGGACACTGCTCAGCAGGGGATAGAATGACAGGGTATGACCACACCATCCCAAAGAATAATAATGGGAGGGCATATTAGATCATATATATGATTAACTATTGAGGATAGTGGCTTTCTCCTTTGTACCTTAATGGGTGATAATATGCATGACCTAATAAAAGTCATCAAATTTTTCCTACCTGATACATCAGCTCGAGTGGGGCTTAAAAAGACTCTGGATTAAGGATCCTATATTATTCTCTCATATTGGATTGGCACACAAGGAGGTGACTCTAAAGTTCCTACTTGAACAGAAGTAAAGGTTTTAACTTAGCTTAGTTAATATATACGACTCATTATAACATTCGAAAGGACTAAGGTAGTGAAAAAAAAAATTTTGAGAAAAAAATATAATACTATACTCAGAGCATACGAGAGAGAAGGATAGAAGTGGAATCATCTATGTGACTTAGATAAAAAAGATTTATAGTCCCTGAAGGATAGAGGACTTTCCCACTGATTAGGCATATTACGAGACACCGATAGTAGTAGCCTTGAAACCGAAATCTAGAGTGAGTTTAGTGTTCTATATAAAACATAAACACCTATGTCCTAACTAATTCATCCTGGACTTATATCCTTCTTGAAAAGGAAATCCAACTAACCACCTAGTCATATAAAATACATGCTGTCTAATCTTTATTAAAAATGGGTGAGTGGCTGAGTTTTTGGAAATTAAGGCTGACATCTAGAAAGGTTCCTAAGTGGCCTTATACTTATGAAGGGTATTATGCTCTTAAAACTAATGCAAATAAATTTTAATTTTAGTTAGTTTCTAATGCAATGCATGTTAGTTGAAGTGTTCAAATTAGGAATGCATGAAATTTAAAAAAGCTTAAAAATAAATTTTTAGAAGGCTATGCTTCCCCAGATTCAGCTCCTCATCCTCGTAGGTCGAATTATCTAAACATTATCTGTAGGCGAGGAAGTTTCTTAAAGCAAGGAAAGTAAAGATGCATTAATATACATATGAACTCTGACAACTCTGGCTATTCCCTAGATCATTATCTTTTTATGTTATTTAATCCTTAAGATTTTAATTTTTTTATTATGAGTAGAAAAGGTTTTATCCCTAAAGAGCCTAACAAAATTAGGTGCACACACATGCATGAAAAAAACTTTTAAAAAGTAGGAAATTTCTACTATACAAGCAAAGTAAACACATCAATATAAATATTCACTAGAGTAAAATGAACATACATGGAAAGTGCCATATAAAGTACAACACAGGGCCTCTAGACAAGTAATGGTGGCTTTACCCCACCGACAACATCATCATGGATTCTAATCCTATAGAATGATGCAAGTCATAAAATCAAGGCAGTTCATCTTGAACTTCATCTTCTAGTCCTTCTACAGATCACCTTCAATTTTTTTATGGTTTGTCCTTTAAAAAGATATCCAAATGAAAAGAAATTTCCCACAAGGTGTTTTCACTTCCCTTTTGATCCCTTATGTTTGAAATGCCTTATTTTTAGAGACTTTCACAACTCGATACATCAAATAAAATTACATCATGAAAAGAAAAAAAATTTAGACTCTCTTGATAGGAAAGTTGCTATTTGCAAGTTTTAAATTCTTGCAACTTGTATAGTTTTGATGATTCCAAATATTATTATTTTATGTGTTGTTATCTCCTAACAATTTTTGAAAGATTTGTTTTTGCTCTTGTGTGTACTAATATTTTAGGAAAATCGAACTCCAGACTACGAAGACTTCAAATCAAATTCAGCATGAGATACTTTGAGAATTTGAAGCTTGTACTTTTTATTTGAATTAAATTTGAGAGGGAGTGATTGTAATAGAGTGAATAAATTTACACACACTTAAAGGAGATCTTGAAAAAGTTTTTGTACTGATCGTACGGGACGAACATTGTTCGTACGGGACGATCAGATCAAATATCTCCTTGTAAGAGCAATGGAACGGACAGGAACTAAACTGGAAAATTTTTCTAAGGAATAATCGTCCAGACGAAATCATTTTTCGTCTCAGGATGAGTTTCTCACTGTTAAAATTTCATCCAGACAAAGTCCAGTTCATCCAGGACGATGGGAACCAACCATGGCAGTTTCTGGCAATGTTCTGCAGTTTTTGAAACCGAGTTTTGATATAACTGTTCGTACCGGACGAAATTTTTCGTCCCGGGACGAACCAATTTCGTCCATGATGAAATTGGTTCGTACAGATGAACAAATGGTTTGTACGGGACAGTTTTTTACTCAGTTCGTCCGTACTAACTCAATTTCGTACGGGACAATCCAGTGCACAGAAAAACATGTTTTTAGCAGTTTTTTGAGCAATTTTTCATGTCCTTTCTATATAAGGAGTCCTATAAACTATTACATGTACCTTTGGAGTTGTTTTCTCTTGAGAGGGATCATTGAGAGGGAGAAGATCCTTGGAGGGGATATCAAGGGAGTGTGGAGGGGATATTCACACGGTTGCTCCGGTGAAGGCTCTCAAGTGAAGTTCAACAACATTGGTCCGGTTCTCTGCCGACACTTGGAGAGTGTAAAAGGAAGACAAAGTGTATCTTTGATAGCCATTGTGTCTTCATTCTTTGGGAGAAAACTAGAAGAGACAACTTGAAAGGGAGAGAGGAAAGGGTGGAGTTTGAGAGGGAGAAGATCCTTGGAGGGGATTTCAAGGGAGTGTGGAGGGGATATTCACACGGTTGCTCTGGCGAACTTGCACTTCAGTACCATCGGATTCAATGGTCGTCTTGAGGGATGTTTTGGCGAGAAGAAGATCTCTTTGGTGTCAAAGAACCTGGCTACTCCGCCGCACCGGGGAAGGTGAAAGTTATTTTGTACAGGCTTCTCCGCCTTGCTGTGGGGGAAAAAGGAGAGTCACTTTGTGGTATTAGTGCAATACTCGGAGGGTGCCTCCGGGGAATGGACGTAAGTCAAGGTTTGACCGAACCACTATAAATCTGGTGTGTTCTTTCTTTTTTTTTTCGCATTTAATTTCATTGCAAGTTGTTTACTCTGGTTAAAAAGTTTATTTTTTAAACTTTAAATTTAACTTGCATTAATAATTAAAAAGGTTTTCTAAAAATCCAAGAGTAGAAGTATAATTTTTAAATTACCAATTCACCCCCCCCCCCCCCCTCTTGGTTAGCCTTTGGATAATTAATTAGGCTTAACATCCTAAATCATTTTGATCGAGCCCCAACATCTCTTACATGGTTATCTTAAGTAGTTAAAATAAAAAATCTCAAGCAGTTATATATGGAAATAAAAGTACTCATGCCAGTAAGACTTGGCTATGCTCTTATTTATTTCGGGGAGAAGCGGCTATATCACATGTATTAATTATATAAATAATTTAATTATTTTAGTCCCCTTTATTAGAGTTACATGAGCATGGTCACCTGTAGAAAATATCATTATTATTAAGATCACCCCAAACATATGAGTAATATACCACACATCACATCATAAAGATAATATAAAAATAAAGCTCATCATCACAATAATCATCACAGCAAATTAAAATAACCAACATATATACCATATTTACGATGTTACATCACTAAAATTGAAAGAAAACACCAACCTAACCTAGAGCTAGAGGTTGTGACCTAATAAGCAATTTTAAGTATGTGTAGTGGTCTGTGTGATTTTAGATATGTCCTAAATCAGATAATTAGTTCGAGTTATTTGTGATCCGATTTGTTGAAGGCTAAAAGGGGATTTTCAATTTAAATTTTAAGTGTTAATGTTTTAGAGTTAATTTTAATTGATTTAATTGTTTGGTCCATTTTAATTCTTAGGTTATTATTCTCTAAAGTTTAAATTGAGTTAGCAAATTTTAGAAGGTCTAGGGGTTATCCTAGCCCCTAGGTTAAAGTGGTCTAAAGGTGACCTTTAGAAATAGGCTAGGTTTTTGGGTTATAGTATTTTTTATTAAATATTAAACCTTATGAGTAATTTGACTTTGAGTTTGCTAGATTTTGAGTTTTTTATGCAAAGTTGTGATTTTTAGATGTCTCAGACCTAGTTATCAAACTAAGGTTGACCGAAGAGTTGAATTTTTAATTAAAGTTGATTTATGGAAAGTTGATATTTTTAATAAATATGAAATTTTAAATAAAGATGAATGCCTTTTAGTTTACCAAATTTAGTTTTTTTCTTGAATTAGATATGATTTTTAAAAGTTTGGGTATTTAATGAATTATTATAATCGCTTAATTAAGGGTGGTTTAGGGAGTTTGATCCAAATCAGCTCCAAACCTCTTGGAATCATCCCAAATGGTCAAAAATTACCTAAGAGAATTCTTTCAAGTATTTGAATTTTTTTTTTTTGAATTTTTAATTATTTTAAATTATTTAATATAATTTAAAGAGTTATGTTTAATCAAAATTAAATTAATGTTCAAATTAAGGTCAAATTAGGGTGATTTTAATTTCCTTGGATTAAGGATTGAATTCGATAGAGTTTGATATATTATTGGCAATTTTTTATTTAATTTATATTTATTAGAATTTTTTGAATTTACTGGGGTCTATTTAAAGGGTGTATTAGGGTTTATTAATTAAGTGATTTAAAGGGTCCTAAATATTCCAAAAAAAATCCAGGGGGTTTGAAATATCACTAAGTTTAAATGGTTTAAGTTTTATGTCATTCGAAGATGTATCATAGTCCCTAGAATTTCTCTAATTTTTTTTAGATGGGTCCGCAATTATTATCATTAATGTGTCACTAGGTTAAATAGGTTTAAATCAAGTGTTAAAAACAAAAACTTAGGGTAACATAAAAGAAAAATGCAAAAAATTATTGCACACCATGTTCTTAGAATTAAGAGAGCCTAGGCTAAGTGCTCATACGTACTAAATATGCAAAAGATTTAAATAGTAATTAAATATGATTAACAATGTAATTAGTGAATGATCGAGGTGGACGTGCGTAAACCTGATCAATAATTAATACATGGTCAGATGGGAGTGCAAAGCAGCACGATCTTGATAGTTTATTGTAAGATCAACAATCCAGATCCTACATAATCTTAAGAGGGCATAAACTGATGCCTTAAATGAAAAAAGGGCACAAACTCGAGATTGGATGAATCATTTGGGATGAAATTTTAAACCTAGGTTAACATCATGAACAGCGATCATGGGGGATAAAAACCATGGCTTACTAATCACTTTTTGAAAAGTTAAATTAATCTAAGTGTTTCTAATTAGGGTTTGAGTTTTTGAGAAAACTAACTAATGGATATGGGATTTCTTGGATTCTCTGAGCATGTAGATTATCCTCATACACATTCTTAGTTGAAGTCGAGGCTTAAAACACTCTGGATTGAATTGTAGAAGTGTTTGAATAAAAAATGCTATGATTTCCCAAAAAGCTCACTATTGGTAGGGTTTGGATGTTAGTTTTAGCTTGCAAAAGGTGGAGGGAGAGCAGGGAGCTCACACACAAAAAATCTTGGGTTGGGAGAGTCTAGGGTGAAAGCAAGAGTAAGATCTCTTTAAAGATACCCTAATACCTTTATTTATAGCCCTAGGTCTATATGAATTGTTAGGATTGCTCTTAGGGTTAATTAGTAGGTAATTAAGGCTCCTTGGTTGTGGTTTGCACCAAGGAGAGATTAGGAAGTCATTAAATACAAAGGGAGAGGGAAATTTTGATTCAAATGAGTCAAATTTGACCATGTAAGGCTTGGGTTGACCAAGCCATGGGTTGACCCAGTCAACATAGTTAATTAGACCCAAATGGGTAAGGGATTGAGCCAAGAGAAGTTTGAAATTGGTTTGGATCAAAATAGGGGTGTTTCGGGCTAGTTGGGTCAACCTATTTTGACTTTTCAATCAAAATAACCCGACTTAGGTCTTGGCTCAACTAACTTGGTTTGACCCATTGAACTCAATGGGAGAGTTCTTGGGGCCTAGCTTTGTGAATTTAACCAAGTCAACCCCCTTGATTAGAATTTTTATTGCGTCCTCCCACCTGACGTAGAGATACGTCCTCCCACCCCTAAAAAACTCGGTTTTTGCTCGGTATTGCTAGCTATGATTTGGTATTAACGAAGAATATCATCATGTGAAGACAAATACCAAGTTATACCGAGCTATACCGAGCAATACCGAGCTATACCGAGCAATACAAAAAAATACCAAGTTTTTTCAAGAAAAAACTTGGTATTTTTTTGTATTGCTCGGTATAGCTCGGTATTGCTCGGTATAGCTGGGTATAACTTGGTATTTGTCTTCACATGATGATATTCTTCGTTAATACCAAATAATAGCTAGCAAAAACCAAGTTTTTTAGGGGTGGGAGGACGTATCTCTACGTCAGGTGGGAGGACGCAATAAAAATTCCCTTGATTGAGGGTTTGGTTGAAAATCAAGGTCAACAGGTAGATGGTGAGTAGACCTGAAGATTATAGTGTTATTTAGACCAAATTAGTTCTTAAGAACAAAATGAATGACTCTAGCATAGTAATGAGAAATAAGGCTAGCTTAATAGCTAAGGGTACAATCAAATTGAAGGGATCGACTTATAAGAGAGCTTTGACCCAGTAGTTAGAATAAAAGCCATTATAATTCTCTTAGCCTTTACTTTCTTTAAAGAAATTATGTTATATCAAATGGTGTTAAAAGTTCTTTGTTAAATGTGATAATTAAAGAGGATTTATTTGTTGAGGAACACCAAGTTTTGACAACTCCAAATTTCCTAATCATGTGTTCAAACTAAAGAAGGCTTTGTATGGGTTTAAATAAGCATATAGAGTTTGTTTTCAAAGGCTGAGCACATTGCTTCTAGATGGAGCCTTTGTTAAGGGTAGTGTAGACAACACCCTATTCCTAAAGAAAGAAGGAGAAGACCAACTCATAGTGTAAATATATGTTAATGATATACTATTTGGAACAACAAATAAAAATCTTTGTTACAAATTATCAAAACCTATAAGTGAGGAGTTTGAGATGAATATGATGGGAGAGCTAAACTATTTTCTTGGATTTAGTGTAAAGTAGAAGGATGACAAATATTTTCTTAGTCAATCAAAATACATCAAGAACATCCTTAAGAAATATGAAATAGATAATGCTAAGGTAATAAACACTCCCATAAAATCTACCATTTAGTTAGACAAGGACCCAAATGGAAAATATGTTGATCATGAGAAGTATAGAGGGATAATTAGATCACACCTTTACTTGATTTCTAGTAGAACTGATAACATGTTTATTGTTTATCTCTATGCTAGATTTTAGGATGATCCTAAATAATCACACATGAGTGCTGTTAAAAGAATTCTTATATATTTTTCTTGAAACCCAAAACTTAGGAATCTGGTATCTTAGACATAGTACTTGTTTTGATATCATAGGATATTCTGATTTAGACTTTGCATGTTGTAAGGTTGATAGAAAAATCACCTCTGGAACATACCAATTTATATGATAATCTTTAGTCTTGAGGTTCATTAAAATACAAAACTCTATAGCCATATCTATCACTGAAGTAGAATATATAGCTGTGGGGAGTTATGTTGCACAGTCCTATGGGTTAAATAAAAAAAATCTTAGATCTTGGACTACTTGTAGGCACCATTCAAATCATGTGTGATAACATAAATGTCATTTTTATATCAAAGAATCATATCCAACATTCAAGGACAAAACACATAGAAATTAAGCACCATTTCATTAGAGACCATGAGACAAAAGGGGATATAGAGCTAAATCATGTAGCTACTAAAAATTAATTAGAAGATATATTAATAAAACCCTTAGCTTTTGAAACCTTTAGCATTATAAGGTCTAAACTAGGTGTTATGGATATTCATGCTTGAATAAGGATAATTTGAAAATAGAAAAAAAAATGATTTTTATGTCTTTCATTTGAATTTTTTTATGATTGTCCATACTTTTTTATCATTATAAAAGAAATTTTGAAAATTGGAAAAATAAATGTTTTTATGTGTTTTCTTTTAAATTTGTTGTAAGATTATTTGTACAATTTCTTTAATTTTGTTTAATTATTTTATGTTTCTTAATAGAGTTTTCCTGATTATCTCACACCACATTCTAATTTTTGTTCACATCATATTGGATGATTTCAAATTATACTATATGATATTCACAAAAAATGCACAATCACTGATCACATCACATTCAAAGGTTTATATTGATCAATTATAAGTGATAATTCTATATGAACAACAACTTCATAATGTACAACACACGTGGCAATGGACGTTAGACGAATTGATTTTGACAAGTATGATATTTAATATTATATCATACTATACGAACACATGTTCATGAAGGATGATCTAACCAATCAATGATCATTCAGGTTGATGCCTCTAAAAGTTCATGGAGGTTATGACACCTCAATGAACTTGCCCGAGGCATACCAACAGGGGGGTGGGGTTGAATTGATAATTTAAAAAGTACTCAATAGAAATACTGATGTAATCATAATTTTTTAAGAAAATAATTTTAAAACTAATCCAAAACAAATAACCAAAAAAAAGTGCAGAAGTAGTTGAGAATTTAAGATACTCTTCTAAAATATGTAAGTTATTCTTTTTGTAAGAAACAATTAATTCTAATTGCAATTGATTGTGAATTTTAAATTTTGTGTAGTAAATTTAACTTTTAGATAATAGATAAATAAACTTCTAGAAAAGTAAATAATTAAAAAGAAAAAGCACACTAGAAATTTTTTTAGTGGTCCAGTCAACATTGACCTATGTTTACTCTTTAGAGTCCTCTACTCCAGGTATTGCTATAAAATAAATGTCTCTCATTTTTTTCCATATAATAAGGCGGAGAATCCTTTACAGAAGGCCCTTCCAGCAACCCTGGTGCGACGGAGTGTCGGAAGCTATGGCACCCTCCTAGTGATGACATCAAACCTTCAATCTTTTTCTCCCTCCTAGAGAAGGCAAATAACCACAACTCCTTTTTCTTCCTCTTGAAGAAGGAAAAAAATCTAGAGGACTTGACATAGAATCCTCTCTCCAAAGAGAAACTTCAAGGACTCATAAGGCCACAAGAGGAACGAAGGTGTAAGCAAGCCTAGAGTAACCATGTGAACCCCTTACACTACTTCTCCCTCATGCTCAACCTCACATTTTTATTCCTCTCTCACCCAAGAACTTTCTAGAAATCGTTTCTCTCAGAGTACCTTCAGCCAACCACTACTCTCTCATCTTTTTAAGAGATTATCAAAACTATTCTACCCAAGCTTGAGTCTTCAGTAGTCTTGAGAAGTGTATATTTTCCTAAAACATAAATATGCACAGGTAAAATATAATATCTAGTGTTCACACAAAAAGAAATAAAAAACTCAATCAATAATATTTGTTATCATCAAAATCATAAGCTATGGATCATAGATTGCAACAATCTCCCCATTTTTTATGATTACAATTATTTTTGGTTGAATGTAAAATTGAAATTTGTTTCTCCTAAGCTCCCCCTAACTAGGTGATAGATTTTAAAATAAATAACAGTTGCACATTTTTTGAGTTTTTTTTTTTTTTTTTTTTTTTTTTGTAAATAATGTAATAAAATAAAAAAATTGAAAAATAATAAAAGAAATAAATTTTTTTTTTAACAAATGTAAGCATAAAACCAAATGCATACTCCCCTTTTTAACAGCACATAAAAGAGGAGGAACACTTAAAACATGATAAAAAAACTACACACTTAAAAAATGAAGTACATCACACCAAAGAAAAACTAAAAGAAAGAAGATCCCTGTTCAGGTTGTGGTGGTGTTGGTGGCAAGAAGTAGTTGTGAATTGAGGTGAATTGTTCACCAAACCACACAATGCTTGTCTCATATTATTGTTACTGTTGTTGAATTTGTAAGTCCATGCAAGGCTTTTGGCATTCAAATCTTTATTTCAACTCCTCATATGGATATGCGTGAGGTGCTGGAGCTGGTTCTGGTGCCACTGGTTCTAGTGCTGGTACTGGTGCAGTTGTAGGAGCATCTCCCCCTTCTTCATCGAAATTAGGCTCGTCATGCTCTTCCCGCAATAAAAAAGAATATTAATGGAAGCATCCATATAGAAAATAAGAGTATTGTTAGGAGGTGCATTGTAGGTGAGTTAATATTTTTTTCTCTACGGTATAGGCTATGACGTGACCTGAGGCAATATTTTATTTCCTTTTAATTGAGGCAAGTTAAATAGTAGTCAAGTTTTGAATATTATCAATGAGAATTTGAGATTCATCAAATTTGGAATTTGCCATTATGAAGCATGTTACTAAGGAAAGCAAGGATAGATATTGACATTGTCTCTAGCTTGAGGTATAACTGAGGTATTAAGAATATGCTAGATAACTCTTGCATTTTAGTTTAGGGAATGGACTAAATGTTAGTGCAAATAAAGTCTGATATTTCAAATCATTAGATTTGTAGTACTCCGATCATAATCACCCCTAGAGGTCATGGATTGTGAATAGGATCATTCAGTAGAAAGTTGGATATTTTCCCCTATATCATCATTAAAGAATTCTATAGGGCAATGACCGACATAGGAGGACATGGTGACAGTTTTAGCATTGATTCTAAGGTTTTCTAGGAATTCATAAAGAAGTTCTGAATTGAAGGGGAATGTTAGGTTGAGATGAAATTGAAGAGATGTAGAAGAAAATGGGCTCATCACCCTAAATTTTAGTGCATATTGGCTGAGTATTCTTGAGGGGGTAAAGTGAGCCTCCTTGTAGGTAATAAATATCTTTATTTAGGTATATTGAAAATAATTATCGAAAGTGAGATGACAGGATATTGACCTCACTTTTGTATGAGGTCACTATGACCCTTTCCTGGACTCAAGACCCTAGGATTTCATAGACCCTAGTTTCCTTCTAAGCTCTTAATCTTACACTCCTTCTAGTCCCCAGACGTTAGGATCAATTTAGATCTTAGGTCAATTCAAACCAAATTTAATGGATAAGGGCCTAGGTCTTGAAAGCCTTTCCCAGTATTTTTTCAAACATTTTAAAAACAGTCAATTGACCCCTAATTCAGATTATATCAAGTGTATGTAAATATAACATGTCTCTAGTGCCAAATATTTAAATTTGAGCTCATTTGGAGGATTCTAGCCGTAGAAACCAGGTTAATTTACAAAGGTTGCAAAACCTTTAAATATTTATAACCTAATGACACTGGACCTATCACTAGTGGAATCTGACCTTGGAGTCCCCTCCAAACATTTTAATCCCTTCCCGGCCTTTGATATTGATATTTTAAGCATTAATCTATATATTTTTTGGATTCAATTTGAACCAGAATGGACTTGAGGCAAAAATGACCAAAATGCCCTTTAAGGTGATTTTTGGACTTTTGACCAAAATTTAATGTGACTTAACCTCATCAACTATTAAAACCTCCTCTAATCTTTTTCAAACATTATTTGAGACCTATTAGACCCAATCCCAAACTCTAGGTTAACCTAGTTGACTAGGTCAACCTAGGTTGACCCAAAAGCCCCTTTAAGGTTAAAATAGTCATATGGGTTGAAATGACCTCCCCATGCCTTGAAACTTCTTCCAACACATCCAAAATATCATTTCAAACTTTTTGATCCTAATCATTTCCCCTGGGTCTACCTGGTTGATAAAGTCAACCTAGGTTGGCCTAATGACCCATTTAGAGCCCAAAATAAGTCATTTGACCCAAAATAACCTTTCCAAACCATGAGACCATGCCCATTAGTCTCCAAATATCCAAATAAATTCATTTGACCCAAAAGCAAGTCTTGGGTAAACCTATATTGACCCATTAACTCTTAAGGGGTTTAAATGGGTCAACCCAACCCATTTGAGCTCTTCAACCCTTATCACCCATGCAAATTAACTCCTCTACATGACTTAACACTTGGTCAACCCAACCCAACTTGAGTTGACCAAGTCAACTCTCAATTCTTGGTTAAATCTCCAAGGCATTTGCTCCCATTCACCTTAGCCTTGACTTTTACCCTTGACCCTTAACCAAGCTATTCTAAATAGCTCCTTGCACCCCCAAGTGCCACATCACCAAACTTGACCTTATTGACTAGTTAAACTAGGTCAACAAGGCATTTAGACCCTTCTTTGAAGTGGTCAACTCCCTCATTTGACCCCAAACATATTGGATCTAGGCTTGGAGCTCACCCAACCTACTACCCTTGTTGCCACCTTAGAATCCATTGATTGTTTGACTGGCCAAGGGAGTCAATCCAAGCATAAAACTCCTTTTCATGGTCAAACCCATATAAAGCTCCACGTCCCCTTATATCACATTCCCTAAGCTCACTCTATTAGCTTTATTGTCTCGGTTAAACACTACTTAAACTATTCCAAGTAGCTAGCTTAGACAATTTGGGTAATGGTGGTCCCCCATCTTCCAAAGTCATCCAATGGGAGCAAGGCCACTCCAGCCTTTGGGGTAGCCTTCCAATGGCCTGGGACACTTGTCCTTCATTAAAGCAAGGCCTCTGAAGCATCAAGGGCATCAACCTAACTCTAGATCATTTGAATAGGGTAAAATCCCATTTGAGAGCATCATTCAAACTTTAGCATTCTCTCACTTCCTGCAGCCTCCCAACCCAAGGTTTCATTATGTTTTAGCTCCCCAGACCTCAATTTATATCCCCACTACAAACCCAAGTGGTTGCATGTCACCGATGGAAAGCTTTCCGGTGAACCAAACACCCGCTCTATCCCAGCCTCATAGCAGCATATCTAGACATTTTCAAGCGTGGTTTTTTTCTAAAGACTTATACGAGGATAGTCTACAAGCTCAATCATATAAATAGATTGAATATCCAATGGTATAATTGGTATAATCTCTTGAAAACCTTAGATCTATGTCACATTAGTGTTGACCTCATTTTTGTATGAGGTCACTAAGGCCCTTCCAAACTTCAAATTAATTCTAGATCCTAGGATCCACTCTAGAACTTAGGATTCTTTCCTAGAGCCAGACCTTAGGGCCTACTCTAGAGCCTAGGATTCCCTTAGATCCTAAATCTTAGAACTCTTCTAGATCTTAGGACCACTCCAACTTCAAATCAATCCCCATCCTTGATCAACCTCAACCTCAAACCAATTCCTACATTTGATCAATTCCAACTTCAATTTGATTCCTACCTTTGATCAATTTAAATCTTAAACTTCATTCAACTCAAATTCAAATTAATTCAAGTTTCAAACATGTCCAAACTTTGATCAAATCAATTTGACAATCCAACTTTCAACTTAGACTTTGATCCAAGCTTCAATCTAGCCTTGACCCCATCCATTCATTAACAATCACCACATGATTGTAAATGATTTGGATACTCCAATACTAATCATTCAAACTTGAAATCCAATCCAAACCCAGAACTCATAGGCTAAAGACTTAGGTCCTAAAGCCCTTTCTAGGTGATTTTTCCATCACCTCGAAACCCAGTCTTTTGACCTCTGATTCAGGGTCTATCAATTTCATATTGATGTGACATGACTCTAGAGGCAACCCTCCAAATTTGAGCTCATTTTGAGGATTCTAACCCTTTAAACTTAATCCAACTCCAAATGTTGCAAAACCTTTGAATATTTACAATCCATGCCACTAGGCCTTTCACCTAGTGGAATTTGACTTTGGATCCCCCTCCAAATCTTTTGATCCCTCTTAATATCTTGATATTAACTTATTAAGCAATGATCTACATCTTTTTAGATTCAATTTGACCCAAAATTGACTTGAGTACAAAATGACCAAAATGCCCTTAAATGGAGATTTTTGGACTTTTGGCCTAAACTCAACTTGATTTGACTTATCAACCTTTGAAATCTTCTTCAAATATCATTCCAATGGATCCTAAATGACTTTAGGAACACATGGAATCCAAACTTGACTCATGGTTTGACCAGGTTGACCAAGTCAACTATGGTTGACCAAATCAACCCTTAACATACACACTTGTCAAATTCAATTATTCAACCCATTTGAATCAAATCAAACTTTCAAAATCATTCAATTGGACACTCATGACATGTCCAAAGACTTTCAAGTCAATCCTCATATTAGGTTGACTTGGTCAACTCATTTGGAGAAGTCAAAACCCTCTTTAACTTCATGTATTTACTTAAAAATTCAAATCCTTGATCTCAAACTCTTGGCCACATCATCAAGCCACCTTGGCAATCCATGGCTTATTCTAGAACCTGCTCAAACATGATGTGATGTGACACATTTCCTCCCCTAATAGAGCTTAAACCATCCCCCTTTAACAAGGCTTGGCATTGGTTCATCCAAATGGGGAAAAAGGTGTGGTCCCTCTTCACATGGACCAAGAGATGTCACTCACAACCACCAACCCTATTCCATAGCTTTGGGCAGCATAGGAGACACTTGGCACTCATCCAAAACCTCCCCAAATCAAATCTCAACCATCCAATCCAAAAGCCAAAGGTAAAGTGAGGGAAAACTTGACCTAAAGGTGGCTTCTTCATCATTCCCTTTGATATGATCAAAATCTCCAAACTCCAGCAGCCCCCAACCATCTAAGGGCTCCTCCCATACACTCTAACACATTCCAAGCCCTTCCCAAGCTTTTCCCAACCATTTCCAAGCCTCAAATCACTATTTTAGTGAGGAGAGAGCATTCTAGAGAGAGAAAGAGGACTTTCCAATATAACTTTCGATCCAGCAAGATCTGGCTTTTGGAGTCTTCAGCAAAGTGTTAGAGGATTGCTGCAGCTTTCCAACAAACCAAAAATCTCAATAATCCGACTGTTGGATCGTAAGTTATTCTCATTTTAAGTTTAACTTTCAATTTGAAACTATAGCGATTTTACAATGAATGAAGCCTCCAAACTCCAGGCATTGTAAGATCATATTGCCCTCTAGCTACAGTTCAAATTTCGTGCAATTTCGTCGAGTATTTTGAAAGATATGAGCATTTAAAGATTTCTATTCAAAATGAACTAGAGCAGATCTGGACCGTCCGATCGACGATCAGACGGCTCAGATCTGGGTATACCGTGCGGCTTCCTCCATGTTTGAACGTGGGTCATCCCGTGGTATGGGAGGGTGACGTGGCGTCACGCCACGCCGCCACGTCACCGTCAGCTGATTTGACCCAATTTGAATAAAAAATGCTTTAAATGCTCCAAATCTTCAAAAATTCACAGAAAATTGAGTTCTCCACCAAATGAGGCGTTCTTGGGCTCGTTAGAAAGATAATCTAATGTAGTATTTATTAAAATTAAAATTATATTGATTTGATTTCTTTATTGTGAGATATTTGAGTTTATGTTAATTTTATTTATTGTTATTTTCTCACAATCCAGTGATCAAATGAAGCCCAAATTTTGGTGGATGATTATTAAGTATCTTAGGCATGTTTAATAATTTTTTCTAGATTTATATGCTCAATAGATTTCTGTGATATGAATTTTTAAGGTAAATGGTCTATTTTGGACCCTAAACTTTGGAAATTCATAACTCCTTAGGGTTTTAGTATTTTGCTGTGATATTTATGTGGTATGATTAAATGTATGTCAGGGTTAGACACACTAAGTTTCATGCCTATTTAAATAGTAGATACACCTAGGAAAAAATAATTAAGGAAATGTCTAGAAAACTTAGAAAATTCATAGGGGATTGTACACACACCCAATAGGGGTGAAACTTGAACATAGTAAACTTAATGACATCAGATAGCTTAGGTTCAAATTTTACTTTAAGGACTTAAAAAATTGAATAAATCATTATAAATTTGAAGGTCATTAGGTTAGAAAATTGAGCATGTCAAATTTCAGCCCCTTTAAGGACTTAAAAAATTCAATAAATCATTATAAATTTATATTAATTCCAAAAAATACCCATAATACCTCTAATTAACCATATTTAAACTCTTAATCATTGCAAATTGATATTACATTAATTTGACATTAAAATTCACTTTAATTTAATTTTAATCAAAATCAATGTTTAATCAATTTTAATTAATTAAAAATTATTAAAAATCCCAAAAAAATCTTTAAACACTTGTTGATCTCTACTTAGATCATTTCTGATCTTTGGAGTTGATTTCAAGAAGTTTGGGACTCATTTGGGATCAAATCACTAAAATGACCCTTAATTGAAACAATTTAATAATTTCAATAAATACTCAAACTTCTAAAATTCATAACTAATTGTAGAAAATTTCAAATCAATCAAACTCAGTGGCTAATGACTCTAATTAAAATCTAGTATTTTAAAAAAATGTCAAACCCCTAAAATCTGGTCAAAGTCAAAAAGTCAACATTTTGGTCAACTCTACGTCAAAACTGGATTAAAACTTCTAAAAATCATAACTTTTGATAAAAAACTCCAAATTGAATGTGCCACCTGTCTAACAACTCATAATTAGGTCTAGTATTTATTAAAAATCTGAAACCCTTAAGATTAACCCTAATTTCAAAAGTCAATTTTTGACCCCTTAGTTAACACATCCGGATAATCTCTTAAAACCCATTAACCCTTTCAAATTCCAGGATTTTCTTAATAGGATAATAAAATTCTCAACCAACCCATTAAAATTAGTAACCAACTCTCTTTAATATCAATCCACTCCTTTAATTCCAACCAATTTAAATCAACTTAATCAACCCCGATTGCTACTAGGTAACCCAAGCCTACGAGGCTATTAGCTTAGCCCCAAGGAAGGTGAAATAAACTTCACGGCCTCGGTGTGAAACAAAGGTAGTAATCAATTAACCTTTAAAATATATTTAATTAAAATTCTTAATCTACTAATACTTAAATTTTAATCTAAATCCCCTTTTAGGACTTAACAAATTCATAATGTTTCTAGACAACTCTAACTAATAACCCATTTTAGGATCTACCCCAGCCGCACAACCTTTTACACACACTTTAGATGATGTGCTAGGACAACCAACTTTAGATCTAGGTTAGGCCGGTGTTTACTTTACTGCTGTGTGCCGGATTTTTCGTAGTTTTCACTGCATGTTGTGGATGAAATTGCTTTGTTGTGTCTGCTTACTTTTTCTGTACTCTGTGGATGGATTGGTGTGTTTGGCGACTAGATTACCCTTAGGTTAGGTACGATCTGGATGTTGACACAGTTTTCTGCAGGTGGCCACGCTCATGCAGGGCAATATAAAAAGGGGGCAAATAAAAAAAAATGCATAAATATTATAAACTCTTTGCACAGGTGCTTCAGCTGCTAAAGCCCCCCAAATCATAAAAAGAGCGTGGCCAGTGTGTTTACTTTCTTTTCTGCTCATATACAACTGCTTGGGAATAACTGCTTTTATATATATTAATTGCTTAGGATAACCCTGCAGGTGAGTCTAGATTTTTATTTTGATATTAATGTAATTTGTGTAAGTGTCAAGTGTTGTGAAAGTTGATTCTGAGTTGAAATACATAGACCCAAAGCTTGGATTCCAAAGAGGAAAGGATACCCCTTTAGGGAACACTCCTTTTTCATTTGGAAATCCAAATTTGGATCATACCTCTTCTTACCCAAAGAGGAAAGAGTGGCCTTCCCCCTTAGAGGGAAGTGCCCTCTTGTCCATTTGGGTAATCCACTACAAAGATTCCAAGAAGATTGAAGAAAAGGAGTCCAAAGAAAAATGAGATTGAAGATTTGAAGATTGAGAGTATCCCACTCAAAATAACTTGCGTCATTACTAGGTTTAGAATCCGGGTTGTTGTCAGTGGTGCCCGGCCACTTTACTTTCTGTAATATTCTGGTTTGTAATAAGCAAGGCAATTCTGCCTATGGACATTTATTAATTAATTTATATTTGATGTGATGATTTGATTGCCTTTAGGATTACTTGTTTTTACTAGTTTTTTGGCGATTGCATGCCGCTTTTTGTTTTTGCCTGAATACGTGAGACTCGTGAGGGTGTGAAAGTTTTCTACTCATAACCTTAAAAGTCTAAAATTTTAGTGAGTCTAAATAACATAGAAAGATAACAAATCTAGGGAATTAGCCGGGGATCGACCCCGGGGTCGCATGCATATTTCTGCATTACTCTTTCCTTGCTTTAGACCCTTCCCCGCCTGCGGGTAGAGTTCGGATAGTCTGACCTATGAGGACGAGGTGCCGGACCTGGGGAAGTCCAGTCTACTAAAAAATTATTTTTATAAGCCTGTTTTTAAAATTTCAAGCATACTTGATTTGGAAGTTGTCAACCAACATGCATTGCATTAGATACAAATTAAAAGAGTCAAAATTTTAATTTTATAGTCCTTAGCATTTTAGCATCCAACATAAGTTAAAGGGGCCAAATAGGAGAATCTCTAGACGTCGGCCCCAACTCTTCAAAACTTTAATTACAACGTCCCTATCACTCTTTCATGAAAGATCGGACTCATCTCTTTTAAATCGGTTAGGTGGTTAGTTGGCTCCCCAATCCAGGCCGGGGTAAGTCCAGATCTTGCACTGCATTAGTTAGGATCGGACGACTGTGGTCCAGTGTCCAAAATAGATTTAGGATCCGGGGCAGATCTTTGATTATAAGACCCCAAACTTCGGGAATATAGTCCCAAATTTCTAATAAAATACTTAACTCTAATTAAAGCTTCATTTCAATACTAAAACATAAAGCCCAACACTTAGATTAAGTTGGGACACTTCCGGATGGTTCTGGAATCTCTAAGTGTCCCCTACCTATTCCCCTTTAATTCCGTTAATAACTGCTCAATTTTGATCCATTCTCATTTGAGTTTCCAAAATTCATCTCTTTTTTATATCACTCCTAAAAAATCTAATAAAATTTTGCCACTATTTTAATCGAGAGTTTTCGTAGGAGATTTTATCTCCCTACGATGTAATTAACTACGAGGGCTTGCGCTCGTAGGAGATTTAGAACCACACACACCTGATTTTAAAAATTGATTTTTCAAAACTCAATTGGATTTCTTTGGGAGAACTTAAAATACTAGTGATCATTATTATCATATTTAAAGAATTATCATCGAACGATATTTTCTCCCTTCGGAGAGATATATCTTTCTTTGATAAGGCTTTGGATGTGAACCTAACGAGCACACTTCTTGAATATTGTAGCTGGATATTCAATTAAACCTCATTTTGACCCTTCGGGGTCATATGAATTTCTCTTTAGCATCCGCTCACAATATTCAAGATGAATTTTACAATTCTAAATCTGAACGCCGTTATGAAATTTTATTTTCATCTTTCGAGGTGATATATTCTTTCTAACAGGATGATTCAATTTTAGAATTAGAATTTAACTTTAACTCCCAAAGAAAACCAATATTTTCAAAACATGTTTTCAAAATTCCACCAACAATTAGTTAGACCTATTTAACATTATGTTAAGTACGCTTTAGGCCATATAAATGATTCCCCATAATTTGTGTTCATGTTCTTAAATAATGTTAAACTTTCATGCATTTTGGTGCACCTGATTGAGAGAATGAGATGAAAATAGTTTCCTATGGCGTCATCACAGTCTAGCCTAGGTGTATGAAATATAATCCATTGATCCATGATCAATGGTCGAGATTCTATCACACAGTGCTTCACTTCAATCATGTATCTTGTAGTATATCGACATCTCCGTTTGACTCGATCAGAGCCTTCAATTTTGAACAGTGGAGATAGTTTTTTGCCGTCAAATTTTGTTTGATTGAGATCGAATCACGGGATATGATCCTCACCGTCAGATAAAACCATGGAAGATCCTAGGCTGTGGGACGCTACTAACACGAATAAGTGAGTCTCACCATTGCTGTGCCACGTCTAGTAGTGATTGCCACAACATAATCATTAACCATCAATGCATCTCCATTAATGTGGTTTTGGATCCATGACTCAGCGAATGTGTAGACCCTCCATTACCGCGGGATGGATCCAGCGCTCGAGATTGAGCCACGTGTCCTCCGTTAACTCTGACGCGGTTTGTTTTCTTTCTTTTTATTTTAATATATTTTAAAATTATTTTAAAATTAAATTTTATTATAAAAAATTATAATAATTTAAATACTAATTTAAAATTAAAATATTTTATATTAATATCTTAAGGAATATTAATACTCTAATTTAAAATTATAATTAATTTAAAATATTGAATATATATATTTTAAATTATTTTAAATATTAAATATAAGATATTTTGAATTAAAATTTATTTAAATTAATTAAAAATATATTTAAAATACCTAATTTAATTCTAAATCTAATTATACATTTTTAGATATATCTTCAAATTAGTTTCTTATTTTAAAATTATATTTTAATAATTTGATAGAAGGTAATTAGTTTAGATTACTTAATTATTTAAATAGTTAATTAGTATTTAAGAAATAATAATAATAATTATTATTATTATTATAACAACAACAAATTTACTTTTCTTTATATATATGTAAAAACATTTTGCTCAAAAATATTTTGGTTTAAAATTTAACTAATTTAAAATATATATTACATTTGTTTTATATTTAGATATCTATTAAATTTAACTTTAAAGAACTTTAAAGTTCTATTATATTATTTTAAATTATTAAAAATTTTATAAAATTTTTAAATTTTAATTTAAATTTATGTAAGAAATATTTAAATATTAATTAGATTTAAGTTAATTTAAATAATCTAAATAACTTTAATCTTTTAAAATTTAATTTAATTTCAAATTAATTTAGAAAATTATAAATAATATATCATATTTTTTGAATATTTAAGATATCTTTATTTGAAACTAGATTTAAGATTTAAATATTAATTTATTTTAGATAATTAGAATTATTCAAACATTTTTTAGTATTTAACTAGTTTTTTATGAAATATTATATTAATTATTTTTCAAAACATTTTTTTTTTAATTTTCAAATAAGAAAATCACAGGATCTCTTAGGTCAAAAAAATTATATATATTTATAATATTTATAATTATATTATTTTATAATTTATACTTTTATACATGTAGCTTCAAATATGTATGTATATATATATATATATATATATATATATATATATATATATATATATATATATATATATATATATATATATATATATATATATATATATATATATATATATATATATATATATATTCATATATATATATATATATATATATATATATATATATATATATATATGTATATATATATATATACTTTAAAATTATATGTGCCTAAATTTTAAAATTTAGAGTTCTCATGGAATTTTAAACATAGTTTAAGATATTTGGAAGGATCCATTGGGGGAGGGGGGGGGAGAGAGAGAGAGAGAGAGAGAGAGAGAGAGAGAGAGAGAGAGAGAGAGAGAGAGAGAGAGAGAGAGAGAGAGAGAGAGAGAGAGAGAGAGAGAGAGAGAGAGAGAGAGAGAGAGAGAGAGAGGGAGTGATTAGTGGACAACTATACCTTGTCCACTAATTGAGTCCTTAATCTAGTTGCATTTTTTTTTAGTACTTGCATGTGTAGGATACACGCACCACTTAGCCTAGATTTAAGGACTTGAGTGCTCTTTTTGTTTGTTTGCATATGTGATGTGTAAGGGTTAGCAACATTAATTTAATCCCATAAAACTTAGTGACACCATTAAGGACTTGGGTAGATAACTTAGAAATTTGTAACAATTTGGGTGCATCTTCCTTGACTTGAGATTTTGAACAAATAAACATAGTGGCATTACCCTTTCATAGAAATTATCCCACTGATATTAGAGATCATTTGGCCTCCTAATTAATTTACTTAGGATTTGTCACTAGTTAACCCTCTAAGTTTCTAAAAATTCTAATAAATTAATTTTAAGTCCTAAAAATTCTCATAATACCTCTAATTGACAATAATTCAATCCTTAATCAATTAAAATTAAAACCATTTTAATTTAGGATTAACTTCAACAATAATTTAATTTCAAGTGAAAATTAATGCTTGACCAATTTAATTAATTAAAAATAATTAAAAATCCCAAAAATTTTTTAAACATTTGTTGATCCCTCCTTGCACCATTTCTGATCTTTGGAGGTGATTTCAAGGAGTTTGGGACTTATTTGGGTTGAAATCATTAAGAGGGCCCTTTATTGAAACAAATTTAAAAAATCCAATAAATACCCAACTTCACAACATCATAACTAATTATAGAAAAATCTAAATCAATCAAACTCAATGGATAATGGCTATAATAAAAATATAATATTTTCTAAAAATGTTAAACCTTCGAAATTTGGTCAAAGTGAAAAAGTCAACAGTTTGGTCAAACTCAAGTCAAATCTAGACTAAAACTTCATGAATTCATAACTTTTCATAGAAAACTCTGAATTGAGCGTGCTAACAGACTAATTATTCATATTAAGGTTTAATATTTATTAAAAATCTAAAACCTTTGAGATTAACTTTATTTTAAAAGTCAACTCTTAACCCCTTAATTAACACATTAAGATAATTCATAAGAATTTGATAATTCTATAAAATTTCAGAATTTTCTAACTTGTATAATAAAATGCTGAACCAACCTCTTAAAATCAATAACTAACCCTTTAATTTAAACCACCTTTAATTTTAACCAAATTAAATTAATTTAATCAACCCTGATTACTGCTAGGTAACCTAAGCCTATAAGGCTCTTAGCTTAGCACTAAGAAAGATGAAATAAAATTCACAGCCTCGATGTAAAATATAGGTAACGATCACCTAACAATTAAAAGATATCCAAATTAAGTTTTAATACATTAAGATTTAAACTTTAACATAAAAATTCCCTTTAGGCCTAACAAATGTAAAACTTCAGGCAACTCCAATTAATTACCGAGCCTAGGATCTACCCCAACCACATGACCTTCTACACTCACTTTAGATGGTTTGCTAGGCTAATCGACTCTAAATCTAAGCTAGGCTGATGTTTACTTTTCTGCTGTATGTAAAATTCTTCATAATTTTACAACTTGTTGTGGATCAAATTGCATGTTATGTTTGCTTAATTTTACTACACTCTATGGATGATTGATGTATTTAGCGACTAAATTACTCTTAGGATAGGAACAATCTGGATGTTCACTGAGTTTTCTAAAGGTGGCCATGCTCATATAGGGCAATAAATAGGGGAATAATAAAAATTTATTATAAATATGATTGTTACAGGTGCTTCAGCTGCTAAGCCCCCAATTTAAAAAAACAACATGGCTAGTGTGTTTTTCTTCCTTTTCTGAACATATATAACTGCTTGAGAATATGCTTTGATATTTAAATGCTTAGGATAACCTTGTAGGAGAGTCAAGATTTTTTTAATATATATATATATATATATATATATATATGTAATTTGTTTAAGATGTTAAGTGTTGTGAAAGTTGAACTTTGAGTCAAGATACATAGATCCAAAGGTTGGATTCCAAAGAGAAAAGGATACCCTTTAGGGGGATAACCCTTTTCTATTTGGAAGTTCAAATTTGGATCACCTTTTTTACACCCAAAGCTCAAAGGGTGGCATTCCCCTTAAAGGAAGAGCCCTCTTTTCCATTTGGGTGACCTACTATAAAGAATCCAAGGAGGCCAAAGGAGAGATGATTTAAGAATTGAAGAAAAAGAGTATCCAACTCAAAGTTACTTTCATCTTTATTAGGACTAGAGTCTAGGTTGTTGTCAGTGGTGCCTGGCCACTTTACTTTTTGAAGACCCTAGGTTGTAATAAGCAAGACAGTTTCTTTATGGACATTTATTATTTAATTTAATTATATCTAATGTGTTAATGTGATTGCGTATAAAACTATCTGCTTTTCTTAGTTTTTGGCATTTGTGTGCCTTTTTTTTTAGCCTGAATACATGAGACTCGTGAGGGTGTGAAAGTTTTATACTCATAATTAAAAGTTTAAAATTTTAGGAGTTAAATAACATAGAAAGGTATAAAATATAGGGAATTAGCCAGGGATCAGCTCCGGGGTCACATGTATATTATTACACTTCTTCTTTCCTTGCTTTAAACTATTCCCTACCTACGGGTAGATTCCGGATAATCTGACCTATGAGGATGAGGTGTCGGACCTATAGAAGCCTAGTCTCCTAAAAAAATATTTTTAAGCCTTTTTCAAAAATTTCAAGTATTCGTGATTTGGGTATGTTGACCAACATTCATTACAATAGAAACACATTTAAAGGAGTCTAAATCTTAATTGCATAATTATTTAGTATTCTCACCGAGCATAAGTTAAATGGGTCACTTAGGACAATTTCTAGATGTCGGCCCAACTCTTCAAAACTTTAATAAAAAACATCCATACCACTTTCTCATTAAAATGACCGGACTCGTATATTTGAAATCAACTAGGTGGCTAGCGGGCTCCCCAATCTAGGCTAGGATAAGTCAAGATTCTGCATTGCATTAGTTAGGTTCGGATAATTATGGTCCAATATCCAAATTTAGAATTAGGATCTGGGGCATAACTTGTATCATAAGATCCCTACCTCCGCGAATATAATCCCAAACTTCTAGCAAAGCATTTAATTTTAACTAAATCTTCTTTCAATTCAAAATATAAACCCCAACACTTAGATTAAGTTGGGACACTTTCGGATGGTTTCGAAATCTTAAAGTGTCCCCTACTATTCTTCCTTTAAATCAGCTAATAAGTATTCAATCATAATCCATTCCCTTTTGAAATTCCAAAATTCTCCTCCTTTCATATCACTCTTAGAAAATGTTATAAAAAAATTCTCCACTATTTTAATTGATAGTTTTCGTAGGATACTCTGTCTTTCTACGACATAATTAACTATAAGGACTTGCGCTCGTAGGAGATTTAGAACCCGCATTAATTTTCAAAATTGATTTATAAAATTCACTTGATACTCCTTTTGGGAAATATACTTCATAATGATCGTTACCACATAATCATATGATTGCTAATGGAAGATTTTCTCTTTCTCTAAAGAGATTTATCATGCATTAATGTTAGTTTGAATATGAAACTGACAATAAGCTCCTCTTTATTATTTTGGTCCAATTTTAGATTAAACCCCATCTTAATACTCCTGGGATCATATGTGATTCTCTCATAAATTAGACTATGATAGCCTAGAGAAAATTTATAACTTTAGATCTGAACCCGTTAGGAGATTTTATCTTTGCCTTTTGAGGTGGTATATCATCTATAATGGTCTGTTCGATCTCGGAATTAAAACCTAAACTTAATCCCAAATTTCCAAAAAAGAAATTTTCATAACTCAAATCAGTATTCATTGGAAAAATTCAACCAACGACGATCATTATCATCATGCCCGAATAATTATTAAGCAATGATATCCTTTTCCTTAAGGGAGTTATATCATTTGTTCATAAGGCTTTGGGCATGAGATCAATGATAATCTACTTAGAATATCATAGTTAGAAATCAAATTGAACTCCATTTTGACCTTTCGAGGTCATATGTGGTTCTATTTCAGATCTAATTATGATATTCAAGGTATGATTTATAATTTTGTATTTCAATCTCATTTTTTAAATTTTGTTTCCACTTCTCGAGGTGGTATGACTTTTCTAATGGGATATTTGATCTCAAAATTTGAATCTAAAAGTCAATTTTAAATTTCTAAAGAAGACTGATCCTTTTCAAAACATGCTTTCTAAATTCCAAAAACAAAGGAAGAGCCTTCTTTGGTCAATCGGCTTCGCTTGCTACCTATGGCCATTTAATAGTTGTAGGTTAGTGGGGGTATGAAGTTGGAAAGGAATTGAAGGAGTGGTTTGAGCTAAGGAAACTCCTTTCAAATATAGAATTTTAACCAATCATATAGTACGATCATAGGAGTTAAATTATCTAGATAATTTGTCAAGTAAGGTGGTCAAATCGTATAGTACAATCATTATCGTATTGGATGATCTTCAAGAATTGCATTCATCCCGATGAGTCATCAAAATGAATTTTGACTAAATGTATCATACATTATAAAAAGGTGTTTGTATAGTACAAAGTGCAATTATGATCATACCAGCTGAACTGAAATCATCCTAAAAAATTAAGACATGTATCGTATAGTATGAATAGAAGTTTATATAGTATGAAATGCAATTATGATAGTAGCGACCAAATTAAATTTGTACCAACAAATTCTATCACATGTATTATACATTAGAAATAGAGAATTGTATAGTATGATATCCAATAATAGAGTTTATCTTCACGGTTGATCTAATTTAATGGTATATGCTTGTGTAAGCCATATAGATCATATAATATGAAGGTTGATCATATAGTATGATGCAAATAATTTTTTGAAAATATTTTCTCAGGTGTAAAGTATACGATGATTAGGTAAAATCTACTAATTAAAAAGAAAACCAAAAAAATACAAATTAAAACAACATACAAAAAATAAACACACAAGTTAAAAATGATAAAAACTTTGAAGAACACAAAGAAATGGTTGATTTCAACTAATAGGAAAATTTTGTATTCAACCTAAATCAAGAATGAATGTCTATAACACCTAATCTAGTCCTCAATGTGCTAAAAGTATCATAGGCTAGAGGTTTAGTAAAGATTTCAACGAATTGGTCTCCAATAGCTATATGATGCAGCTCTATATCTCTCTTGGCTACATGATCTCTTATAAAGTGATGCCTAATGTCTATATATTTTGTACGTGAGTGTTGAATTAGGATTTTAGATATGTAAATGGCATAAGTGTTATCACACATAATAAGAATGGTTCCAACAGGTAATCTAAGACCTAATATTTGTTGCTTTAGCCATAAAACTTGTGCAAAAAAGCTTTCTATAGTAATATATTACACCTCAATAGAGCTACCAAATTTTGCTTTATACTATATAAGGAAACTAATGATTGGCCATTAAACTCATAGGTTTTTAAAGTACTTTTACTAATGACACTACATCTTATAAACTCAGAATCAGAATATCCTATGTTTTCAAAAGATGAGCTATGTCTAAGATACTACATACCTAGATTTTGGGTTCCTAGAAGATATCTAAGGATTCTCTTAACAATAGTTAGATGAGATTATTTTGGACCATCCTGAAATCTTGCACAGAGACATACACTAAATATTATATAAAGTCTACTAACATTAAAATAGAGAAGTAATCCAATTATTCCTCTATATTCTTTCCTTATCAAACTGAATGGTATAGCTCAATGGAGTGTTTATTACCTCAGCATTTTCCATTGCATATTTCTTAAGGACGTCCTTGATATATTTAGATTTATTAAGGATGGTTCCATCAGCCATCTACTTTATGCTAAATCCATGAAATAATTTAGCTCTTCCATCATGCTCATTTCAAACTCTTCACTCATTTTTAAAAAAAATTATCACAAGGTGTTTATATGAAGATCCAAATAGTATATCATTGACATATATTTAAATAATGAGTAAGTTTTTTCCTACTTTCTTGATAAATAGGGTGGTATATACACTACCCTTAATAAAGTATCTATCTATGAGAAAGTGCTTAGCTTTTCATACCAAGCTCTAGGTTCTAGTTTTAGTCCATATAATCCCTTTTTTTAATTAAAGACATGATTGAGAAATTATGAATTTTCAAAGTCTTGGGGTTGTTCAACATACACAATTTTTTAAATTACCACATATATAAAATAACTCTTAACATAGATTTGGTGCAATTTAAATCCCTTAAAGTAGGCAAAAGCTAGTAGCACCCTTATGGCTTCCATTATAACTATAGAGGCAAAGGTTTATATATACCTTCAATTATATTGTACCCCTTAGCTACTAATCTTGCCTTATTTCTCACTACCAATATAAAGTCATTCATTTTATTTTTGAACACCCACTTATTCCAATAATGCTATAAACCTTAGGTGTTTTAACATGTTCCCTTACATGATTTTTAACAAATTGATTAAATTCCTCTTACATTGCTAGGATTCAGAACTCATCAGCTAAGGTTTGATCTATGTTGGGGGTTCTTTCATAGAGATGAATGCATAATTACTAATCTCCTTCCAACATTCATGCCTAGTTCTAACACCTTTAAATGGATCTCTTAAGGTCAGTTCTTTAGGGTGACTAAATGAGTAACTCCATTCTCTAGGCAGGGGCACATGAGGTTTTACTCTATCTCCTAGGATATTGACTTCTACCCCTTGAGTTATCTCTACTTCTTCTTCTTATGGTTCAGATTCAGAGGTCCTATTTGATTCATCAAACACCTATGGGTAGAATCTTCTATTACCATGGTCCTCTTCATGAAGTTTTTATAGGCCTTATCTATAGATGAATAACCAAAGAAGACTTTAGATCAAATTTTCCTAAGGGTGATTTTTCATTAATTAAAATAAAGCATGTACACCAAAAAAATGTGTAAGTGATAAAGGTTGGGTGTCCTACCCTTATGGAACTCATAGGGTATTTTATTTAAATTGGATCAAATATTCACCCTATTTAAAATATAATAAGTATTCACTACTTATGTCTAAAAGTATATAGTGAGAGAATATTTAGCTATCATTACCCTAGAAGCTTTTACCAAAGTTCTATTTTTCCTCTCAGCTATTCCATTCTACTGAGGGGTCCTAGGGGTAGAGAAGTTATGTTCTATGCCTATATCTTGATAGAAAGATTCAAACTTATCATTCTCAAACTCTTCATTATAATCATTATGATTCTGAATCCATTTGTCCTCCCCTCCTAAGCTTGTTGTACTAACTGATCCAAATTATTCCATATGAAAAACATCTAATGGCCTAGAGGTGTTAATGCGTTTAATTGAATGAATTGATGACTTGACTTGTTTTTCTAGTTTGCAGGCATCACATAAGTTTTTTTTTAAGGGAAACCCACATAAGGGCCTACACGTTAATATAAGAAAATAAGTACAAGGTTCTTAAAGGGAACTCAAATTCGGTAATGCTCAGAAGAGCTACAAAATGAAAACAAAAAAGTTCCTAGGAGCTCGAATTCCCAACTATGCAAAAATACACAATAACCTAGGTACAAGCTACGATGCATAAGAAAAGGCACCCAAAAAAAGGGAAAAATGAAAAAACAAGCTGCGAGCTTTATCTTCCCTATCAAAAAAGCACAACCACGAACACCTGCAGAAAAAAGCCTCTCCATAAAAGTTGACAGCCAAAGTGGAAATTGCACAAATAAAAGCCATAATAATCCAAGCAATTATCCATAAAATAGATAACAAGAGAGGAAGAAAACTATTTCAGATTTCAAATTCTCTATATATTAGGTAAGCAGGCAGCAAACCAACTCACATAAATACAAACCCCTTGGAAAAACTAGAACATGCCAAACATCCAACCTGAAACCGGAACCATGCCAAAAAAGAGGTAGTAAATAGAGAGAAACAACCACCACCATAACCAATTAGCAATAAACCAAAAATCCAACCAAGTTCAGCCAGATAAAGCTAAACCAGAATAGGTCCATTAAGCAAACCTTAGAACAGCCTCAAGCCAAGCCACAACAGACAGAAGAAAACCCCATAGGGAGCCAAACCACCACCAAGAACCCAAGGAAAATTGGGCCACAAAACAACCATCAGCACACCTCCAACAAATACCATCCTCAAGAGGGAGGAAAACAGCCCATAGGAATAAAACAAAAAAGAGTCAGTCCAAACAACAACCATAAGTACAACCCCACATGAGCTAAACTATATAAAACAAAAAACAACCGCCAAACAATTAGACAAACAACCAATAAGATAGCACAAGAAGGCCAAAAAATATGATGTATGATGATTCAAAGGATTTAAATTTGAACACCTAGCACCAAATTTTGATTTTATGAAACAATATTTGAACAATTCCAAGCAATCTGCACATGAGTGCAAGTTGGAGTGTGATCCTCTCACAGTTAATAGAAGAATGATTTCTTAAAAGATGAAAAATTCCAGCAGTTTTATCATTTCACTTTGAATACAAAGTGTTAAGTGGAAATCATCTTTTGGATTCAAGATAGCGTTACTTCAATCAAATTGAGAATATTAATAGCGTCAAGTTCATCATGTATATTGCAAGTATAATGTGATCTTTAATTAAAGAAGATTATGAGAGAAAGAGCTTGATCATAGAGCCATAGTATGAGGCCTTTAGACCACACAACTCAACTCAAACCAAGTTATGAATATCAAGTTGAATAAGACTATCGAGGCTTACGAGTTCTCGATGAATCAGAGATCGCCGAAGCTTACACTGATAATTGCATAGGACTCGAAGGTGAAGGCTATATGGTGTACACCAGCACTTATGGGTTGTTATAGGAGACCGTTGTACACACTAAGCATCACCTACGAAGCAAATATAAAGATTTGTAGTACATACAAGCTCTCTATAAAGACAGATGTAAGTGCCACATATCACTTATGGGTAGAAGTAGAAAGACTTCAATAAATGCAATATCCTGAAGTCAATTTCAATTTGTGAAGGAATACATCTACCTGCCTACTTGTAGCAGTGGGATTGTACTATATGATTCAAATACAATAATAAAGTGCACGAAGAATACGACAGTTACAAGTTCCCACGAGTTTCTATTGAAGCCCCGCTACGAATATTACATACAATCTATGAACAAATGCCACCTGATTTGCAACAGTCATACAGGCAGATAGAAGGAGTCCACAAGACTACAATGCCACGCTACCAGATCCACAACATTCATGCAAGCAAACAGAAGGCGTCTCACAAATATTTCAAGAATGCCCCTACACATGCACTATAGTTTATATCCATATAGGTACACTAAAAGGGGGAATGCAATCAAACACCCGCATGGGCTCCGACGAGCATGTTATGGTTATACACATGGCATCTAGGGATACTGTACGGGTTCATAAGTGAATTCAAATTTGAACATGATCCTTCTATACAGATCAATAGGAGTCAAAAGGGTTTGAACCATTAAACAAATACAAGGTTTTGATGCATTCATATTAGGCATTCAAGGCCTATAATCAATTAGAATTCACTAATAAAGGAATAAAGACTATGAAACCTGATCCCCTATCAATAAGTTGATAAGGTCAACAAGGTTCAAGCTTTAAATGGAAATAATCCCAAACACATCGATGATGGTCGTGATGAATGTATATCTCAATCGGAGGGGTCCATTTTAAATAATCCAAAATGCTATTCCAAATACCCAAAACATCCAAAATCCAATAGCATTTTAAATTCAAATATTTAAAATTGAAATCCACTATTAAATAACTTAAAGCAAAATCCATCCATCCTCCATAACAGTTTGCTGGGGTGGACAAATTAAAATTTATTTCAGCTCACAAAGAGCTAATGCCTAGTCAAAAATATCACTAGGATCCATTCTCAAATAACCTCCTGCCAATAAGGACATGGTACGTGTCCTCTAACTTGCAGTTTTGCCGCTAAATGGCACCGCAAGATAAACGGTTATGACCCGGGCCCTTTGAACCGAGTGATTTTGCCGCCAAATGGGATCACAAAATACCGGTTATGGCTAGAGCCAATACATTCCTTATTGGCATCATCCTTCAGATATGAATCAATAGGATATAATTGATAGGGCACAAAACCCTCTGTCAGCTAAGGTGGATTAAAATTTGTCCCCTTAGACAAATATCCACCACAAGTCTACAATGTCCCCTTGGACGAAGCAACACATGGCTGTCGATAAGAATCCTTCAGTCATGTTGGGTTGACTACCTCCTCTAACTAAGTAGACCAGGGACCACGATGGCCCATGACGACAAAACCATGGGATCTTGATCACGTCCATCATCCATTCCCCCACCATCCGCTTTAAGTGAAAGATGGTGAAATTCATATTTTAAATATCAAATCTTCAAACTTCCAATCTTCAATACCCAAACCCATGCTGCTACTATATGCCAGATAACACATACTCTCTACGTATCGGATTGACGACCAGCCTTAATCAAAAGTTCTCTCTTAATCAAGAGAGGTAATTAACAATAGGGGCTTGTCCCTATAGGAAACCAGAACTCAGATCATAAAGTTCTCACAAAATGAGGGTGAAATCTCTGGATAGTGTCTTATCTACAAACTCATCTGCCTTCCAAAATTTACCCTGGAACTTACATCCGTTAAAACATCCTCGCCGAAGAAAAGCAAATAAATGTGAGCGGAGGCCGGGGCCGAATTTTCAGTGCCAACACTCTAATACTTTGGCTAAGAAGAGAGTCTTGGTTTTGAATGAAGTTCTAAGCAACCTGAGCTATTAAAGGCCCCTTTCTTTGTTCAGCACCTTGAATTCCAAAACCACCTTGATTATAATGTGTATATAGAGTATTCTAAGAAATATAGAGAATTCCCTGTCTTCATTGCTCTTTATGCCATAAGAAATTTCTATAAAAATTGTCCAAATAATCTAGAACACCTTTGAGAATCTATGAATGCATCATAAAAAAAGTTAGAATAGAAGAAAACATTGATTTAACTAATAAAACTCTTCCAGCTAGAGAATGAGATTTAGAACCACATGTGTTTAACCTTTCCATAGCTTTGTCCAATACATTTTGATAATCAACAGACTTCATTCTTGTTAAAGCCATCTTTATACCTAAGTAATTGATCTCCTTCTTAGCCCAAAAACAAAAAGTAGAACATAGTTTTCACTTTCTTCTTCTGGCAACAAAATTTCCAAACAAAATCATGGATTTGGATTGGTTTACTCTTTAACCCATCCAACAGCAATATTCATTCAGAATTCTATTAATAAGATTTTCTTTTTACCTTGAAGCTTCGGATACTATTAATATATCATCAGCATATAGAAGATGGGAGATTTTTTTCTAAATTTAGTGCTAACTTTACACCAAGACCACTTCCTTTTTTAATGAACACTTTTGACAATAATTCCGAACATAAGTGAAATAATGAAGGACAAAATGGACATCCTTGTCAAAACCTACATTTAGGTTTTATCCAATTAGATTTTCTCCCATTGATGATTATTGAGAATTTTGGAAGACTTATACATTGATTTATCAAATCAATATTTCAATCGAAATCCCATAATTTCCAACTTATGAATTAAAATATCCTAGCACATATTATCATATGCTTACTCCATATCAAGTTTTAATAGCATAAAGACATGTTTTGATTTTAGAAATATAAATTTATTCAAAATTTCTTAAGCAATCAAGCAATTATTAGTAATAGTTCTAAGTTGTACTAGAGCTCCTTGAAATTCAAAAATTACCATTGGAAGACAAATCTTCATCTTATTTAATATCATACCAGAAACAATTTTATAAATTATTTGGCATAAGCTGATAGATCTAATCTTATTTTCTTTAGAGGCATTCAGAACTTTAGGAATTAGTACAACTAATGTTTCCTTCCGCCAATCGGGCATAATACCAACAGAAAAGAATTTGTCTACATCATTCCACAAGTCATCCTTTACAATATTCTAAAAGAATTTAAAGAAATAAACATTTACTCCATCAGAATCCAGTGCTTTATTATTACCCATCTTCATGACTACTATAAAAAGCTCCTCTCTGATAAAATCAATAGCTAATAGTTCCTTCATCTCATCATTCAATTGGTGCTCTAATTTAAAAAGTGGCCAGTCATTAAGCTTAAAATGTCTTTTTCTTTCAATGTTTTCTGAAAAAAAAAATTCACAAGTTGATTGAATAGATTTAGAATCATTTACAAATTCACCATTTGAAAAAGAAATTTGATTGATCAAATTCCCATTTTTTCTAGAAGATGCATAAGTATGAAAAAATCTTGAGCTTTGATCAAATTTTTCTACCCATTGTGTCTTTGCACGTTGCCTCGACCATGTGGCTAGTCTTGCAAGCGTAATATTATACTCATGAACTTTATTCTTGAGATCCAATAGTTTGATATGATTAAGGCTTCCCAAATGGCTTTCCTCTTCTTGTAATAAGAGAATCTCCTCTTTCAAAATATCTTTAAGATTATTCAACTCCTTAAGATTATTCCTACTTCAAAAGAAAAGAATCCTAAGAGTTCTTTTGACTTTCCTATGTAGAATATCAGATGAAGAACCAAAATCTGGTTTATTTCATGCTTTTCTAATAATACTTCAAGACGCATCATAAGAGCACCACACATTCTTAAATCTGATGAGTTTTTGGTTCAAACAAATAGTTCTGTTTAAATCTTGATCTGATGCAACTCTTGGAAGATGTTTAATAACCACAAAATGAATATTTGATAAAGCTCTAGAGTTTAGATAATATCTATCAAATCTCTCCCATATTCTAGCAAGACCATTTTTATCATTGCACCAAGTAAATTTGGGACCAATAGTACCAATATCTTGGAAGTCATAATACATTAAGAATTCCTTCATCTCTTGAGAACCTTGAGAAAAACTAAATCTTTTTCCTCCTTTTTTTTCTTGTTTTGATAAAATACAGTTAAAGTCACCACCAATAATGTAAGAATTATTAATAGTAGTATGGTCTTCAATCATTTGCCTCATATTTATTTTATCTTGTAAATCCTTTTTTCGAAAGACTATCGAAATAGTCCAAATAATACAATTTGGAGACTTTAATTTACCCACAACACATTGATTAAAAGAGTTTAAAACTAAAAAAGAAAAAATTCCCCTTCTCCCTAAAATAAGAATACCACCTAAAGTTCTTCTAGCCACAATATGGAAAAAATCCCATTCATTTCCAATAATTCTTCTAACTTCTTTGATATCTTATCTTCTATTTTAGCTTCCATAAGGCCAACAAAAAATAAAAAAACTCTATTTTCAACAATCAAGTTTCTTAAATAAAAGGAAGCCTCATTTTTCTTAGCTCCCCTACAATTCCAAAACATAATAGAAGTCATTAATGATTTATTGGGGATGAGGCCCCAGCCCTTACATTTGCTCCATCTCCTCTTCTACTCCTGTGGCTGACATTAATAGGACCCAACATTTTCAATTCTTTCATACATTTAATTTTTTTGTTTCAGTGACTTGGGAGTAGCATTATAAAAAAACTCAGAATCATGACTTACATCTTTAGTACAACTAACATGATTAACTTGATTGGAATAAGAAGACATGGACCTAATGGGAAAAAAAGTTACCTTCTTTTCATTTGCTAGAATATCTTCATTGGAAGAGATAATTCCAATGATGCTGTGAACATTTGATTTCAATTGATCTTCAACTTCATCAGAAAAATCCACGATTCGATGATCAGCTACTTCATCTTTATTAGAAAACTTCAAAGCATCTAACTTCTTGGATTAAAAAAATCCACTGATTGAATTTTTTTTTCAATTTTAGGATCAGAATTAACAGCATCGATTGAGCAATCTTCTCTTACGTCTGCAGATTTTAATAAATCATTAGCACCAGAAGTTAAAGCATCTTTTACAACAGATTTATCAAAAATAGATTTATACTCATAATTTTTAGCATAAGAATTATGCTCTTCAGTATTTGCTATAGCCGCAGAAATAGATTTCTAAATATCAGGTTTTTCAACTGAGTTTGCTTCAATTTTCTCTGCAACTTATTTTTATTGGTTCTTCAGCAGCAGGAATTTCCATATTAGTTACAGCTTTAGTACCAGGCATGGTAGGAAGGTCATGTTGCACTATCTCTTCTTGTAAATTAAAAATTTTCAAATAAGAGAAATTATTTCTGAATGAGGCTTTCTGAACATCATTAGAACAAAATCATTTGAAAGATTTTGAATAATTTTTCCTTATTTTTCTCATGAATCCAGTGAGAATACTCATCTTTATTATTCTTATCTACACAAATATTCGACTCTTTCCTAAACATCTCCTTATTAATAATAAGAATCTCTTACATACTAGCAAAGGAATTCTTATTCTGATCTAACTTATTCTGTTTACAGTTTATTTTTGTGTTACCGGTTCTCTTGCAAAAAAAAACAACGACATAAAATCTCGTATTGAATTCGTTGAAAGAATCTTCCATTTCATCCTTCTACCCAAACACCTGAAGAAAACTGAGCATCTAGATTGATACGAACACATATTCTAGCATATTCTCTTATTCCCTAGTTAAAGATATTTTCATCTAAGAATAATGGATCTCCAACCATTGAAGCAATTCATATTATATTTGCTTCATCCCAAAGAAATAATGAAAGGTGCAGCATACGTATCCAAATAGGAGATACTAAATTCTTCATTGAAAGAGGAGAGAATCTTAAATTCCAATTTTCCATACCAATGATATGACCTCCTATATACACCATGGTCCACCACTGAAAATAGCTTCCTTAGCTTCAGTCAAATGAAATGAACAAAGAATCCATTCCATTCCTAATTTGTGAGATGAAATGACCCAAATTTGCTCCATTGCTTCCTTAATTAAAAACTTATAACTGAATATGGGACAACATTGCCAAAAACTTTAATCACAAAAGAATTTCAGAGTATAAAGAAATATTAGTTTTCTCATTTTCAGAATCGAGCTTAACTACAATCCATCTTACGATATTTCAATATGTTTTTCAGAGTTATCCACTATAATGTTAGGTTGTTTAATCCACGCATTGCTCTTTTCATTACTATGTGAAGAAATTTTTACATTTGAATCAATAGGAATTACTTGTACAGGTTTAGAACAAAAATTTTTTGCTTCAGGAAATTCCTTACGAATATTGACATCAATTATGGTAGGCGAAACAATTTTGCCAAATTCTTGATCAACATTTCTAACAAATTCTGAAGAGGTAGAATAAGAAAGTACGTTCACCTTTAAAGTAGGGCCGGTTGAAGAAGAAGCCTCAATATCATTAAGTTTATTCTGAAAACCAGATTCATTCTCGAAATAATCTTTAAACTTTGATTATTTATAAGCAAAATCTTGATAATCTGCAACCACGTTCTTTCCGTTACAAATTACAACAATAAGATTTGAAATTTTAGAAGGATATGAAACATTAGAAACATATTTGATAATTAACAAATAATTGCCACAAATTTTTTGAAGATTAAATGAAGAAATTGAATTCCCATTGAATATTCTTTTAGAACCTCCACCTAAAGAAGATTGAATGATTGCCAACGATTGTCGCTAATCATTCCCCACCATGGAAGATGAAAATTCAAAAATTTCTTGCATTCACTCTGTCTAGAAAAATGAAAATCTATCTCTCTAGAAAAATGGCACTATTTATTGTGTTTTACTCATTCCTTTTAAAAGAAAATAAAATATGGGTATTCAAAAATGCAATCTCATGTTTGAAAAAGACACCCACAAATGCTCTCTAGGCAACTCTTCCCTCACATAAAATGAAGGATTCCATTTCAGTAAACTCATTTGGAAAGCTTTAATGTAACAAGCTTTATGAGAGAATATTTGACTATATTCCAAATAATTAGAAAGCTGTATGGCTATATTTGTTTGATATATGCGACCAATGTAAAAGGTTCCTGACAATTTCTAGTTTATTAAAAATTTGAGAATGATGTCTAGGTTTGGGTTACGGAGCATAAACTTCCCCACTAATTAAAACTCAAATGACTCAAAAAGTTTAGAAATCATGGATTCATCAAACATTAAAGCCGGAACCCCCTTAAAGGACAAGTGAATCAAATCAAATTTAGAAGAAGAAATAGAAGAGTTACTAGCAACCACTTCTTTAAATGATTGAGATATAGCATTTCCAAAACCAGCATTAATCATCACAAAATTTGAAGGATCTACTAGAATACCATCATTCCATGGGTTTGATGGTGATGGAATCGCCATTGAATAAACTAGGAACCAAAAAATAAATTGAAACAACGAGATAAAAAAAACCACAAACAAAAATAGCACGATTAAAAGGAAAATTAAAAAAAGTAGAGAGAGTCCCTCCATGATGGGAAGAGGAAGGATGCATTCCAATTCGGAGATTTAATCTTTTTTACTAATTTTTTCCATAATTTATCATGTAGCTAGGGTTTACATATCAAAATAAATCATACAGTATAATAGGCATCATACAATACAATTAGTTCATTACAATTAATAAATTAATTAGCCATTAAAGACCATTTTCAGAATAATTGATTGTACTGGTAACTTATACAGTATGATTAGTTTAAAGAAATTTTTATCTTAGATTTTCCTCATCCCCCCTGTGTGTGTGTCCACATTAACCAATTACATACCCCTTATATGGCCAAACTCAAGAAATAGAAAATTATAAAAAATTGAAATTATAGCCTCTTTAACTTGACACCTGATTCTACCTAAGCTTGAGCCTTCAGTAGTCTAGAGATGTGTATATATTTTTTGAAATATTAGTAAGAAATGACAAAATATAATATATAGTGTTCAAACTTAAGGAAATAAAAACTCAATCAATAAGGTCTGTTATCATCAAAATCATAAGCAAGGGATCCTAGATTGCAACAACATTGGGATGAATATCTTCTCTTTAATCATCCAGTACAATTCTAATAGTACAGTATGATAATACAAACTTTTTAACTGATCATACTAGATGAAATTGAATGCACTTAATTGTACTGTATGATGTCTCTATCATATTGTACGATACGTCCATTCCATTTAAGGAGAGGAAATTCAAAGCTTTTTTGACTCAACTCATTTCACCCTTTGTACCTCCTCCCTAAAGATCTTTTTATTTGAAATGGCTGATGGAAAGGGTTCACGAGCTCTAGTTAGAAGTTCTTCCTAACGCATCGTGGATCCTCAGTTTACCAAAGCCACTGATGAAGAGGCTTATAATATGTACAAAATTGTTGGGATTAGATCTTCCATGATTGTAAACTAGGAAGTTTTAAACTTCTGTGTACCTTCTCTTTGCTTACACCACCCTTCATTTTATTCTCACACTTGCTTACCCATTCAATTCTAAACCTTTTTTTTCAAATTCTTTACTAGTCTCTAATTAATAATGAGGGTACTACCCTCCAATCTTATGTCTATAGGAGGCCTGTCGAGATTACCTATCAAGATTTTCATTAATTCCTCCACCTTTCCATGATTGGAAAAAAAGTTTGCATTCTTACTTTAAATCATGACTATATTGAAGCCTTACAAACACTACCCTTTAAGAATCAAATCTAAGATACTACATCACCCATGTCAATAAATTAGTGCAAGATTCTAGAATCATCCAGTATATCCTTCACAACTCAATAATTCCAAAAGATGGGGATTGAATTAACATCACGCATCTTCTATCCATGGATATGTACTTTGTAATGGCTGAATAGATTTCAATGAAGCTACTAAAATCATTTAATATCATGAAAAGTTAACCTGTATTCGAGATCCTACACATAAAAAAAGCCAAATCTTACTTGGGTCACATAAATCCTTTCATCCTTGAATCCAAATACAACCTCAAATTCCGTGCACCACCATATGAATTTCCAATTTTCTATTTTAATAGCTTCTTTCACATCCTTCACAGTGCTTGCCACCACAGTGTTCACTATGAGGATAATGGCTAGTGGAAGTAGAGGGATGTCCAGCACCAGCACCTATTTAACAACATTCTCAGTAAAATATATTGGTTTGGACATTTGACTAATGAGAATCTCATTTTGACACCGATGTAGCAAAGAAACAATAGAAATATGATAATGTTATAGTTTGAGTTAATAACTACATTGTTCAACATCAACTATAGCATGATAATGACATGGCTTTATTTGGAGTGCAATTTTCCTCCATTCCCTGATTCTTCGAACCACCGCCAACACCACCTCTATTTGATCAGGATACTTCATACTTTTAGTTTTCTTTGTATTTTTATCCGTGTGTATGTATTCTTTTATGTGCTTTGAAATGTAAGCATTTTATTTATTGTTTTTGTATAGCAATTTTTTACTTTTTAATGTAAAAAAGGGGACTAGTTTGTTGTTGGAAGATTGTACTTTTTGTTGGAATGATTAATCTATTATTTCATTTTTTTATTTTGTATTTCTTGTGTGTTCTTTCTTTATGAATTAAAAAAAAACCTCCCTATTTTGAAAAAGATTCACCTAATAAGGGGGAGTTTAGGAATTAGCAAAAATATTTTTTAGATATTAACCAATAATGTTTTCCATCATAAAAAAGGGGGAGATTGTTACAAATATAGAAGAAAGTTTTATGATTTTGATGATAACAATCATTATTGGACTCCTTAAAATGCTATCTTTTGTCAATTGCTATTATTAAATATTTACTTTTTCCTGTGAACTAAACTTTTAATTCCAGTGTATAATTGCAAGTTTTATTAGCTCAAGATTGGGTAGATTGGGTTAAGTATATTACGAAAAGCATATTTTTATTTATTATGTATTTTTTTACCTTTCCTGAGTTAAATCATGTATTTGGTTGATACTAAGCATGGAAATTATGCACACACGTACTAAAGGGAGTGGGTTAGTGACAAAATCAAAAGTTAAATTTTCTAATTTAATCATAGCGTATGATCCATACCGTACTGTATGATAAGCAACTAAAAAAGTGGTTAAAACTATGAATTATGATAATTAATGCAAGTTGAACTAATCATATTGTATGATGTTTATCATACATGTTGATCAGCTAAAATTAGGATCCCAGCAGCCAATCATAATTTATGCAATATTTTGAAATTCATATTTTGTGCTAATCATTCTATATGATCGATATCAAACTTTATATTATAATTAAATCTTGCCAAAATCAATCCTATTATTAGTGAGAGTTTATTAGAGATGTTAAGCCCTTGTGAACTAGCCCGAGACTAACCAAGAGGGGGGAGGGGGTGAATTGGTGTTTTAAAAAATTTCTCAATTAAAAACACAATCTTAAATAAAACTAACAATCACCACAAGAAAATTAAAGTGTGGAAATTAAATACGAAAAAGAAGTAGTAAATAACACAGAATTTTATAGTGATTCACTCAACTTGAGCTACGTCCACTTCTCAGAGCCTCTCCTCCGGGTATTACACTAAACTCAATGACTATCCTTTTGCTCTGATAGCAAGGCGGAGAAGCCTGTACAAATCTCCTTTCCACCAACCCTAGTGAGGAAAAGAACCCAACTCCTTTCGCTTCCTCCTAAAGGAGGTAGAGAACTCAACTCCTTTCACTTCCTCCTGAAGCAGGTAGAGAACCACGATTAATTGCTGAAGTATACCTCTCTCAAACCACCAAGGAAATAGAGAAACTGATCGTAGGAGATGACTCAAAATCCTTTCTTGGAGCAGCCTTTATGAATCCCCTAACAAACTCACCTAATAAGATCCTCTCTCTGTCTCTCTCCCTTAATCTCCCTCTCCTCTTGGTTCTGTTAGGTCAAGATAACAGTAAAAGATATAATCTTGGGTAAACAAGAGGTCTTATATAAAAGAGCTCCAAATTTTCTCTTAATTGCAACAAATTGACATAACCGTCAAGGTTGATCGAAGGATCATCCTATACGATCAGTACAAATTCATCTCAATCAACTAGGATAATCTACGATAGTATGGATGATTAAGGGACTTGTTTGTTTTTATCATCTAGGATGATGGGACGTCTTCCTATATGATTAGTTCAAAATCATTGAGTATCATCCAAAACATCGCCCTGATTGCATGTTTGGATGATAGAAAACTAAATTGATCATCCAGGATAATTTCATAATCATCCTGGATGATTAGTTCAAAACATCAAAACTCTTATTCAGAACATCGCCCTGATTGCATGTCTAGACGATGGAAAAAATAACTGATCATCCAGGATGATTTAGGATTATCCAGGATGATTAGTGCAAAATAATACACATCATCCAGAGCATCGTTCTAGTTGTCTAGGAAGAAACTAAGATTTGTTTAATTTATTGTCCAGGAAGATATGATCGAGCAATCAAACCTTAATTACTTTTTTTAATTACCAAACTAATTTAGACATAATTGCACTGCATCATCCCGGATAATATCCTAGATGATGTCCAAAAATAAAATGCATAAAAAGATCTAGCAGCTTGTTCTTTTTTATTCGAGCATATCATCCAGGATGATACTAATATCGTCTAGGATGATATGCTTAATTATGACTGCCTTAACCAGGTTGCCCTTATTAGGGTTTATGTTTTTAACTGATCATCCAGGATGATTTGGATCGTCTTGGATGATGTAATCAAAAAATAGAAAACACTAAAAATACATAGAATTTTTTTCCTGAGTGTGTGTGTAAGGTTACTTAGCATCAGGCCCACTTTGTTACAATTGCCTCTAGAAAAGGGAAAAAATACTTAACAACAATTTACAAACCGACTCAGTCCTAATCTATCCAAACTTGAGCTGGCTTGATTTGCAATTGGCCTTGTGGACCTGAAATATTAGTAGGCAAGGTAGTTGTAAAATAATAAAAGTGTAAAAAATATTTGCTATCATCAAAATCATAATTCTTGAATCCATATTATCAATAATCATGGAATAAATTTGGATTAATTTATCTAGTCGGATCATATAGGTTAATTTAACCAATCGTATTGTATGACCTGATTCCAACATGGAATGAAAATTTAATTAAAGATAATCATACGAGATGATAATCCAAGTTATTTATACTAATCATATCAGACAATTATCTAAATTTTAGTTAATGACCTAGGATCAAATTATACAACCAGAGTCGCTAGAGTTGAATTTAGGGATTTTTAGAAGGCCTTGTATTTAGTCTCGCTCATTAAATTTAAATATTCTTTTCCTGGTGAATGTTCTTGAGAGAGAACCTTAAGAAGATGATCTAAGAGAGCTTTGGGAAGAAGAGGGAGAGCATGTGTGTAAGGGAGAAGTAGTATGAGAAGTTCACATGCTTGCTCCAAGTAAGTGTCTTTCCTTGCTCCGCTAAGTGTTTGTCTAGGTTTCTTAAGTGGCTCTTGGTAGAAATTATTTAGCTTAAGGAAGTGGTTATCTACCATCACCAAAAGTGTAAGAAAGAAGTTTAAAGTACTATGCCTACCCCATGAGGGAGAAAAAGCTTTAAGGTCCGTAGCCAATGCTTGTAGGGTGATAAAGCTTCCGGCTCTCTACTATACCAGGTTCGATGGAAGGGATTTGTGTAAGGGCTTCTCCACTTATATATGGGGGGAAAATGAGAGACACTATAGTGATAGTGTAATACTTAGAGTGGAGGTCTCCGGGGAGTGGAAGTAGGTCAGTGTTTAACCAAACCACTATAATCTTTGGTATGTTTGATCTATTTTCTATTCTCATACTTTTACTTTTTACATTTTAATTTCATTATAACCGCTTGGTGAAAATCATACTCAACACTTAGTTATACTAATTTGAATTTCATCATTTTTTTTTTATGTTTTGGTAAATTCATCTTGCTTCTGCACTAAGTCATAATTGCTAATTGTTTTTCAAATATTGAAAAAATCCAAAAAATTTATCTTTATTTTTAAATTAAATAATTATTTTTTAAATTTTACCAATTCAGCCCCCCTCTTGTTGTGCCTAAGGACTCACTTAGGCTTAACATACTTATCAAACATTCACTTGAAGAAAAAACCAAAGTGCTACCACGATAAAAGTAATGGTAAAGTAGGTAAATTTAACTAAGTTTCTTCTGATATTGTGTGTTTTGAATGCAAGAAGCCTGGACATCTTAGGTCTAATTTCTCCAACCTTAAGATCCAACCTAGAAAGGAGAACATTAAGGATAAGACAATTATAATAAGGGGAAAAAAGGGTAGATAAGAAGACTTATCCTTGAACATATTTGAATAAGAATCCTAGAAAAAGGTTAAAAACTTATGTTTAATGACAAATGACTCAATTAAAAACTCTAATTAAGATGAGGGATGCTCTCATAAGACATCAAGTGAGAGCATTTGGTACCCAGACAATAACTACTCAAAATACATAACTAGAGACTTGAAGTAGTTCATCATGAGAGAGGCTAAAGCGAAGGCAAGGAAATTTTAGGAAATAACACCACAAGGAAAGTGGTTGGCCCGTAAGGCAAACAGTTTTATTTTTGAAAAATTATTTTTAGTTGAAGGTTTAAAACATGATTTACTTAGCATTAGTAAATAATATGACAAAGGCTTTGATGTGAAATTTCATTCAAATTGGCTTTAGTCATTTAAAATGGAAAGATTGTACTAGAAGAAAAGAGAATTAGCAATGTTTACAAGCTTGATTTTGTTTGCATTAATATTTATAATAATTTTGTTACTTGAAAAATTATTATGAATGATTTATGGTTATAGCATAAGCAACTATGCCATGCTTGTATTCCCAATCTAGATTTCTATAAGAATAATCTTTGTGATGCTTGTCAATTAGGAAAGAAAATTAGGTCATCTTTTCATTTTATTAAAGATATCACAACCACTAGAGGTCCCCACACATGGATCTATTTGGAACCACTAGTACATTTAATCTAAAATGTGAGAGTTTTTATGTTGTGATCAAAGATGAATTCTTTTGTTCACTAGGGTTAAATTCTAAGCACATAAGAGTGAGTGTTTTGATGAGCTTAAGATTTTATACACATGGATTCATGGGAAAAAATGTTGAATGACATCTACATTTCATAGTGATCATGGTGGAGAGTTTGATAATGAAATATTTGAGTTATTTTGTAAGTAATCTAGAATTAATTATAACTTTATTGACCCTTGGATACTGCAGCAAAATGTTATAGCTAAAAGAAAGAATAAGACATTACTGGAGGCTACTAAGGCTATGTTAGCTGAGTATACCATTCCTAAATATTTTTGGGCTAAAGAAGTTAATACTGCTTATTTTATGCTAAAAAGGTGAACATTAGATCAAGTTTAGTAAGATATATATGATTTTCTTAAGGGTAGGACACCAAATATTTATCATTTATATGTCTTTCGATGTAATTGTTTTATGCTTATTAATGGTAAATCTTATTAATGGAAGTTTGAATCTAAGGAAGATGAAATAGTCTTATTTAGTTATTTCTTAGAAGGTAAAGGCTATAGGATCTTTAATAAGAGTATTCAGTAGTATAGGAATCAACCCACATGATTTTTGATGATTTTGATATGAATAGATGATGATGATGTGGTAGAAATTACCCACAGAGTAAAACCTCAAGAGGCTCATCCTAGAGAGTGGAGATATTCAACTAGTCACCGTAGGAAACTTATCTTAGGAGATCCATCATTAGGAGTTAGGACTAGTTACGGCCTTAGAAAATAAGTTAGCCATATAACTTTTATTTTTATGGTAGAACCAACAAGCACAAATTAGGATCTTAGTAATGAATTCTGGATCTTATCCATGTAGAAGGATTTAAATAAGTTTTTTAGGAATAATGTATGGGAATTAGTTAGTAGAGATAATGATCAAAGTATAGTGGCACCAAATGGGTTTTTAAAAACATGTTAAACGACATCGAGTTAGTGATTAGGAACAAGGCTTGATAAGTAGCAAAGGGAAAAACAATCTGATAAAAGGAATTAAGTTTTAGAAAACTTTTACCCTTGTATTTAGATTAGAAGCCATCAGAGTCCTTTTAGCACTTTCATGTTTATAGGCTTCAAAATATATCAAATTGATGTGAAGAGTGCATTTCTTAATGGGAGGATTAAAGAAGATGTCTATGTAGAACAAACCTAGGTTTTTAAAGTTCATCATTTCCCAATCATGACAATAAGTTAAAGAAAGATTTATATGGATTAAAACATGAACATAGGGAAAGGTATGAGAGACTTAGCACCTTTCTCTTAAATATATACTTTATTAATGGAACTATATACACCAGCCAATTCCTTAAGAAAATAGGAGATGCTTTACTTATAGTTTAAAACTATGTTGATGACTTACAACTTAAATCTACCAATGAAAAATTATGTAATAAATTTTTAGATACTATGAGTATGGATTTTAAATTGAGTATGACGAGAGAGTTGAGATATTTTCTTAGATTTTGTGTACAGTAGAGAGAGGATGATACCTTCTTTAGTCAAACTATATACATTAAAGAAAAATTTTAAAATGGAAGTTTCTAAAAGATAAATACACCAATAAGCTCAACCTTCCAGCTTAATAAAAATGCAGATAAACAATCAGTTGAGCAGAAGAAGTACAGAGAAATCATATGATCATTACTATATTTAACTTCTATGAAACCAGATATTATGTTTAGTGTATGTCTATGTGCTATATTTTAAGTTGATCTTAAAGAATCCTATATGACTGTTATTAAAAGAATTCTTAGGTATCTCACAAGAACTAAAAACTTAGGTTTATAGTATCCTCTATATAGCACCACCTTTGAAATTGTAGGATAATCTTATTCAAATTTTATATGGCTTAGAGTAGGCAAAAAAAAAAAAAAAAAACTTTTGGCACTTATTAATCCATAGGTCAATCTTAGTTTCTTGATCTAGTAGAAAATAGAATTTTGTAGCCTTATTAATTGCATAAATGGAATACATAGTTGTAGGAAGTTGGGTTGCTCAAGTCTTATGGCTAAAGAAAAAAAATCCTTGACCTTGACCATATACTATCTATAGGCACTATTTCTATCATGTGTAATACCACTAGTGCTATCCACATTTCAAAGAATCTAATCCAACATTCTTGTATAAAGTACATATAAATTAGACATAATTTCATTAAGTATCATGTAACATAAGGCGACATAGAATTACATCATGTAAGAACTAGAAATTAATTATTGGATATTTTTACAAAATTGCTTTGTTAGCACTCCTTCAATACACTTAGGACTAGATTATGTGTTATTAATATTAATGCTTAGAGAAAATAAGGTAGGGATATGGTTAAAATTAGTATGTTTGTTTAATAATTTATGTTATATGATTATGTTTATAATTATTTATATTTTTTTATCTATATTTAGGTTTTATTGTGTATTCAATTATTTGTAAAATTTGCTCGTTGGTTTTCTTTTGATTATCACCCACAAAATCTAATTTTTGTTCACATCAAAATATATGATACACTTTGTAATTTATGATTCATATAGATCATCACATTAGCATCTCCTATTCAATGCAATTATTCAATTTAACTCAAATATCGATCATCATACTATATGATACATGTGACAATGATTGTTGGTTATTCAATTTGACTAGTAAGATATTTAATTAAATATCATACTATTTGAACACTTTTTTGGATTGTATGAATAAGTTGGTCAAAGATCATACTAGCTGACTCCTCAAAATGAATGATTTAATAAAGATCATCTAGTGTGATTCCGATCATATTGTATAATTTGACCGACTTTCTCTAGTGTTTTGATAGAATGAATTAAAGTCTTATGATTATATTGTATGATTTAGATCATATTATACTGTCTACAAAGGCTTATATAAGAAAAGGAAACTCTAAGGTTTTAAACCACACAATTCCAATCTCTCTTCTCTTAGCTTTATTTTACTATGCTTAGTATTCCACATGGACAGGGAAAAGTGTTCAAGAGCTAAAGAAGCAGGTCCCTACTGATGAAATATTGGTGACTAATTCCTCCATACAATAGATAAGGAAGCCTACCAACAATATAAAGCCACAAACATCACCCTCTCTAATGTCCTAAATTAGGAAATCCTAAACTTTTAGGTATTAGACCTTTCTCGAACACTGCACTTAAATTTCTCCTCACCTTAGCCTTTCACTTTAACTTTGAACTACTTTTTGAATTTTTTTGAAAGTTTGAAATTTAACACAAAGGGCATAGCACTTCAATCTTATATGTGTAGATGCCCTACGATAATCACTTATCAAGACTTTGATAAAATTTTATATCTTTGAACCGCTGGGTGAAAGGTTCAAATCGTAGCCTCTACTCCTTGACTATAATTGGAACTAAGTTAATTTAACACTAAGAAATACACAAGGAAATCTTCACCTTATGTTAGTTTGCACAATTATTCAAAATACACACATCATTCAAAACATCCTTAGAATTATAATTATTCTTAAAGAAGGTGATAGGGTCAATACTTCTTCTTATATATATCATCACCTAATATATTATGAATATCATTGTATTCAATGCATCAGACTTAATTATTCTTTACATTGAAAATATTATAATTATTAGAGATCCTAAGGTTCATCATGGGAAAAATCTAGCATTATAACATCTTATAGCTTATATCTTAGAGTATAAATATGGCTTGTCATACCCTGCACCACCTGATAACCTCTATATTTACTACTCTGATAGGTCCTTCCATATACATTATAGTAATAGATGCCATGAGGCACATTATGCACCAGAGCTCAATCAAGAGGAAATAGGGGGATCTCCAATAGAAGCACTAGCTTTGGCACCAGCAGCAACAATTATATACCAACAATATTATGACATGATATTTGAGAGATTTGGTCATTTGAAGATGCATATGGATACACAATTCTAGTAGCAAAATTAGCATTATGCTAATATGACATAGTTTGGAGAGTATCTTACATTATTTCACCTATACTTCCATCCACCTACATGTGAGTAGTGTATGTTATACCTTATGTTTTTTATTTTGTATACTCTGCTCTTTTATGGTTGATGTGTAGTAGTTTCTAGTCTATAGATCTGATTTTTGGTGAAGTTAAAAGGGGGAGTAGGTTGTAGTTGGTTTGTATAAGTTATTTTCATCATTAGTGCAATTTGTGTTTGATGAAGTTTGTGTTGTATTTTTATGCAGTTTGTTTTTTATTTTATGATTTATTTTTTTATTAGTTAAATAAAAAAATAAAATTATTTTTAATTTTAAAAAAACATAGAATCTCTCTAAGTTTTTAAATATATCACTTTGCAAGGGGTGATTTAAGAGAAAAATAAAATTAAATTAGAATTCAACTAATAATGTTTGTCATTATCAGAAAGGGGGAGATTATTATACTCCAAGAGCACAAGCTTATGTTTTGATGACAACAAATATTATTTGACATATCTAGTTTTTCCTATATATTATTACTGCATATATTTTCTTGTGTGTACTAACATTTTAGCTCCACCATAAACCAAACATAGGATTAATTTTTGTAAGAGTTTATATTTTTATCTTTCTCGAGTCAATGTATTGCAATTGGTGTATGTTATCTTAGCAACTGTACACACACTCATGGGGGAAGTGACATATAAGGGTTTTTTTAATATAGTACTGGATGATCAATTCATTTAGAAATTAATTAAAACATTTATATTATTAAACTAAAAATAGAAAACTGAAGATAAACTAATCATATTATACGATTTTAATCATATAGGATGATGAGCTTATAATAAAAAATCCTTACTATTATTTAAAATTAGGCAATAATTTAAACTTTAAACTATGGACAAATCATCTAGTATAATCTTAATTATATATACGATGTTATTAAAATCTTACTTAAATTAATCCATATGATTAAACAATCTTATCATAATAAATTATAATTAGTGATTATAGTGTACAAAGTTAGAATTCATACTATAGGAACCCAATGATAACCATTATGATAATTAATCACCTAAGGTTTATTTAGGAAGAAATATTATTTAATTGAACTAATCATATTGTACAACACTAAGATCATACTGGAAAATTAGTTGAAACTTTTTAAATGATGATACAGGTTGATATTCATTATATAGTACTAAAAGTTTGAGTTGAACTAATCATACTGTACAATCTTTATATCATTATGTATGAACAAAGATGGTTAAATTAAAATTTAGGGCGTTTCTTCAAGCCTAGTAATTAAATAACTTTTGTTTCATTTAGAGAAGTTTTTTAGTAGTTAAGGGTCTTGAGTCTTTTATGTGAAAGAGTCTGAATGTTGAGCTTTGGGTAAGGTGGAAAGAAGTATATATTATTCATAATGAAAAGGAATAGCCTTGTGGGACCATGAGAGTCTATTAGAAAGGGTCTATGCATACTTGCTCCATCCAACATTCACTTTCTTTGTGCACAAGTCAAGATCTTACTCTAGGAAAACTCCAGGAAAATTCTCTTAGAGTCAAAGGGTAATCGACAACTCCACCACATTGTCGATGAAAGGTATTTAGTTACTCTATTTCATTATTGATAAAGGGATTTGGCTACTCTATTATAATGTTTGTGAATGGGATTAGCGTACTCCACTGAACCATGTCAGTGGAAGAGATTCTTATAAGTGCTTTTCTGCCTTACTGTGGGGAAAAAAAAGAGAGACACTAAAAGGTTTAGTATAATACTTGGTGAGGAGTGTTATAAATCTGGACCCTGGTCTTGTGATTTTAATGTGACAAATAATATTAGGTTGTCTCTATGTCATCTCCTGTTATTTTTATTAATGGATATTTTTTCTTACGCAGTAACATTTTAGGTCTACCAAACACCATGTAAAGTGATCAACTTAAGACTAAGTTGAGTAGGTTTAAAGTTTCTTAAGAGTATGTATTTTTACTTTTATTTAATTCTACTTTTCTTGAGTCAACATCTTCTATTTCGTGGATGCAAAATGCAAAATCTGGTGTCCTTTCACACACACACACACACACACACACAAATAAGGGAGTACGAAAGTTATAAGTGTAGTTTTTTTGAACTAATTGTACAATGCAATCCATATCAGATGACTAATAGATCTATTTGAAAAACTAAGGTTTCTACGCTTAGTGGATTTGAGTAGCAGCTGTATTGAGGATCTTCCAAATTTTGTTTGCAATTTGATTCTTCTATGTTACCTTAGTCTACATGGTACAAACATAAAAAATTAGCTGAGACAATAGGCAAATTTTACCATCTTCAAACATTGGAATTAGGCAATTGCATTCAAATTTATGAATTTCCAGATTCCATTGGTGATTTAAAATTTCTAAGTCACCTTGGACTTCATAATACTAGTATATAGACGCTACCTAAAACTGTAAGCAATCTTTTGAATTTATGAACCTTAGAACTTGGAAACTATTATAAGCTAAAAATGTTACCATGAAGCCTAAAAAACTTAGTTCACCTGAGACATCTTGGTTTGCATCTTGATTCGGATAGTTGGGTTAGACAAATTGATATCATTTCCATGCCGCATGGTATTGGATGTTTAAAATTTTTAAGACACTTGTCAAGATTTATTGTGGTTGATTGAGAGCCCAGGTGTGTCTTAGGAGAATTGAATGACTTAAACCTCTGTGGCAAACTTTGCATCACTAGAATTGAAAATGTAGTTAGTTTTAATGATGCATAAGCAGCCAATTTAAGTGGTAAATAATATATTGATTCTTTAATGTTGAGATGGAGTAATGTTGCATTCATAGAATCAGAAATTTTCCTAAAGATGAGATTGATCAACTCCAGCCTCATGAGAATCTCAAGCATTTGTGTAAAAAATTACATTGGAAAGGAATCTCCACATTGGATTGGAAATCCATCTTTCCTGAAGTTGAAAAAATTTTAAGCTCATAAATTGCAAACTCTGCTCTTCTCTCCCATCTGTGTGGAATCTACCTTCACTGAAGACTCTCCATTTAAAGAGTTTGTATGGAGTGAAAAACTAAGCCAATACTCTTTCATGGTTTGAAAATTTAGAAACACTTGATTTGTCTGATATGCCTAATTTGGAAAGCTAGTTTATTGGAGCAGGTCTGATGAGTTGCCTTACTTCTTTGTACGTTTCTGATTGTCCCAATTTGTAATGGTCATCATTCCTCCCATCTAGCATTGCAACTTTTGAATTGAGGAATTGTTAAAAATTTTCTGTTAGTAGTATTCTCCTAAACCTACAGGATTTACTACTGGAAAATGACAGAGGATCAAGGCTCATATGGGTTCAACATCTCACCTCTCTTACCTCATTAACTCTTTCAAAACTCTTAGTAATTCAAGATGGTTGTACTGGAATTTTTGAATGTCTTACTTCTCTTAAAAATTTGAAAGTTCAGATGATCATCTATTCACAAAATTTTTATAATGGCTAACTATGTTAATTATTATTTTTATACTAATCATATTGTATGATCCATATCATATAGGACAATCAGTAGAAATCAAAATTTCAGTTGTCAATCATATTTTACGCAATATTTTGAAATTCAAAATTCGCAATAATCGTGCCATACGATACTAATCCTATTGTATGATATAATTGAATCTTATATTTTAATTATATAATTATGGGATTGAATTTGGATTAATTTATCTAGTTAGATCGTATTGTATAATTGGGCCAAACATATAGTAAGACCCAATCTTTATATAAGATGATAATTAATCACCTCATATCGTTCAAGATGATAATCCAATTTAATAGAACTAACCATATTACATGATGCCTTATATCATACTGGACGATCAACTCAAATACTTGAACTAATTGTACATCTTATTTATCAGATAGTATTAACAAAGTAATTTGAACTAATCTTACTATATGATCTATGATCATACTATATAATCAATTTTAATAGAATTGAATAATTAGGTTTTTGTGAATACTTAAATTTAAGCTCTTTTAATAGACTTGTTCCAAGTCTTTTGTTACTGGGTCTTTTAGAAAGAGAGATTTGAGAGAGATCTTGGAGAGCTTGGGAAGGAGAAAAGAGATGTCGTATGTGAGGGGATTCCATATGGTTGGTCTGAGCAAGCATCTATCTTATTTTCCTTCTAGTGTCATGCTTGGCTTCTTGGGTAGGTTTAGGAAGTAGAACTTTAGCTCAAAGATCATCAAGGTTCTCTTCTTTCACCAAGAGGGTGAAAAAAGATTGCAGGATTCTTTGCCTTCACTAGAAGGATGAAAAGATTGCAAGGTACTATTCTTTTAGTAAGAGGGTGAAAAAGGAAGTCAAGATTCTTTACCTTCACCAGAAGAGGGAAAAAGGATTGCAAGGCTCTCTTCCTTCCAAAAAGGATTGTAAAGTTCTATACCTTCACCAGGAGGGTGAAATAGAAGGTCAAGGTTCACTACTGCACTAAGTTGGTGAAAATCTTACAAGGGATTCTCCAACTAGCTATGAGGGCTAAAAGAGAGACACTAATATTTTAGTGCAATACCTAGCGAGAACTCCGGGGTGTGGTCGTAGGTCATTGTTTGACCAAAAAACTATAAAATCATGGTGTGTTTGTTCTGATTTTTACTTTCTATACTTTACTTTTTTACAATTTGTTTTTCCTCAAAATTGCATGTTGAAAAGTGTTTGTTTGATGATATATTGATTTGAGTAACTCGTCATCACCATTGTTATATTTTTATTTCATTAATTTGCTTCTGCATCGCGTGATGTCATTTTTTGTTTTAAAATTTTGAAAAATCTCAAAAAATTATTTGTTGTTAAAGAAATTTTTAGAACAACCCCTCTTGGTGTGCCTAGGGTTAGCTCGACAAGGCCTTACAACCCACCCTGAATTTTTTAGGAGGACCACATGAAGTTGACGTTTGTCAAGTTTAACCTAACCACTGTAAATCCAATGTATTTTTTCTATATTTTTAGTACTTAATTTTTCTACATTTTATTTTCCTTCACATTTACCTTATTGCAAATCCAAGGTAAAAGTATTATAATTATTTTTTATGATAAGTTTTATTAGAGAATAAAGAAATTTAAATCTAAAAATTAGAAAATATGAGAATATTTTATTATTTTTTTCTAAAATATTAAAACAAAAACTCATATTTGATTTTTCTTATTATTTGCATCCACTTGATAATTTTTTTTTTAAATTATATTAATGAATTTTGTTAAGTATTTTTAAAGTGGTTTTGAAAAGAAAATTTTAAAAACACCAATTCAAGCCCCTCTTGGTGTGCCGTTATAGTTTAAATGGTCAAATAACCATAAATTAAACTTTTAGAGGGTATTTACTTTAAGGAAAACTTTTCCCTTTAGCTAGGTTAGAAGCCATAAAGTCATATTATTATTTACTATTTTAGAGGCATCAAACTATACCAAATGGATGTCAAGAGTGCTCTTCTAAATGGTGTAGTTATAAAATATGTATATTTAGAACAACCCCTATGCTTTTAAAATTCTTCATTCTGAAATCATGTATATAAATTGAAGAATGCTTTATATAGGTTGAAACAGTCACCTACGACATGGAATGTGAGAATTAACACCTTTCTCCTAAATAAATCCTTTATTAAGATCTTCATAGACATCACTTTATTCCAAAAGAAGGTTAGAGATGATGTACTCATAGTGCAGATTAATGTTGATGATATAATTTTTTATTAATAAATGAAAATCTTTGTAATGAATTTTTAACTGAGTAAGGAATTTAAAATGAGTATGATGGGCGAGCTTAGCTTTTTTTTTTTAAATTAGTTAAAAGTAGATATATGATGGTATCTACCTTAGCCAAACTAAATATATTAAAGAGATCTGGAAAAAAATTGATATGGAAGGTTTCAAAAGGAAAAATAAACCAATAAGCTCAAACATCCAGCTAGATAAGGATACAACAACAACAACATCAAGCCTTTGTCCTACTATGTAAGGTCGGGTACATGAATCCTTTTTTACCATTGTGTCCCATTAAAATTCAAATTATCATTCAAATTTAATAAAGAAAGATCATTTTTAATATTTTCTAAGCAAGCCTTTTTAGGTCCACCTCTACCTTTCTTAACATAAGTCAAATCTAATACCTCAACTTTCCTAACTAGGTCATCAGAAGGCCTCCATTTAATGTGACCAAACCATCTAAGGTGACTCTCTCTAATCTTATCTTCCAATGGAGCTACTCAACACTTTTCACATATATGTTCATTTCATATCCTATCTCAAAGGGTAAAGCCACACATCCACCTAAGCATCCTCATTTCTACAATACTTAACTTAGTATTATGCTTCTCTTTTAATGGCTAACATTCAATACCATAAAGCATTACAGGTCTTATCACCATCTTATAGAATTTTCCCTTAAGTTTGAGGGGGAATTTTTTATCGCACAACAAGCCTAAGGCATTCCTCCACTTCAACCATCCAACTTGAATTATGCTGATAATATCCCCAACTATTTCACCATCACACTAAAAAATAGATCTAAGTTATCTAAAACATGTACTCTTATTAATTTCTTGATTATTGAAAGTCACAATCCCCTCACTAGGTCTATTACTATTAAAATTACACTCCATATATTCATTTTTAGATCTATTCAAGCAAAAACCTTTAGACTATAAGGTTGACCTCCATAATACAAATTTACCTTCAACTCCCTCTCTAGTCTTATCAACAAAAAGAATATCATTAGCAAAAAGAATACACTAAGGTACATCCTCATGAAAATGCCTAGTGACAACATCCATGACTAAAGCAAAAAGATATGGACTTAAGGTTGGTCCTTGATGTAATCCAAACAAATTAGGAAAATACTTGGTCAAATCTCCATGTGTTTGAACAGAAGTAATAGCTCTTGTATACATATCTTAAATGATTTGAATATAAGCACTATTAACTCCATTCTCTTCAAGAACTCTCCATAGCACTTCTCTTGGAACTTTATCATATGCTTTATCTAAATCAATAAATATCATATGCAAATCCTCCTTATTCTCTTTATAGTTCTCCATCAAACCTCATAATAAACATATGGCTCCATAGTAAACCTATTCGGCATGAATCCAAATTGATTTTGAGAAACATTAGTATCACGCTGCAACCTATGCTCCATAACTCACTCCCATAGTTTTAAAGTATGACACATTAATTTAATTCATCTATAATTTGCACACTCTTGTGCATGACCTTTATTCTTGATAATATAAATTAATATACACATTCTCCACTCATCCGACATCTTTTTAGTCTTCAAAATAGTATTAAAAAGTTTATTAAGCCAAAAAAATTCCTTCATGTCCTAAGTATTTCCACATCTCTATTGGAATATCATCATGTCCAACAGCTTTTCCACACTTCATTTTGTTTAAAGCCTCTCTAACTTCATTTTTTCTAATATGTCAATAAAAAAAATCTTTATTTTCATTTAGGGTGGTAAAGTCACTAAAGTCAATCATATTTTCACATTTTTCATCAAAAAGTTCAGCAAAATATCTCTTCTACCTTTATTGAATATCAAATTATAAGAAAAGTACTTTTTGATCTTCATCCTTAATACACTTCACTTGAATTAAATCCTTTCTACTCCTATCTCATTGTTTGGATAACTTATACTTATATATTTCGCCAACATTAGTATCTAATCTATTATATAAATCATTAAAATCTAAGCTCTTTGAATCGCAAATAGATTTCTTAGATTCCTTATGAGCCTATTTATAGCTTTCCCAATTATCAGAATTTTACATCTAAACTAATTTTATACTAAATCTTCTTAATTATTATCTTTTTTTAGATATTTGGATTCCACCACTAGCTACTTTTAATATTAGGATATTTTCCTTTCAAAACTCTAAGCACATCTTTTGCAATATTCTTAATATCACTAGCTAATTTTTCTAATATAATATTAGCATCCTCATGCACAGACAAAATTTTAAGATCTAAAATCTTACTCTCAAAATACTTTCGTTAATATTCTTTAAAAGCCCCCATGTAATCCTATAAAATTATTTTATTTAATTTTTTATTTTTACCCTTTTATCTTAATGTCAAAAACTAATAATCGATATTAGATACATAAATTTTCACTCGAAATAACTTTACAATCTTTGTAATCTAAATAATCTAATTTTCTTATAAGAAAATAATAAATTTGTATTTTATATATCCATTTTTATAAGTGATAAGATGCTAATCTCTTCTTAAATAAGGGATTAGCTATTAGGAAATTAGAAGCTAAAGAAAAATCTAATATGGTAATATGACCTTCATTTGTCATTCCAAAACTATGGCCACTATAAATGCTTTTAAAATCACTTACATCTCTACCAACAAGTCCATTTAAATCTCCACCAATAAAAACTCTTTCTTTAAGATGTATCTATTGTATTATTTATTTAAATCATTCCAAAGTTTTAATTTTTAACTAATATTCAAACCTACTTGAGGAGCATAAGCACTTATAATATTAATAATCTTAGCATAAATAATGATATTTAAAGTTATAATAATTCTATATCTAATGTTGTTAATTATATAATAGATCATTTGAACTA